>CM065639.1:69641135-69960019 GCA_033220585.1 Dipteronia sinensis | reverse complement strand
AAGAAGATGAATTTTTTTTTGGGAAATTTTAGTTTTTTTCAAGACTTTTCATATTTTTTTGAGACTTTTCATATTTTTTCGAGACTTTTCATGTATTTTCGAGACTTTTCAGGTAATATCCGAGACTTTTTAAGCATTTCCAGGACTTATGGTAATTTCTGAGATTTTCTGGGCAAAAATGTAATTCTCTGAGATTTTTGGTTATTTTCTAGACTTTTTGGTAATTTTCTAGACTTTTTGTAATTTTCGAGATTTTCTTGGTACAAATGAAATTTTCCGAGACTTCTTTCTGGACAAAAATGAAAAGTCTCAAAAATTTCATTTTTACCCAAAACGTCTCAGAAATTACCAAAAGTCTTGGAAATGACCTCCAAATTTTTTTCTTCCAATTTTTTTTCTTCATATTCTTCTTAATCAACCTCCAATGAAGGCCGAAAATGGAGGCGGATTTCGACCCCCATTGGAGGCCGATTTCGACCTCCATTGGAGAACGATTTCGATCTCCAATGGAGTTTCACTTCCACTTGATGGAGAATTTTGAAAAAAAAAAACCAAATTGTGAAAGTTACTGAACAGCCATTTTTGTCCCGTTCACCATAATATGTGTCTTTTAAACATAAAGTTAAAATGGCAGTGTTGAAAACAACCTTTAAAAGTGTCACTTAATTTTAAACCTCTAACTATTTTCTGTGTAGAAACTTGAAAACCTAGGGCGTTGCCCGTTATTCAATATCTATTTTTGTGTCATCAAGAATTGCATTGCATGTATACAACAATGTATTTGATCAATAGAGGCCATCAAAGCCCTTGGACCTCGTTATACCAGAGGAGATTTGGACTGGGAAAGAGGTAAAACTTTCTCAACTTAAAGTGTTTTGGGTGTGTTTCCTATGTACATGTATGTGATCATACGAGGGGCCGAAGGAGTAAGCTAGACTCCAAGTCAGCGAAGTTTACTTTAGTAGGTTATGGAACAATATGAATTTGGTTATAAGCTGGTCAGGATGACCAAAACCACAAGATGATCAGAATTAGAGATGTTTTTTTCAATGAAAGGTCATGTACAAAGACATGAACACACATGTGTCTGAGCCTAAAGAGCCAGAGTATTCTGGGCCGGATGATTGTACCAGATAGTAAGATCGTGGAACAATGGTAATCGAAAGAATGAAGAGCAAGGTGTGCAACCCCAGGTTCAAGAACACATATAGATGTTCCAGCGATACATGCTAAGAATGTATTGAGAAGATTAACCTCGAACTTCTATACCAAATACAAAGTACTTGCAATACATGCCGTTGATAGAGCAGGAGAACTTGAGTGCTATGATGAGGCATGTCATGGAAAAGATGCGAGCAGAGGGAGCTTGCAATGAAGGATGATATGATGTCATTGGTATCTAACCAAACTTGGGGAGTTAGCTAAGTTGCATGAAGGCAAGAAAACCCTACAGAATAAGTGGGTGTTTTGGATGAAAGAGGAACATGATGGTTCTAAGAAATACAAGGCATACTAGTAGTCAAATGCTTCCCAACAAATATAAGGTATGATTATTCTAAATTTTCTCTCCTGTTGTTAACCAACTACTATCCGGTTAGTGTTTACATATTGTCGCAGCGAAAAAGGTTATGATTCTGGAGCAGTTAGATATGAAGATTGCCTTTCTTCATGGAGATTTTGAGGATGAGATATACATGAAGCAACCAGATAGGTTTACGGAAGATGGCAAGTGAAACGTTGGTGTGTACGTTGACAAAGAGCTTGTATGGTTTTAAAACAAAACTCCCCGACAGTGGTACAAAAAAGGTTCGATGGGTTTATACATGGCAATGGTTACTTGAAGATGCAATGCTAACTACTGCTGCTACTTCAAAAAGGTTAAGTCAAGTTTTATTATATTACTACTTTATGTTGATGACATGTTAGTAGCTGGTGCAGATTTAAAGAGATTAACAATTTGAAGAAGCAAACTCTCGAGTGAGTTCGAGATGAAGGATTTAGGGTGCAACAAAACAGATTCTTGGAATGAGGATTAGAAAAGACTAACATGAAGGTACTTTGAAGGTTTCACTAGCAGAGTACGTTCGGAAGGTGTTACCGAGATTTAGCATATGTGATACGAACAGGTGAGAGCAACTTTGACTAGTCATTTTAGGTTGTCCAAGGATCAGAGTCCGAAGACGGAAGATGAAAATGATTTCATGGCTAGAGTTCCATATGCTTCAAGCTATTGGAAGTCTAATGTATGCCATGACTTGCACGAGACTGGATATTTCCCATGCAGTGGGAGTTGTAAGCCGATACATGTCCAATCCAGGCAAGCCTCACTGAGAGGTCGTGAAGTGGATCCTAAGATACCTGCAGGGTACGACAGAGAGATGTCTAACCTTCAGGAGAGATGAACTCAAGCTATAAGGTTATGTGGATTTAGATTTTGCTGGAGAGGTGGATCATAGAAAAAGTACCACCGGATATATGTTCATGATGGCTAGTACCACGATTAGTTGGGTGTCCTAGTTGCAGAAGATAGTGACAATCTCTACAACTAAATCAGAGTATGTGGCTATGACAGAATCAAGCAATGAGTTGATATGGTTACAGGGTTTGTTAGCTGAGTTAGGATTCGAACATGTGTTGAACATGTTGCACAATGACAGTCAGAGTGCAATACACTTAGCTAAGAATTCAGAGTTCCATTCTAGGATCAAGCATATAGACTTGCACTACCACTTCATTTGGTCGTTAATCGAGGAAGAAGTGTTGAAGTTAGTGAAGATTACAGGAACTAAGAATCCAGCTGACATGTTAACCAAGCTAGTCACTACTGAGAAATTGGAGCTATACACAGCTTCAGTGGGTCTTCAAGAGTGAAGACGTGGAGGGTGAACTCACCGTTATTTATCCACTAAGTCATCAAGGAAGGATGAAGAATGCTTATTGAGTTTTCAGTCTTCAAGTGGGAAATTGTTAGAGTTTGGTGAAGACTTTCAAAGTCAACAAAAGAGGCCAAAATAAGCAAGATGAAGTTACGTGTTAAGCTAAAGGAATAGGTTATCACTACTGGTCTTATCTGAAGGCGAAAGCAACAACCACAAGTCCGTTTCACTATTCTTCTTGAAAGGGAAGCTCATCTTCACTGTTGCCGCGTTTGCAGCCCTAAGCTGACGGGACTCTATTCCTTACACTCCAAAAGCAGCTAAAGCTAATGCCGACAATGTACTACTATAGAGCGAGAATCTTGTAAGATACGGCTTTTCATCTGGCTGAAAAGCTTACAAAAGTGTTGGCTGAATGACTCGGATGACAAGGAAAGGATTCCATGTTGCCGTCGGGATGCCTGTGACGCGCTACGACTTACAACTAATACGACTAAAGGTGGGGCTCGCTAATACTGCAGTTTTTCAGCAACAAGCGTAGGCGTATTATATGATATTTGTACTCTAGCTGCCCCCTCTACTGCCTCTTCGACTGGATCAATTGGTTCCTGAGACGGCACCAGAATTTGCTCGATTCTGAACTGAAACTCCCTTCTCCTTGCACCCGCCCCTGCCGCTGTTGCTGGGTATCGACCTCTATTTGCCAAATCCGCTTTTGGAGAAAGTCAATCAGCTATCCCCGCCCTCGTAGCAGGGTAAACAGGGTATAGTTATGCTTCAACCGGATGGTAAGATAGGCTTCTGTTGCCTTTCCAACCTTTGCCGGACATCAACCAATTTGGGTGCTACCGTTGTGGCTTGAGCTGTGCCATCCACAACGGTTGGCTCAACGGTCAGACATTAAGGGAGAGCGCTATGTATTGTGACAGCGTTTTGGACAACGGTCCATCCACCAGTTTACACATTGTGTGTTGCGTTGTGAATTGTGACAGCGGTGGGACATCGGTTTTGTCTCCATTATAACACGCTGTGAGGAACGCTGTGGCCTCAACAGTGAAATCTTGCGTGGTGAAGAAAGAGAAAAATGAAATAGACTCCAATTAGGATTTGGCTAACTCTAGTGCTCCCATATAAATACCACTATTATGTAAACCCTAATGTATGTGAGAAAAATTGCTAGAGAGAGAGCAATTGTAGAGAGGACTGAAAGAGAGACAGAGAGATTGTAATTTGTAACCAACTCTGAACAATAGTGGATTGAGTGCGGTGCGCTCTGTGGACGTAGGCAAATTGCTGAACCACGTAAAATCTTTGGTGTCGTCTTTTTCTCCTTATTGCTTTCATATCATTTGTTGGGTTTGGATTTGTGTGTGTGATTTTTCTTACAACAAATTGGTTATCAAATTTTCCCATATCGGAGATTGATTTCGACAAAAAAGAGAGAGTTTGTGGATATTGGATTAAAATGTCCATAAAGTAGTTCATTCTTGTTTCAAAATCACTAATAATTTAGAATACATTAAAATTGTACAAGAATATTAAATTTATTGAAAAGTAATTTTGGAACAAATAAAGTGTAATAAGAAATTATAATTTTTTTATAGTGTTTTTAGAGGAGTGGTGTTGAAAGAAAATCTCTCAAAAAATAACAAATTAAATAAATAAAGAAACGGTTTAGTTCACCAAATTTAGTCATGAACAAAAACTCCTGAGGGGATGCCTATCAATTTTCATTTCTGAAATTTGCATATACTTCTTAAGATCTCTTTGTTTCTTTTTCTAGCTTTCTGCCTGTCTCATCTCAAAAATTCACATCACATAAAAGTAAAAAAAAAAAAAAAAAACAATACAAGCTCAGCTTCCAAAAATTTCATTTGGAACAAGAGTCACAATCATCAGCTTCCAGCCCAGTTCATAAAATTTCCAAAATTCTTACTCTTACTTTTCCTTCAGAATTTTGGTGTACCAAAACCCTTGATCAGATCACTATCAATTTTGATTTCTCAAATTTCCATATAGTATATACCTGTGTTTGTTTCACTAATAATTCATGGATGTTGAGATTTCTATTTCGCTTTCCCTTTCGATAAACAAGTTACAAGATCTTATTGGTGACGAAACAACTAGTAGCAATCCAAGGGTTCAAGAAGAGATCCAGAGAGCTATTAACAATCTTCAGTCGTTAAATCAATTCTGGAAAGATTTAGAGGCCTCATCACCTGGTGGTTCAGCCAATGATCCGAGGGCTTCCCAGCTTCTGAAAGCAGTTTACTCGGTAGAGGATGCTACAGACACCTTTCTAATTATTATGAGCAAAGAAATTTATCGGTTCAACAAGTTGAGAAGGGATTCCTATACACAGAAGATGAAGTTTTTCTGTAGCCATAAGATGAAGGCTTCCTATCCAATTCGTTTGGCCAAGAAGATGAAGAAATTCAATGATGATGTCAGACACTTGGTAGAGATAAAAGGAGCTGGGACTTCGGATATCGAAAGCAACAATGACACACGGTTATTGAGGTTTCAAAATGATAGAGACCATCTTAGACAGAGGCCGCATTGGGGAAGAATTTCTGAATTTTGTTTGGAGGACGAAACACATGTGGTTGGTCTTCAACAGCAAATAAACGAGTTGGTTGCTCGACTAATCCCTCAACTCATTCGCAATGATGGCCAGTCTGGCGATATCAAAATACAAGACCTTGATGATCAGCAGCATCATGTTGAGTCTGGAGATATCGAAATCCAAGACCTTGATGATCTGCAGCATCATGTCGAGTCTATTGAAGTCATTGCAGTGGTTGGTGAGGGAGGTTCCGGCCAAAACAACTCTGGCAACAAGTGTATACAATAGGATTGATGTGAAGCGGCATTTCACCATTCGTGCCTGGGTTCGTATTCCTATTGTGTTCAAAGCTAGAGATGTATTGGTTGATATACTTGCACAAATTGATCAATACGAGTTGGTGGATGCAACTCTTTCCGAGTATGGATTGATGCTGAAACTTACCAAAGTTCTAAAGGGGACTAGGTTTCTCATTGTCCTTGGATGATGTTGAGACACTACAAGTTTGGAACTCTCTAATAATTGCTTTTTCTTTCCCATCTCAAGGTGGAAAAATAATCATCGTTGTTCGCAGTATAGATTATTTACCAGAAAACGGTTATTCAACTTTAAACATATGCAAGTTAAACAATGAGGAGAGTTGGAAATTGTTTTCGAACAAGGTTCGGATATCAAAGGAGGCGTTGAATAATAACTCAGATCTGATCACACTAAAAGAGCAAATCTTGAAGATATGTGGTGGCCTACCGTCAACAATTGTCTTGCTGGGAGGTTTGCTGTCTACCAAGGAAAAAAGCTTTGCTGAGTGGTCAAGAGTACTGACTATGCTTGCAAATAGCACTAATGAAGATATCTTGGCTTTAAGCTATCAAGATTTACCTTCGGAGGTAAAGCCATGTTTGCTTCACATGGGACTTTTCCCAAAAAGATTTGAAATCCCAGTGAGGAGATTGATCCATCTATGGTGTGCTGAGGGATTTGTGGCTACGCCTATTCCTGAGGAAATAGATCCTGAACATGTTGCAGAAATGTGCTTGGAAGAACTAGTCACTAGAAACATGGTTCAAGTAATTAGATGGGGAGCAGAGGGAAGTCCTAAAACATGTTGTATTATGCCTAATGTCCTATATGATTTCTTCTCTTCCAAAGCAGCTAATAATGTTGGATTTCGGCGACTGGCAGCCAACGTGGAAATGGATTACTTTCCCTCTTCTCTTAGTGGCGTTCAGAACACTCGATCTTATGTAGCATTCAACACTCTGGTGCCTATAACACCTGCTATGGCTATATATGAGTTTCTTCGCAGAATTACCGGTAAGAGAGGCTTTGGATTGCTGAGGGTGCTAGATCTTGAGGGTGTATATAGACCCTTTTTATCAAGTTATCAGATTGGAAGATTGTTTCTATTAACTTACCTAAGCCTGAGATCAACTTTTATTGATCATCTTCCAGAATGGGTGGGACACATGCCATATTTAGACACTTTAGATGTGAAGCACACAAACATAGCTTCTGTTAGACTACCGAAAGCAAACAAGCTGCGACATCTCTATTTGAATAACATATTTTCTCACCTGCCATATTCAACCATCCTTCGTACCCTAAAGGGCGTGAAATTTGAATCTGGGATTAGGGATAGATCTGATATGATTAATGTCTTCCGGATGACAAGACTTACAAAGCTGGGGTTACTGTCAGAACTTTATCCAACAAGGATTGAAGTTGAAGGGATTAATCAATTGACCGAACTCCAATCCTTGAAGGTGAAGTTATCCATCGGCTGTACGGATCTGCAGAAACGCTCAACTTGTACTACTTTTTTAATCAACTTGTTGAGCTTCGCTGAGCATCATAGGCTACAAGACCTCTATTTGCTTGCAAAACTGCCACAATCCGTAAGTAATGTTGGTTTCCTTCCTCCCAATCTTAGGAAGCTAACACTGTCACGGTCAAACCTAGAAGAGGATCCAATGCCAGTGCTAGGAAAGTTGCCTCACCTCAACATCCTCAGGCTTTTATCTGGATCCTATGTAGGTGAAAACATAACTTGTCTTTCTATAGGATTTCCCAAACTCCACCTATTGAAACTGTGGGAATTACCGGTACGAGTGTGGACTGTGAAGGAAGGAGCCATGCCTTGCTTAAGACAATTGGAAATCAGAAGTTGTGATAATCTGGAGCTGCCCCAAGGGTTGCAAAATGTAACCGCTCTCAAAGAATTAGTATTAACAAATATGCCAACAGCTTTCAGAGCAGCCGCTGAACAAAGCCTTCATGGTAAAGATGTATACATCAGAAATAATTCCTGGAATTCTGATCCTTTTCCGGTAAATCTTCTAGTCCTTTATCAATACTTACTCTCTTCACTTTCATTTATTTTTAATTCTGATGATGCTAGCACACAGCACACTGCATATCTTTTGTTTTAATTTTCTTCTAAAAAAAACCTTTCAAATTGAGCTCACAAACATGAAGATGCTATCACATTGCATGTACTTTATTTTGAAGTCAAACTGACATATATATATATATATTTTTTTTCTGTTGTGATAAATTTAAATAGTAACAGATATGACTTATGAGGCAAGAGTTTCGGAAGAGATAACGAAGATCATCATTCTGTGCTTGCAATTGGGGTTTTCCTTTTTCTGTATTTCTTACTTTTGGGTTTCTTTTTTCGTGTTTTCTTTTTGAGCTCAATAGCTTTAAGTTGTTACTCGTATGATTCTATAATAATAACAACATATGTTTCATATAGTACAATCCACTCTGGCGATTTTTTGAGCCATTATATTTACGTAATTTATGATAAATATGATTTTTTGAGCCTTCATATTTAGAATGCCAAGTGATGATCAAACAATAGTGCACGCAGCAGCAGGGCCAGGATTTTGGCTCTGGGGTCTAGACAAAACTAATATTCAAGAACACATGAAACGGATTAACCCATCCTCATTTATAACTAAATGTATTTAATTTTCACACACCCATTTCCATTTCAAATACATAATAAAGAGTTAGTAAGAAAATCATTTTTCTTCTATTTTTAAAACCTATCTCTATTTTCTTACAAATCTATGTATAATCTTAATATAGCTGAAAATAGTTTTTTAATAGTTTCCAACTAATAAAATATAATGACACAAAACAAATAAATTCACCATAACATATTTAAAATACCATTATATCATTATTATAATTAAATCAAAATTATTTACATAATTGTAACTTAATTTTATAATATTCATGTCAAACCACATTAACTTGTAATAATTTTGAACAAATTTAAATAAACAGATATTTAAATAAAAACTAGTAAAATAAATTTACCAAAATCACATTAATAACTTAACAAAATAATAAATATATAAAATAACATAAATAATTATTACTTACAGTCCCAATTTTAAATCTTGGAGAACGATAAAGGGAATTAAAAAAAAAACAAACGAATTACAAGTAAACAAAGTAGGGTAAACCTCAAAGAATTGTTCAATGGAGGGTGAGTATTGTAGAATAAAATAGAAAAGTAGTCATAGACTTGCATTACAAGAGTTCAATACTTACTTAGTTTGTTCTAGTAAAAATCTAAATAATAAAATTAGGAATTTTCATCTTTAACGATTTCTATAAATCAACTGATGTTTTTAACCATCATTTTCCAAATTATTGTTTTTAGTATTAGCAGGGGTACAATGTCTAAAGTACCACAATGTCAAATTATTGAATGTGTTTACAAAAGACCTGTGGAAAAAATTAAAAATTTATTTATTTATAATATCACGAATATTGACAATAACCTCCATAGAATCTTTTAAAAGAAAATAAAAGTTGAATAAAAAAAGCACCTTCCAAATAAATGTTTTCATAAAAAAAATGAAATGTCCTTAGAAATATAATATAAAAAATAATGGATTTAGATTATCACCTCACATTGAGTGTTTTCATCTTGTTCTTACTTTTATAATATATTGACACGTGTCTTAATAACCAAATTAATAACATTGAATTAATTTTATCTTTTAGTAGTATAAAAACATAAAAAATTAACATAATTAATTCAAATTATTGATTTGCTTATTAATATATGTGATAATAAATTATAAAGGCAAGAACACTCGGTACATGTTTGGTGTATGAGATGAGATGAGAAGAGATAGGTTAATTTTAGCCTCATTTCCCATGTTTGTTGCTTTTATGGGATGAGATTGTTTAATCTCATGCAAACAACTTATCCCATCAATGTTGGACTAATTAGTCCCATCACAAATGGTGGGACTAATATTCCATTATTTTATACTTTTCTTTTTCAATTTATTTTATTTTTAAGTGATTAATATAAATATTTTTTAATAATTAAAAAAATATTTTATTTTCAACAATTTAAAAATAATATTTTTCAATTTTAACAAATAAAAATAAATATTATTTTTTTTAAAATTATTTTTAAATATTTTAATTTTTTTTTCAAAATTGAATTTAAATAATTATTTTAACTTGTCCAATTATATTTAACCAATTTATCCAGGTGAGATGAGGCTATTTAGTGCCATATTGTTTTAATAAAAATTCTTTTATTTTTTATTTAATTATTAAATTTTATATTTATTTCATATATCTTATTATAATATTTAAAAATATTTTAAGATATTAAATATTAATTAAAAATAATAATTTTCTTTAATATTAATATTTATTTTTAAATAATTTAAATAATTAATTTATCTAAAAATAATTTTATTTTATTTTAAGGTGATTACCATATAAGTCTTGGACTATTTTTTTTTTTAAAAATTCTAAGTAGTTTGCTACTTTTGTAAGTGACTAAATAGGTCCCAAACGTTTTCACAAGTACTAAATTAGTCCATCTGTCAGCTTTCTGTTAGACAAACTTAACGGTTAAAGGGTATTTTAATCTTTTTAGCTAATATAAATTAAAAAAAATCAATTATATAACAATAATAAAAAAAAATTCACCTCTACCTCTCCTCCATAATCCATTTCACAATTTCTTTTCAAATTATTGTACATTTTTTCCATAACTTCGAATTAAACTTAAGAATCTCACCTAATTGTTTCCTCAAAGCAGCAACTTGATTCACTTTTGGTCAATCTCTTCTTGCAACCAATTTGTCTCTAGTGTTCTCAACTTATTTGATTCTCTTGCATCCAGTGTTCCAAGTAAGACCCAATAGCAAAATCTTCCTCTGCAATACTAAAACCAAGATTCCTGCAAACTAACGTTTAGAATTGCTTGAAACAGACATGATTAAATATCATTTGTTCAGTAAAAAAATATTTAAAATTAATTTCAAAATTGTACCATTCTACGTTGTTCCCTTCTCCATCTGTTCTCTTCTTCACCTTAACAAATTCGTTCTCTAAAACCTAATCATCTCTCTCAAATTTTCAATATTGAAAATTTGAGAAATATTTGTTGGATTTAGATTATGTTTTGGTTTTTATTATTGCTCTAGCTTGATTACGTGAAAGTTTTTTTTTTGAAAGAGCCAGTATATATCACAAGGGGACAAAGCCCCCAAAAAAGAAAACAAAGCCAAACACTTGGAGGGAAGCCCCCACAAGCAACAAAACAGCTCGAGACAAGAAGAAAAATACAAGCAAAGACAGAAACAAACATAAAACAGAGCATCTAAGACAACCAGCCGCCTACGACAAGCAGAAAAGAAATCAAAAAACACCCCACTCTAATCTATCACCACTCTCACGAGCACCAGACTTCGCCAACCCGTCTGCCACCGAGTTCGACTCCTTGGACTGAAACTTCACCTGAGCTCTAGCTAAAATAAACAAAAGGTTTCGGATCTCATACACCTCATTGACGTGAATAATGTTAGGTTTTGGCTCGTATTCTCAAGTGAACCCGATATTAACCAAACGAGACTCAACTGATGTGAAACTTCCTGGAGACGTAGGATAACGTTTGGAAGTTAGAGATGGTGTTTGAGGGAGATTTGAAGACCGAAGAAGAACTGAAGAATCGGATTCCGGAAGGAAACGCGGTACATTCCAGGTGACTTGGAACGGTTTAGGAAGCGGGTGCGCAACCGTGACCCGAATCGTAGTCAATCATAAGCATGCATGGAAAAGGAAATCTTCAGCGGAAAAGGAAAGTAATTCTTTTGGGAAGTTCTTGTGCTTGAAGGAAAAGGAATACTCTTTACAAGAAGACTTGTCATAAATAGGAGATAGTATTTATGTGGAACAAGTAATTCTTGTATGTATAGGAGTAGGATTTCCTTTTATCTTAAACTCCCTATAGCTAGTATAAATAGACCTTGTAATTAGGTTATTTTGTGTGGAGTCAAGAAACACCATGTAACATCAGAGAGTGGTGAGATCCGGGTGAGAGACCCAATAGAATATTCGGGGAGGGATCCAGAGGAATATCAGTGGATCAAGTTAGAGATCCGTGGGTGATATTCAGGGGAGACCTAGGGGATATTGGGGGGTTCTTGATGAGGATCTTGTGAGCGTTATGAGCGTGGTTTGGGGTTGAGGTGTGAGAGAGAATCCTGGAGTATATGGTTGTAACAATTTATCATATAGTGGACCTGTCTCTGTCGTCCTGACGGCCCGTGGTTTTTTACCCGATTTGGGTTTTCCACGTATATCTTGTGTTGTGATTGGTTTATTTTCTCTCATCTATTTTTCTGCTATTGACGTTATTAATTGCTATGAGTTATGGGCGTATATTATGCATGACGCTTCCGTGATCATCGGTTCAAATCCCTAACAAATAAGGCTACCAAAACTGTCCCCATTGATCCATGAAACTGTTACTTTGAAGTCGCTATAGATAATAACCTTACGATTATGGAAAAAAACTTTCTCAGATAATAACTTACAAGCTCTTAGGATTGCCATAATTTCAGATGAAATCGAATATTTGGTCCCAATATATTGCGAAAAGAAACAGAGGGTCTTTCTATTCAATTCTCTCAATACTCCACCTATCCATGCTTTACCTGGATTTCCAAAAGCAGAACCATCCACATTGAAGAGCAAAGAATTAGTCTCAGTGAACTTCCTACTACAATCACCTTTCCTTTTAACCTTAACAAGATCAATGCATCTCTGATTAACATCTAGGAGAATCAACGTAATTGCCTCGCTAGAGCCGCAACCATGGTGCTTGAACCACCAAGCCACCATAAACTTAACAATATGCTATCACGTCAGGGACCACGTTATCGAACACTAGCTTGTTTCTAAATTCCCAAATGGTCCAAACCAAGGCTAAGAACAAAGTATTCCAAGCTCTCTTCTTGTTGTTTGCAGAGCAAAGACCTGACCACCCCAGCCACCACTCATGAAGACTGCAGTTAGGGACTGAATGAACACCCCACCAACTCATACAGCTAGACCACAAAATCCACTACCAGCAGCAGTTCAGGAAGAGGTGATCCACTGTTTCATGCCCTCCATTGTAAATAGGACAGTCCAAACTCGATCCCTGAGTACACCCGAACCTGTTTAGGACCTCTCTAACCATCACCCTACCCCTAAACAGTTTCCAAGAAAATAACTCTACCTTAGGAGGGCTAATACCCTGCCAAAGATACTTAATATTGACACTATCCTCCCCCTTCTATGCCTCTAAACATCTCCTGAAGGAACCAACCTTAAACAAACCAGAAGGATAAAAAATCCAAACCAACTCATCCTTAATCCTTCTTCTTAATGAAACAGAATCCAACGCTCTTAGGAAAGAGCTCCATTGGTCTAGTTCCTAGTTAAAAGGTTGCCTCCGAAGTTTCACATCCCACTCTTAACTGTTCCCCACCCAGCAACCAAAATCAGCCACCACTTTGACCTTATTGATAGCCAAGGCATGAATCCTAGGAAAAGCTATCTTCAAAGGATAGGAGTCGACCAAAATTTCACTCCAAAACCTCACTCTTTCCCCGTTTCCGATGACTACTGACAAACCTTTCTTGATTATGCTAGACGCCCGAGAAACCTCAGAAAACAGCTTCCCCACCGCCTTAATGAACAGAGACGGCGAAGTCGAGTTCTAGCTCTTCCATTCCCATAGAAGATCGTTGATTTCCAAACCATACATGGCGCAAATAACCTTCTTCCACAAGGATGAGCTCTCTCTCACAAACCCTTCAAATGCACTTTGCCATCAAGCTCAGACTTTTATCAGAAATTCTGCCAATACCAAAGCCTCCCTGCATTTTGCTCTTGCACACCGACGCCCAGTCCACTGAATTAATTTTCCTTTCGTCACTCTATCTCCCCAAAAGAAATCTCTCTGCAATTTCTCAATCTTTCTAGCCTATGGTATGCTAAAAACAGAAAGAACGTAAGTTGGCAAGCTAGATAAAACTGCTTTAATCATCACCAATCGGCCCCCTTTAGACATATACCTTCGCTTCCAAGGGGAAAGCCTTTGTTCCACCTTAGAAATAATTGGGTTCCAAAAATCTTTCCTCTTATTGTTGACTCCTAGAGGGAAGCCTAGATAATTTATCGGCAAGGAATAGCTTGCACACCGGAATAATTCAGCCCAATCATCCTGCAAAATGTTCCTTCCAATCTTCACTAAACATGACTTATGGAAATAATCTTCAAACCTCACGCCAACTCGAAACATCTCAAAATTCTCCTAGCCTTAAAAATATAATTTAGTTTAGGTTGAATGAATAACATTGTGTCATCGGCAAACTGTAAATATGTGATATGAATCCTACCATTCCTGAACTCGGTCCCCTACAACAGCCGCATCTCAGTGGCCTTATTGACCAAACATCTAAGCCCTTCCGCAACCACATTACACAAAAAAGGAGACAACATATCTCCTTCCCGAAGGCCTCTCTCCACCCTAAATTGCTTGGTCGGGCTCCCGTTAATCAAAACCGAAATAAGAGAAGAGCAGATACACCAATAAATCCATTTCCGCCATCTAGACCCAAACCCTATCTAACACATCATGGCCTTTAAAAAATCGTGATCAACTCTGTCATAGGCTTTCTCGAAGTCTAACTTTAGAAGCAAACCTCCAACCTTGTCTTTTTTCCATGAGTGAATAATCTCCTCCGCTATAACGAAACTATCGGTAATCTAATGGTTTTTCACAAACGCCATTTAGGTGGAACCAATTATCGATTTCATAACCTTCCTTAACCTATTAGCAAAAACTTTCGGAAGAATTTTGCTCATCGAGCAGACTAAACTAATCGGCCTATACTCTCTTATGGACTCCGGCTTAGCCAATTTTGGAATGAGGGTGATAAAAGTATGATTAATGTCCCTGACCACTGATCCTTCCTTATGAAACTCATGAATGAAAGCCATAAAGTCGCCTTTGATCACATCCCATTTAGCTTTCACGAAATTAATGTTCATGCCATCCGGACCCGGGGCATTGTTGCCATCACACTCACACAGAGCCTCTCACACCCCTTTATCACAAAACTCCTCTTCCAGTCCTTAGCTTTCCCCTTCCGATAGCACCCCCTTATCAAGGCCTTGGATAGTCGGTCTAACCCATGCTTCCTTCTTGAAATGGTCTTCAAAGAACAATAAAACACTTTCCCTCATTATATCTGGTCCTTTACATAAAACCCCATTGATGTACAAATCCCCTACAAGATTAATCTTGCGTCTTACGTTAGAAACTAGGTGAAAAAACTTCAAAATTTATGTCCCTCTCTTGTAGCCATTTGATTCTAGAGGCTTGTCTCCATTTTTTTCTCCTCCAAACAAATCTCCTTCCCCATCTTCACCAGCGGATCCATTCACTTATGACGTAACACCGGAGACCAGCCTGTGGACAGTGCGCTCTTTTCCACCGACGCCAAGTCCTCCTCCAGCTTCTTCACCTGATCGCCAGTAACAACCCTGCCTTTTAACCATTTCTTAATGAAAACCTTCACCTTCTTTAATTTAGAAGCCAGAAAAATACCTCTCGAAACACCAGACATACTCCCTGACCCTATTTCCATACCTTCCTTCTAGCATGAAGCCACCCCGTTCATGAGAACCTTCTCACCCAACCACTAATTAGCGAACCGAAAAGGTTTCGGCCCCCATCCTACCTCTTCTTCGCCAATGTAAATGGGATTATGGTCTAATAAACACCTGTTCAAACCCCTCTGAATCAAGTTTGGGAACAATGATACAACTCAGGAAAGCAAAGAAATTAGTCCAGTCTGGACCACGAGCTATTTTCCATACTGTTGGTCCATGTGAAGGGAGTTTCGTGAAGTGGAATATCCACAACCTTATCTGAACCATGAATCTTCTAAAGTTATTCATTGATCCCCTATTGCACACGTCACCCCTTCTCTCACTTGGATCTAAGATGGTGTTGAAGTTGCCACCCATACACCAGTAACCCTTTAATGAGTCTTGAGCTTGTAATATGAACTCCCACAGCTCTTTTCTCCCCGCTTCTTGATTTGCCGCATACATATTATAGAAGATCACCTCATCGTTTAAACTTATACACTCCCCTGCCACAATAATACAACAATCGTTAACGATGCACTGTTTTACTAAAAAAAAATTTCGTTCTGTAACGAGATTAGACCGCCTGCTGATCTAACATCATCCACCCCCACTTCTCTAGTAAGAATTGAGCCTCATAGAGATTTGATCACTTTGCAATCAAAATTCTTGAGTTTAGACTCCTGAATGAACAGCACCACAGGCTTAACCTTATTCACCAAATTTCTAACCATCCTTCTCTTTTCTAACCTACCTAAACTTCTTACATTCCAAGAAAGTGCTATCATCAAGAAACTTGAAGCCTAAAGACAACACAAAGAGCACACTATCTTCCTTTTGAAGCTATAGATCTAACCAAATCCTATTTTTTCCTTCTGGAAATTTCAACTAAGACTGTCTCTACTTCTCTATTAAAGTTGAAACCAAGAGCTAACCCAGTTTCAATAACCTTTGCCACTTCCTCCTCCACATTCCACGACCCGAAATCGTTACTTGTGGCCTTTAAACGCCCCAATTCCCTCCCCTTTTCTGCCACCCTCGCCATTTCCACCTCAAGGTTCCATTCTTCGTTGTGAGAGGCAATATTCTGCCTTTCTTTCCTTACCACCTCTGTTGTCTGAGATTCTTTGGACCTACCATTCATTATCGTCATGCTGTGATTCCTTTCCTTTTCACTAGCTTTCTTTCTTTCAGGTTTTTCTGTCACTACAGTTGGAGAAGCTTCGCCCTTTATCTCCACCTCGACTTGGATTGATTCCACCTCCATCTCTGGATGATCACTTCGTGGACCGGATCTTTCTTTACAAACTTGGGCCTCCACCAAAAGGTTCAAGACAACAGCCCTTATCAAGATTATCTAGCCCACTTCCCAAGTCCACTACCAACTGGCCTCCCTTCACATAATTTAACCTTCCATTAGAAGTCTCTCCTCTAAAAGTAGGTAAGTACGAAAATAACCCTTCCTCACTTTCCTCTTCAGAAGAGGAACTAAACTTTTCTTCTTGACTCCTTCTATTGTTAATCACCAACTTAGCATTTTGAACCAAATTGTAACTAGCCCTTGATTTAGGTTTTCGTAAAAGCACTCATTTTCCTTTATTGGCAACTTTCCTGACCAAGTTACTAAAAGTGGAACTAGAAAGGATTTGTTCTACCAACCCTTGATTCTCTTCACCAGTCTCACCTACTCCTTTAGCCTTTCCAGCTTATTTTGAGACTTGCACATGCATCAGGTCCCCTACCATTCTGACTTGAGAGCTAGGATTAGAAGTTTGCCATTTTAGAGCCTCTTTTTCGGATCTACTGGAAGAACCCATCACATTATCCTCGAAAGCCATAGTTTGAACATTTTCCAAATCCTTTCAAGGGTTCAAAAACTCTGATGTGGCAACCTTTAACAACATCAATTGTCTCGAAATCCAATCCAAACTGACCGGAAAAGGGTCCTCCACCATAGAAATGTTATAGAAGTGTTTTCTGACTGAAGTCTTGATTTTTCTGGGACACTTCTGGCGGAAAGGAATGAGGATTAGAACCCTCCATTTGTCTATCCTTCTTCTGCTCACCGTGTCAGCTTCTATCAACAATAGTTCTCCCACATCCCATCCCAACCTTAAAAAAGAAATCTTCATTCCAAAAATGTAGAGGAATACCCCAGAAGTCTACCCACGCTAACCTCGACTGAGGTGTAACTGCCGGAGACCAATTACCAACCGACGAGAACGAGTCTTCCCACATAACTCTGTTTCTTACAAACTCATCTTTGTCGTATATGGACTGGAACATCCGAACCACGATTTTGTCACCTAGATAGAAAGATGAGTTTGCTAAATTTCGTTTTGCCAATCTGTTATCCACCTTGGTCACATTCTTGAAGGATTTGATAATTCCCACTGCAGTCTGAGCTAACCAATTGTCTTTCTTCGCTCGAGGTTCCCAACTGATACTGATACCATTGTCACTACCAGTCTTCTCGTTGAATACAGATGCACTCTTGCCTCCCTTAACCATCTCCACAAACGTCCGACCCTCTTGATCAACTTCCTCGCTTCTGTCGTACCGGCCGTCCTCCTTCCTTTGTTTTACGTCACTCGATCTACCACCTAGTTTAAACCTGAACCTTCTTTTCTGTACCTCTAATCATTAGTTCTACCTTCGTCGTTACATTCCACACATACACATGCATACCATTAGTCAATCTAGCTACTCTTTCAGTCTTCACCAAAGTAGCGAAACGAACAAAAGTGTAAACACTCCTCATGGACCTTGTTTTGATGGACAAATACACATCTCTAACTCGGCCAAACGCTTTGAAGATTCCCCATAGGCCTTTGGCATCAACAATTGGATTTAGATTGTCCATAAAAACAGACACTAAATTGTCCCTAAAGTCCCTTCTGACAAACTGCCTTCTCTCTACCGTTCTCTCTCATGTTTTCTTAAAACTTTGATTACTTTAAAGTTGTGCATGTGATGTGGCTAGTTTAGATTGTAATGGGAATGGATTGAGGAAATTTAAAAAAAAAAAAAACAGTGAAGGCCAACCGTCAGTGAAGGTGGCCATATCCACATGCAAGTGTGGAGGAGAGCATCTCCTCCATGCTGAACGATCTCCACCATGCGGTGGAGATCAGTGAAAAGGATCAGGGAGGACGCGGAGGTCCTCTGTGATCTAGGCACAATCTCACAGATCGTAGAGGATGCGGAGGTCCTCCGCGATCTGGGCATGATCTTTTAGATCGTGGAGGACTTCTACGACCAGGGAGGGGACATCCACCGGAGGCCATATCCTATGGTGGCTTTTTTTTTTATGAACTTAATAATTTTTTAATTTATTTATTTATTTAACAATTTATTTATCAATTTTTAAAAAGGGTATTAAAGTAATTTCATAACTTCATTCACGTTCAAACATCTAACTTAACGGTCAATAAGAACCAATTTGATATTTTCAAAAAGTCGAGGAAGGACCAATTTGGTCACTAATGTAAAGGTCACAAACAATTTGAATTTTAAAAAAAGTCCAGCATTGAACTATTTTAATCCAATCCCATATAATACCAAACACATTACAAAACTAATTTTAGTCCAATCCTATCACATCCAATCCTATCCATTCTAATTCCTTGAAAATAAATTTATCCTATCTCACCCACCAAACGAGCCCTCAAGGTAAGGAGGCTATCCAAATTTATCCTATCTCACGCACACACAAAAATCGAAGTGTATTTAGCAATTTTAAAAATGTAGTGTTTTTAAAATAAAATTTCTTTAGAGAAAAATAGTGCGAAAAGAAAAGAAAAAAGAATTGCAAGGAGAAAATCTCTTTAATAAAATATGAGTGTGTAAAAAGTGATGCTATTCATAATCCACTAAATCAACAATTAAATCTATAATTTTTTGAAATTTGAGATAAATGAAGATTTTGTTTAAAAAAAAAAAGCTCGTCAATTTCAAAAATTTAATGATTTTTTTTTTTGAAACAAAATGATTTTGTTTTTATATAAAAAAAAGATTCTTATGATCGAGTGTTTTTAAAATGGAGTGACAAAAGATAAAAATGATAATTTAATAACAAAATGGAGTGTTATTAAAAAAAATTTAAATTTAAGTTTGCAGAATGACATGTATTTTAAAAAAGATGGTGAAAATGTAAAATTAGATTGTAATGAGAAAATCTCGTGTGTATATCAACACCCTAAATCTAATTCTGATTTCTACAAATATACACTTATCTTAAAACATATCAAATCATCTCAAAATTGGTTAACTTAATAAATAAAATATCTATTTTTTTTTCCGAAGTATTACAAAAACTATTACAATGACTACCAGGGCCTGTCGAAATCAAACAGTATATGTTTGGTTCGTATATCTACTCTCATTTATAACATGAGATAATTACTCACATGAACCAGGGAGAAATTCCACACACATACTTTTAAAATGTGCACGGTGAAATTTGAACCCCTCACCACTAATGCGGGACAGATGTTATCACATGTGCTAAGAGCATCTCCAATGCTACAATGGATTGTGAAAAAATTATATGCCACATAAGACAAATAAACATTGTGTTCAAATATGTCTTTCCAAGACAGTTATTGCTACTTAATGTCAAACTGATATGACAAAAAAAATTATAGACACTATCAAATTGACTGTCTACCTTCAAAACTTCTGTTAGACAGCTATTTTGTAAGTCAACCCAGTATTAGAGAAAAATACAAAACATTATTAAGAAATTTATTAGATTAAAAATATAATGAAAAATAATAAAAGAATAAAGTAATCTGAAATGTCATTAATAAGTTAATATTTTAAATAGAAATATTGGAGATAGATTTTTTTTGGTTGCCTATCAAATATATATACTTCCATGTAAGGCAAGAAGCAAGTCATTCAATATTACTGACATGTCAACAATTATTGAAATGCAATGTAAAAGTATAATTGATATACAGTCAAATATCGGTTGAACCTAGTGGTGTAAAATCTTACTGGTCCAGCCCACATAGGCATGGCACGCCGGACTCGTTTTCCAAAATCGGTCTGGCCTGGCACGGCATGCCCAAATTGGCGTACCGTGCCAAGCCTGACCCATTTTGGAAAATGGTGGCCCGATATGGTACGTGGGCACGGCATAGGCGTGCCGTGCCGTGCCGGCAACGGATTGGCAAACAGGTCAGGCCTTTGAATGTTTTTTTAATTTTTAAAATAGTTAATTATATAAATGGAATTGTGTCAAGTTATAACTATAATATTGTTTTAACAATGTAATAATGTATTTTTCATTGCAATTTGTTTATTTTAATTATTATATTAGTATAATAAAATAATGTTGCTAATAGATAGATTTATTATTTTTGTTAATAAAATAATTCAAAGAATGAATAAAGATAAAGTATTAAAGAAAATAAAATATAGATGAAGTTACGAAAATATGAAATGAAGAATTATTTATTTATTTCTAACATTTAAAGAATAATGTACCTTTAAACTTTGATGTGTTGGTGGAAAATTTAGAGAATAATAGATATATAATAGGAAATTAGTAATATAGTATTAGAAATTGTGTATATATAGAGAGAGAGTAAGAATATAATGAAATTATGAAATTGTGTAGAGAATTGGAGAATGGAGAGATTGAGAGAATGAGAGAATGAGAGAAAGTGAATGAAAATTTGAATGGCTGAGAGTATTTATAGGAAAATTTGAATTGTGGGTAAAAATATAAAATAGAAGAGTTGAGGGGGCAAATGACAACTTTCTTTTCACCAACGGTTGAATTAAAAAAAAAACAAAAATTCACCGGGGCCAACGGTTGGTCCTGACCCAGGGCCCGACACGCGGCACACATGTGGGTCTAGCCGAGCCTGGCACGGCACGCCCCACACGCTGGCCGTGACTGGCATGGCCTGCCATGGCAGTCCGGACAGGCCATGCTTTTTGGGCCTAGTCCACTTTTACACCGCTAGTTGAAACACAAATTGTAACTTTAAATTATAATTGATTAGATAAGTCTCATGTTTAAATATAAATATAATCTCCATCTTTTTTTTTTTTGAATTTAGGGGCCGTTTGTTATCATTCTTGAGAACCCTTTTTTTAAAAATTGTTCGTCACATGTTTTCTTAAAAGAAAAACAAAAACATTAGATTCTTTTTTGAAGGAGAAAAAAAACATTAGATTTTGTTTTTACTTCTTAACGTATGAAAAGCCACATCTACGGATAAGCGTTTTCCTATGAGGCTCCACCCTCCACGGAGTCCACGGGTCTCCATGGGGTTTTTAGGGTGGGGGTGGGGGTAAACTTGGCCCCCATTTTATAAATGGGAAGGTGGTGGGGACCTCCTCTTAAACCCATTTCCCCCAATATATATATTATTTTTTATTTTTATTTATATATAAGGTTTTAATAATTAAAGAAAATTAAAATATTATAATATTAACTTGAATTAGTAGTTACTAGTTAGTACTTAGTAAATGAGCATTTGATTTGTTTTAATTTTTATTGTAAAATACACTATTAGGACTATATATATATTTATTTTGGATTTATTTAAACCAATTATATATTTTAGAATGAATATTTTGATTACTTTTTGAATTAAATATTTTAACAGGATCAAATTATAGATTGTGACCGCTCTAGAATGGGCGCTCGCAATAGTTCGAGGCTGTTGGAGTAGTAATATAATATGTAAATTTCGTTCCCACGAAGATGTGTAATCCGTCGACCGTCACTAGTTTAGCTTAACATGAATATGTGTGTGTGTAATTGTGCAGTAAAAGTAAATATTGCAAGAAAACATAAATTATATACATTAATATTTACATGGATGGAATGAAATGGAGAGATATGAGATGTAAATGGTTATACTAATTAAGAAAATGATTACACCGTAATAATACTCCTAATTAAGTGCTAGACTCACCTAATCTCTCAAGTGCAAGTGACTGCTATAGGCTCGTATCCCCTAAGTTAATTTCTAATCTCTCTCGATGTCTTAGAGATTACACCCATGTATACCCAAAGTCTATCTCTCGATGACCCCGGACAATATGCATGAATCCATTAAGATCTATGACACTCACACATGAGCCTTGTACGCCAGCCTCGCTTATCTCTACCATACTTATCATATATAGTGAATATCTATTTGAGCACGTTGCACACGTCTCCTCTTAGTTCATAGCATACGACCAACAATCATTCATAAGATGGCTAGTCAAGTAAAATCATTAAACACTCAAAATATCCTTATAGCAACACAAGTATAAGAGAAAGGTCAATGGTATCAAGGATTCGGTTTTATCAATCTCTCTAGTAAATGAAAGTACACATCGAAGAAGAGACAAAAATACAAAGAAAGAAATGCAAAATAGATAGAAAGGAGAACCCATCTGCTTGCGGGAATCGAACGCCGGGTTTTCTCGGTTGTCAATTGAGATGTCTTTCTCACTAGACGATCACGGCGGTTCTCCCATCTTCTTGAATGCTCAACTCTCTCATAAAAGAGAAAGCTCTCTCCTTATCTCTCAAATCTCCCTAAAATGGATGGCTAAAAATGGAAATAAGCTCACCAAACAACTATATGCATAAATGTTGATTGTTAAACATTAAGAACATTTAATTTAAGTTAAGGGTTCATTTTCTTGATTAAGGAAATCACCAAACCTAAGCCAAGAGATGAATAATTGTGTCTTAAAATAAAGAGCTCCTTGCTTTCCTAGCTCGAAATTGGTCCAAAAACCTCTCATTTCTCTTTGCAATCTACTCTGAGATGGGTGGAAGATGTGTAAAATGTGGCGGTGGAGATGTATGGTGAGCTCCCATGGAGGAAAAACCTCCATGGGAGCTTGAAGCTCTCTCTTATTTTATGAAAAAGATGGAGAAGATAAAGAAAGGTGTGAGGTTCGGTTTTTGGGGTGTGGGAGATGTGATTTGAGTGTATTTGGATGAGACTTCCTTCTTTTGGGTGTAAAAATGAAAGGTATTTATAGATGGGATTATTTTAGGATAAAAACCCGTCATTTGAAAGAGAAAATTGTGACTTGGAAGCGACCTGGTGCTTAGGTCGCATCCAGGTTGCTTTTCCCTCGGGTTAAGAATTTCAGCATCGCACACCGTTACGAAAACGGGCATAACTTTCTCTTGAAAATCTGGAATTACAATATGTAAAAAGTGCTGGAAACTAGACACCCGGGGCTTTCCGAATATATGTGGATCTCAATGTGGTTCGATATTAGGAGAGAGATATGAGCCCAGAAATTTAAGTGTTTTGTACTAGCATTTACCATTTCAGCCATTTAACCTTCAAAACTCTTCAATTAAGCTTAACACCTTATTTTAGGGCATATAACTTATAAATAGCTCACAAAACACATTATAAACCAAAATATACTAGAAAACGAGAACAAATGATAGAAAACGGGGACCTCAAATAGGTATAAGTATAATCCGATCAGATTGGAATGGTCGGATTCCAAATTCTGAATTTCAATTTTCGGATTAGGAATTGGAAATAAAAAGAAACTGGACAAATAAGGTTTAGGTGTGGGAACGAGTGAACCTCCCCGTAAAATACCCCCATCCCCAGTCCCCCAAATGGGTTCTGAAGGAGGTTGTGGGGGAAGGGAGGAGGAATTGGGGTGGGAGGACCCTCCCCTGCCCCATTGGGCCCCCACGCCCATCCCTAGCCACATCATTGAAAACAGTAGTTAGTTATTGTTTTTGTTTAGGTGTTGCACATTTAGTAGTTAGTTATTAATTAATTATTTTATTTGTTTATTATATAAAATCATAATTTATAATTTATCTACTAAAAAATAATAGAAAAATTATTAATTAATTATTTTATTTGTTTATTATATAAAATCATAATTTATAATTTATCTACTAAAAAATAATAGAAAAATTATGAATAACATCTTCATTTTTTTTTGAAATATTACAATAATTTAGGATTTGGAAATGGGGACTCGAACCCACAACCTCATAAAATAATAATAATAATAATAATAATAATAATAATAATAATAACAACGAAATGAATATTTTTTTCTTAAAATTTGTAAAATATAATCTTTTATTATATTTTTCATGGAAAAAAATATTAAAAGACACAAATCATCATTTAATTATTTTTACTTTTATAACGTGTTCATAATATATCTTCAAAACAAGTACACCGAATGTAAATAACATTACTTATTTAATCAATTTGAAAATTATTTTTGTTGAAGAGGTTGGCTTGGTAATTTGCTTCTCACAGACACTATGCTGTTGTGGATTTGAGTTATCCCTATACCCCAAATATCATATTATTGTAATATTTTAAAAATATATATTTTTGTTGATATATAATTTAACTACACATAATATTATTTTTACAGTATATTGAAAATATGTTTTTTAAAAAATTTCAATAAATATATATTATATAATTTTTTTTGTTCAAATTACTATTTTCAATAATTTCTATAGACTTACTTTCATTTTCAGAATACTATTTTCAATTATTTTTATTAGACGTAATTTCAGTATTTTCAGCTTTTGAAAACATTAAAATCAATTTATTATTTCCAAATGAAAATATATAAGACAACCGAATAGCTGCTTAGGGTTCCACAAATTCTATCATATACCATGAATAAAATTCAAATGATATACCCTAAGTAATTTAAAATTATAAATTTACCCTCTTGTAAACGGGTTATACATATCACCCATCAACTGTCAACCCGTTAATTAAACCCGACACAACTCGTCTATGCAAACGTTTCAAACCGGTTGACTCGATTACCAACCTAAAACCGTTTATTCACAGGTTGTGATTTTGTGACCCATATTGCCAGCTCTACCCTCGTATGTAAGAAAAACAATTGAATTTCTTTGGTAGGATTCAGGATCATATCAACAGCATAAGAGAATTTTTATATACTTTGACCAAGAACAAAGCAATGGATCCGTCTCCAATAGCTTTAAGAGAATTAAGTAAATAATTTTCACAAGGAAGAGAAAAGATAACACCAGCGTCTCTCTGTCTCTCTTTATTCTCTGTGCCAAAACTTGAGCAAGCATGGCTGCAGGGGTTTCGAGACAAGATATAATCTGAAGGAGCAATATCACCAATGATAACGCCAAGTATGTATTTGGTTCATGCTTGTTATTTTGTTTCTGTTCTAATTCATTGATGCATATAGATGGAATGTTTGAATTTAATGCGTCTTTCTAAACATATAGTTTCCATTTCGTTTTTTTTTTCTTTTTTTAAGCGAAGCCTTAATTTGTTTCACACTCTTGATTGGTGCTTCTTCTTATTTGATCAGTTGTCAGCATTTTGATATATTCAACAAATAGGCGGACAGTGCTGGAGCTGATACCTCCAAATTGGAGGACATTGTGGAAGGAATGGGATCTGCGATTAACGGTTCTGATTAGCCTCTTAATCCATATACTACTGAGCATCCTAGGCAATCGTAGAAAGTATAATCGCAAGCTTTGGATCAGAATCTTAGTTTGGTCAGCCTATACAGCTGCAGACTCCGTGGCAATTTTCGCACTTGGTATAATCTCGAATAACCTCTCGGATTTATTGCAAGACAGGCGCGATGGTGGACTTTTGGAACCCAACATTGAACTAGAAACAGTTTGGGCACAGTTTGCTTTTTTACACTTGGGTGGTCCGGACTCCATAACAGCATATGCTTTGGAAGACAATGAGCTTTGGTTGAGGCAATTGCTTGGACTCGTTTCTCAAGCATTTGGTGCAATTTATCTCATTCTCCTATCTTGGACCGACAAAGAAGGCTCACGTTTTTCAATTCTTTCAATTATGATGTTTGTTGTAGGGTTCATCAAATATGGAGAACGGACGTGGGTACTTAGGGCATCAAGCTATCAGATACACAGAAAGTCTGTACAGCTTGAACCGGTTGCTCATTTTAATGAACGGGTTGATCGTTTTAGACGGGGTAGGTATGACGCGAAAGAACTCGTGAAGCCAGAATATGATATTAAGAGGAAGGAAGGATACATTGTGAAGATAGATAAGTGTCCTCGTGATGTTCCAGTGTCAATAGATTTCTCAGGTTTTAGTAACGATTCCATTTCCGATGAAAAAAAGTTTCTTATAGTCAATGAGTTTTTTAGCATAACAAAACATTTTTTCGTAGATGCTGCAATCAGCTCCTCACATAGAGACACTGTCCAAAATGTTTTCAGAAATATATCCTTGGAATCTGTTTTCCAAGTAAATGAAATCCAAATTGGAATGATTTACGATTTGCGTTACACCAAAGCACCCTTATTGCATTTGTGTAGCGGTTTATTCTTGCGCTTCATCACTTTCTTTCTTACGTGTTGTTCGTTGGTGTTCTTCTCGGCTTTTCTTGATCACAAAGCCAACTACTCAAAGATTGATCTTTCCATAACATTCTTGTTGCTAGCAGTAGCTGTTCTTCTAGAGATCAATGGAGCATTAGTGCTAATCTTCTCAGACAGATTTTCTCTTTGGTTGATTAAGCATAAAAAAAATTCCACCTTTCGAATCCTTAATAGTTTTCGACTAGTCAAGAATCCTAGGTGGTCAAATAGCATGTCCCAGTACACTCTGATAAGCTTCACAAGGAAGACAAAACCCCTCCTGTCTTGCGGCCGGTTCTTCAAAATGGGGACACGAAAATGCCATGAATGGAATACTCATGTCACCAAAGATCTAAAAGAAATGATCTTTCGGCATTTCAAAGAGAAATCTGATGGAACAAATCCATTCACTGAATTGCCTATCAGCACCAACCAAGAACGCCAAGGTAAGAGTATCTTGAGAGAGTATGAGTATAAAATTATCATGTGGAGTATTGCTACAGAAATTTTGTACTACATGGATGAAAAACATGTTCCGCAGTGTAAAGCCATCAAACGAATTTCTAGATATATGCTGTATCTCCTAGTCAAGAATCCTTCCATGATATCAGCTGATACAGGTTTGATGGTTGTTAGCTTTGAAGACTTAACTAATGTGACTATGAATTATAAAGACAGAAGTAAAGACAAGGCATCATGCGAGGACTTTCTTCAGTATTTTCTCGATATTGGAGCTCATGAAACTCAAAGAAATCCGAGCCTTCTTCTGATACATAATGCTATGAAGCTGGTAAACGAATTACAGACAACTGCACCAAATCAGGAGGTATATTAGTTGATTAATTATTTTATATGTTAATTATTTTCTTAGGGTTTTTTTTGACACAATTATTTTCTTATGTTAACTGCAGACAAATTAGAGTTTCTCTTTTATTTCTTAAATTTTCTTTTATATGATTGTCTTTAATTTAAAGGAGAGATGGAAGAGAATTGGTAACACTTGGATGGAAATGTTGGGATATGCAGCAAGGAGGAGTAAATCATACAACCATACTCAACAGTTGAGGCGTGGTGGAGAGTTTATTACTCATGTATGGCTACTCCTGGCTTATTTTGGCTTGACAGATCACTTTCAGATGCCCTCTTTACCACGTCCTGATCCTTTAGTATTGACTAGGCTCATTGCCAAGTAGCCAACAATTATGTTAGATAATACATAATGGGATTGTTCTACTTCCATTCTTTTTTTTTTTCCGGATGTCAACACCTAATAATGTATGTATATTGCAATAAAATTTCTTGATTTCTAATCTCAAAGCAATTTCCTCTATTCGGAGGATTAAGTAATTTGATTCATTCACTTACAACTTGCTCGTAGATTTAATGCAAACAACAATATATACATATATAGACAGATAAAATTTCAGGTGCATGATGCTAGAGGTTTTTCGTGCAAAGTCTCTACTCTATTTTTTTGATAAATATTGTTTTTAAGTGGTCAAAAGACAAACAAAGGAAAATTCATTAACAACAGAGAAAAAAGAAACAAAGAAGAAACTAATGAAACTCCAAAGGAAGGAACTCCCCAAGAATCAAGTGAAGTTGCAAGATCCCTGTTTTGTAACTTTATAAGTGATTCTATAACGTCACATAATTTGAATCCTGCACGATAAGTCGATAACAATACCTAGAGTCAAGATCTCACAGGAAAACAATGTGCGGGGATCCCACCTGAAAGTTCCATCTCTCTCTCTAAATTGGTCTAAAATTGGTGAGAGGGATTATATAAATCTTCAATTCCACAATTTTACAAATGAACATAATGCACAGTTACATTAAGCAGAAATTGCACATAAATAAGATAAGGAAAAACTTGTATGCATGATGATGCATGGTGCATCGTCCTATATGATCTCTGTATGTGACAAAATCTTAACATTTTTTCCCCCAAGTATGGATGGTTAGGACATAATTAAACAATGTTATGTACAAACAATGAACGAAATTTAATGAATTTTGATGACTTTTTTTATAAGGATTTATATTAAGAAAAATGAGACATATGCTTGGAGAAAAAAAATTCAAAATTAAAGTTGGCCATATTTATATAAGGTTGTCCCAATATATTCATACAGAAAAGTGCTAAATCACTTTCAAGAAGAAAGGTTGAATTTTCTCTTGGACATACCTTGCTTTAGATTGCGGCAAATATGGGATAGAGGTATCAATCGATATGGAACTCACTGATACCTTCCTTTATTATTATTATTATTATTATTTTAAATATTACAGAAATTTGAAGGTTTTTTATTTTTAAAAGTGGGAGGACTCGAACCTACAATCTTGTAGTGTAGGTGTGAGATATTGTATACTGGACCAACTTCATCACCTCTAACCGATAACTTCCTTTAAAGATTGAAGCACCAAATCCTTCATTTTTGCATGAAATAGCTATAGCTAGCTATACACACAAATAAATCCCAAAAGCTTCTTGTGTAAAGTAACTTAATTTGTTGGGTCTTTGAATTGCCAAGTTAAGAATGTGCCTATACTATTGTTTTTCCAAAACATTTGGCATCTGTTTTTCAAAAGCAAAAGCATATATAGAGCATGATCATGTATTTATAAAAGTTGCAAGTTTGGTACCATAGGTTTTTTTTTCTTTTTGAAGTTTTACAATAAATTTTGATACCAAACAATCGGGTCACAACTTTGTCTGGACCTACCGTGAGATTAAATAGTACATGTACAGTCCAAATATCTATTTTTCATAAAATTGCCGAGCTTGTAAAATGAGCATGCCATCTGTACATTGAGATGACGTGCTGGTATCATAATTTTAAAATAAAGTAAATCTCAAATAAGGTAAGCTAATATAGTTTCAGTTTGCCCCAAAATAACCTTACCCTAGCTAAATTTCTGGATGTTTGTTTTCGATATCGAGCCTGGATTTTTTTGGGTTCGATCAGTGACTTGTCACTTGTTTTGTTTAAGCCCAATCCACAAAAATAAAAAGTTTACTTTTGGGCATGACAAATGGGGTGTCATGTCATAGGGATGGGCGTGGGGGCCCATTGAGGCGGGGGAGGGTGGTCCCCCCCACCCCCAACCCCATTTCTGAAACCTACCCCAAACCCCATTTGGGGGAAGTGAGGATTGGGAGTGTTTGGGGGGAGGTTCCCTTGCACCCACCTCGTCCCCCATTTCCTCTATTTCCAATCCAAATATTTTTCAATCAGAAATCTAAATTTTATAATTCTGGATTCTAAATTCGATCATTCCAATCGTTCGAATCACCCTAATCCAATAAATAATCAAAATATACAATCTAAAATATATAATTGATTTAATTTAATCCAAAATTAATATAAATAACTATAGTAATTTAGTATTACACATAAAAGTCTAAACAAATTTAAAACCTTCGATCAATCCAAAATATTTAAAATGTTTAGTGTGTACCGTGGGTTAGTGGATGTGGGTTAGTGTAGAGCTGTCCACGGTTTCGGTTCGGTCCGGTTTCGGTTTGAAACCGGCAGTTTCGATTCCGTGGAAAGCTCGAACCGTAACCGTAACAGGAAATTTTCGGTTTGGGTCGGTTTTGTAACCGCCGGTTTCAGTTCCGTTCGTTTTTTTTTTCAAAAAAAGTGCCACGTGGTTGCATCTAATTGGTTGGTTAGTTTTTTTTTTAATAAAACCGGCAGTTTTTGGAGAGGTTTAACTGTAACCGAACCACCGGAAACCGGTTTCCAACCGGTTTTGTAACCGCTGGTTTCGGTTTCGGTTTCGGTTTTTTGAGTTTGGTTTCGGTTTTTAACTGTCGGTTTAACCAAACCGTGGACACCTCTAGGTTAGTGTATTAGAGAGTTGGGGTAGGTGGGTACATGGGTTAGTTAGTGGTGGAACCAAGAATAATAAAGTTAAAGTTATTTAAAAAAAAAAATAATAATATTAAAAATATATAAATATATATATATATATAGAAATTTTCAAGTCAGTACACACTGATATAACTTTATCAGTGCGTTGGATATAGACCATTAGATTTACATATTTTGACTCAAAGTGTGTGCACTTATCAAAACTTCTCCATAATCAGTGGTCCACATATAACGCACTAATATAAGTTATATTAGTACGCACTGATGAGAAAATAAATGTATATATATATATATATATTATACATATGATGATATAGGGAAATGGGGGTGGGGGTTGGTCCCCCCAACTCCATCCTCATTTAGGTTTTGGGGATAAAATTTTCTCCCACCGCCACCCCAAACCCCATTTGGGGGCAAAAATTGGCCTCAAATGGGGGTGGAGGCAAATGGGGATGGTGCCCCATGGGGGAAATGCTCATCCCTAGTCATGGACTGAAAATGGGTCGAGTGACTGTGTTTACTCCTTTCCAAATGTGTATGTAAACACAAAAGTCCCTTATATTTAGTATTTCTTGAAGGTATATGAGTAATAATTCTCTATGATCAGAAATTTAGAACTTTTAATTTTGTAACATATCATTTTTTTATGATGTCTACAACAGAGAAGCACTCTGTATATGATGTCTCTGAAAACGATGGAAAAGGATAACGTACCTTGCTTATATTAAGAAATAGGAAAACTCATGATTATCATGTAACAATTAAGTAAACTAGCTGGGCACTTTCTAAGGAATAGGAGTCGTGAAAAATGATGTTACTATGGAAATTTACTAAGTTATGTGTTTTGATGTTTAATAAATTTTAATTAAAAAAGGATGAGAGAGAAAGTAAGAGAGAGAAGCTCTGCTTTTGGGGGGTCATGGAAGAAGGAAAGATTTTAGAGACAAGTTGGTGTCCATTTTCGTTGACAATCTAAATCAAAAAGTGGATCAAACTTGTCTATGGAACGTGTTCAAGGCTTTTGGGAGAGTGATGGATGTTTATCTCTCAGCAGTAAGCGCATCAAGGAAGATAGGATACGCCTTCGTGCGATTCGAAACTCTGGAGGAAGCTAGGAGGGTGGCTGAATCAACAAATGGGATGCACGTTTATGGGTGGCCTATCAGCTCAACGGTGGCGCAATATGGATGGAAAACTAAAAGATTGAATAATGCAGGAGTCACAAGGCAAAATCATGAATCTAAGCAGGAAATAGGAAGGATGGGACGAACTGAGGGCCATCAAAGGAACATGCGAATTCCTTCGTATGCTGAAGTTCTGAAGGATAATCTTACAGGAAATGTTCAGGGGAAGGGGTCAAGATGGGCATTGACAGAATTCATGATAAAAGACACGGTGGTTTCCGATGCCAGGTGGCTAGACAAAACTGTTGTGGGGGTAATGAAGAAGTTTGCTAATTTCACAAAGGTCACAGAGAGACTGATAAGCAGAGGTTTCTCCTTCACAGCAAGATTCTTGGGAAGTAGAGCTATCCTATGGAGTTTCAGGTCTTCTCAAAAGTGTGAAGGTTTTATAGAAATAGGTTTTTTTGGGAGGATTTATTTTCATCAATGGAGAAGTGGTCCATTGTGCGAAGTTATAACGAAAAGCCTTACTGGTTCAACATTTCCAGGATTCCTCTGAACTATTGGAATGAAATGTTCTTTCAAAAGTTGGGATCAAAACTGGGTGATCTGCTGATGATTGACAATGAGACATTTCTTAGAAAGAGGCTGGATAGAGCCAGATTGCTAATCTCGGTGCCTATGAATCAGCTATGCCCAAAAGATATTAAGGTAACAGTGGGCAATAGGACCTTCCCTGTTATGATGGAGATAGAGCCATTACGGGTGGAGTCCAAATGGCTTGAAGACACTTTAGGTTTGAAAACTGAGCTTGGATCTCCAGCAATGGAGTGGCTTCCAAGGACGAAGGGTTACCAAACCCAAAACTAGGTTGGTGAAAAGGAGAAGGCTGTTTTGGTGAACATGTCTAATCCAGCTGACAACATGGGAAAAATGAGTGTGGAGCGGTGTGAAACCAACCAAACAGGTAAAGGAAACAAAGAGGGAGATACATTTGACTCTTTAGATATCTCTTTTCAGGAAAAGACAGCTAACAAAGTAGTTAGCCTGGTTATGTTGAGTCAAAGAGGCAAAGGAAAAGAAGTGATGATCAAGAAGCCTCGTCGGATACCAACATTACCTCTAGGCCTGAATGGCAAGCTGACATTAGAAAAAGAACGGATGGCCTCTGATAGTGACATGAGCTCAGATGAGATGACATCATCGTACTCCGAATATGAGATGGAAGAGGCACAACTTGTGCAATTTGGGAAGAGTGTAACGGAAAGTTCGAAATCTGCTAGAATCCTGGATAAGGACAAGGGTAATGGGCTGACAAAGTTAAGTAAGTGGGCTCATTGCACATTTCAAGACCAGGGTACTACAAACTCTTTTGAGACCCGATAGGGAGACCGGGCTGAAAGAGAGAATAATGACTTTTGTAAAAGCCCAAAAGACAATGATCTAAATGAAAGTCTTGAAGAGGAGCCTGTGGATAGGGAATCACATCTAGTGACCAGCTGCCACAATCAGGTAGGGGAGAACACAGGAAAGGAGATAACAGAGGCTAGGCAAATGATAGAAACAGAGGACTCTTATAACATCAGTGTTCTACCAAATCAGAATAGCGGAACGCAAGCAAGGAGGATACTTTTAAAGAAGCATGGCATGTTAACAAGGAGCTCCAAAATGGGTGACAAGAAGCTAGATAAATCCCAAGCCAAGATGAAGAAAAATACTTCTGGGAAGGGAACCAATGTGGAATGGAATCTAGATGACAAAATAACGACAATGATTGAGGAAAGAGTGAAGATGGGTTATGATCTCAAAGGCGAGGGCAAAAATATAGTCAAAAATACGAATGTTGAGCAAAGTAAGGGCTGTAGAGTGGTGGAGGGGACAGTGCAATCAAGAATTATGGAAGATTCTCAGCTGTACCTTGAAGAAGAGATTGCCAAGGTAATTGAAACTGGTGTTTCTCTGGGTATAGAGTTTAATGGAAAAATAAAAGAGATAGAGGAGGTCATTGCTAGGTGTGAAAGAGAGGAGAGAGAACGTTTTGATTCTAACAACTAAGTCAATAAGCTTGAGTAAGAGGTTCTCTGTTTTTTTAATGTTATTGATATCCTGGAACATTAGAGGTCTTGGTAGAGAAGAGAAGAGGAGAGTAATTAGAGGTTTAGTGAACTTTTATAAACCTGATATGTTATTTATTCAAGAATCAAAGCTGAAAGTTTTTGATAGTTATGTGATAAGTAAATTTGGTGGTAGGTGGCTCACTAGAGTGGTTGTTGTTGAATCTGAGGGTGCTGCTGGTGGAATCATCTCTTTGTGGAACGAAGAAAGTTTTGAAGTGAATGCCTATATCTTTAACAAGAGGTTTATTATTCTGGCTAGGGAGTTGCTGCTCTTGAAGAAGGAAATTGTGGTCTGTAATATATATGCTCCCTCTTTGGCTTTTGAAAGACAAGACCTATGAGATTTTATTTTGGAGGCTCAACGTCAGTTCCCGAGCCCGTGGGTGATGGGTGGCGATTTTAACGTTGTTCTTGACCCCATGGAAAGAGTGGGAGTAGGAAGCAATATGAGGGGCATTAACAGTTTTAAGAATTTCATTTTGCAAGCTCAGGTGATCAATATCCCACTTCAAGGGATGGCCTTCACTTGGTCCAACAATAGGAGTCAAGAGGGCTCGGCTGGACAGGTTTTTGGTGTCTCTGGAGATATTATTATGGTTTCCTCAACTCACTCAAAAAGGTCTTGAGAGGAGCCTCTCGGATCACAATCTGATTATGCTAGGTGAGCAGATAGAAGACTGGGGCCCATGCCCTTTCCGTTGCTACAATTCTTGGCTGGAAGACAAGAACATAATGAATGAGGCAGTGAAAGGTTGGAAGAACTGTGAGGTGAGGGGATTGAAATGATTCCTGTTGTTTTCAAAACTAAAGGCGTCAAAACAAAGCATGAAGACCTGACTGATGGATAAGAGAAACTCCAAGATGACGTATAAGGATATTGAAGGACAATTGGAGCCCATCGATAAAAAACAGGTCTAGTGGGATGGACGGAAAGAATCCGCAAGGAAAGGTGGAAGTTGATGAAAAAGCTTTAGGAATCCCTTCGTAGGGAGGAACAAATGTGGTGACAAAAGTCTAGAATAAAGTGGCTAAAAGAAGGGGACCGAAACACCAATTTCTTTCATTGCATGGCCAATGGAAAGAGGAAAGTAAACTTCATTGGTGGAGTGACCTTTGATGGGGAGGTGTGCTCGGATCCTATATCTATTAGAAGAGGAATTTACAACTTTTTTACGAACCATTTCAACAAGGAGGGGTGGAAAAGACCATCGATGAGAGGGGGGGCTATCAAGAAATTATCAGAAGGTGAGAGAGAAGCTCTGTAGTTACCATTTTCAGCTGAAGAAGTTTGGGTGGCCTTGTCAAGTTGTGATGGTAATAAGGTACCCAGTCCAGATGGTTTTAACATGACTTTTATTAAGGCAAACTGGGGAGTGATCCAACAAGATTTCATGAACTTCATCAATGAATTTTACAATAATGGCTCTATTGTCAAAGACTTGAACAATTCCTTTATAGTTCTTATCCCAAAAATAGGCAATCCTACCTCAATGAGGGATTTTAGACCCATTAGCTTGATTGGGTCAATGTACAAAATTTTAGCAAAGGTGTTAACAAACATAATGAAAAAGGTTATGGGTTCGGTGATCGGAGTTTCTCAAATGGCTTTTGTAAAAAAATGCCAAATTGTTGACAGCTTTGTTATAGCCGAAGAAATTATTCACAAATGGAAGGGTGACAATGAGGGAGGGTTAGTGGTTAAACTTGACTTTGAAAAAGCCTACGATAGTGTGGATCATGGGTATCTTGATGAGATGATGGAGGACATGGGTTTTGGTGAAAGATGGAGAGGATGGATAAAAGATTGCATTTCTTCCCCGCAAGTGTCTGTGTTGGTGAACAGATGCCCAACCACTACTTTTGGGGTGGAGAGGGGGTTAAGGCAAGGTGATCCTCTTTCACCTTTTTTGTTCAACATAGTTGTGGAAGGTTTAAATAGTATGCTCCATAAAGCTATCAACCTAGATTTGGTGAGAGGGGAATGCTTTGGTGGAAACGATGTTCAAGTCTCACATCTCCAATTCGCGGATGACACAATTTTATTTCTCAAGCCTAAGGTTGAGTATCTTCGTAATGCTAAAAGAATCCTTCGATGTTTCGAATTGGTGTCGGGTCTCAAAATAAACTTTCATAAGTTATGTGTTGTAAGGGTGGTGAATAGCCTTGAGGAGGAAGCTATCCCCTGGGCGTCGACTTTTCAATGCAATAAAGCATCTCTCCCTATCACTTATCTTGGCCTTCCCATAGGGGCAAGACCGGGGAGAAAACCCTTTTGGAACCCGATTATCAATAAGATCGAAAAACGACTAGCTCCTTGGAAAAAGAGATTCTTATCAAAAGGTGGAAGACTTGTTTTGATTAAGTCGGTCCTCGCTAGTATCCCAAATTATTTTTTTATCAATTTTCAAGATTCCAGTAGGGGTAGCTCAAAAAATTGAAAGGATCCAACGGAGCTTCCTATGGGGCGATGGCAAGTTTAAAAGAAAAGTTCATGTTGTCAATTAGGTGGAGGTGTGCAAAAGTAAGGACAAGGGTGGCCTTGGCATTGGGAGAGTGGTGGATAAAAACAAGGCGATGCTTGCCAAGTGGATATGGCGTTTTGGAAGAGAAAATGAAGCTTTATGGATGAGAGTTATGGTGGCCAAGTATAGGATCCAAGATTCAAGTCTGCTGTGAAAATGGAATTTCACCACGAAAGACTCTTTTTTTGTTAAGGTTGTTAACTGCCTGCTGAAGACGGGAAGCCCATCGGCAAAACTTGTTGATGAAGGGTTTAGGGTGGTGGTAGGCAAAGGTGTCAGAGCTGATTTTTGGAATGAAATCAAATGGGATTCCAAGTCTTTGAAAGATGCTTTCCCTAGAATTTATGCTTTGGCTGTAAAGAAGTGTGGAACCATTTGAGAGTTTGGCAATTGGGTCTCTTCGGAGTGGGTTTGGGATGTGAAAACCAGAAGGAGACTTTTCAATTAGGAGCAGCAGCAGTGGCAAAGTTTCCAAATTTTGCTGACTAGTATTCCCATGCATCACCTGAAATCGGATGCTTTGGCGTGGAGTCTCAACCCAAATGGGCTGTTTTCGGTGGCTTCTTTTACGAGGGGTTTGGAGGAGCTCACAGATGTTTCATGGTCTATTAAGAGAGTTATTTGGATTGGTATTTGTCCGCCAAAGATTGAAGTCTTCCTGTGGCAGTTCTACGAAGGAAAAATGATGGTCATGGAGGTTATTCAAAGATTTGGCTTGCATACCATCAGTGATATGGACTGCCCAATGTGTTCGTCTGAGTTTGAAACTATCAATCATCTATTTCTTCATTGCCCTTGGTCTTCAACCTTGTGGAGAAGATGTATGGATTGGTGGGGGGTCAGTTGGTGCGCCAATAACTCTGTCAAAGATTGGTTAAAGAGTGAAAGAGTGTGGCTCTCTTTGTTTGGTGCGGTGACTTAGACGATTTGGAAGTTTCGAAACAAGAAAATTTTCGACGACAAAGAGCCAAATTTGGACCAAGCTGCCGACATGGTCAAATTCCGGGTAGTGTGGTGGTATAAACATTTTGGTACCAATGTTTCGGATTCCATTTCTGTGTTGATGCTTAACGTGAAAGAATTATGTGTGGAGACTAAAAAAATGAAGAAGTCTTTGATTAAAGATTGGATTCCACCTTTGATAGGTACTTTCAAATTCAACGTTGATGGATCGGCTAGGGGAAGCCCAGGCATGGCAGGTATTTGAGGTGTCCTAAGGGATTCGAAAGGCAAGATGGTGTGTCTCTTTTCTTTGGGTGTAGGGATAACGAACTCAAATTCGACGGAAATCTTGGTAATCAAAAAGGCTGTAGAGCTGTGTCAATCGAGTCCTTTGCTTCGTGGCCGTGCCATCTTGATTGTTAGTGATTCAAAAGTGGTCATTTCGTGGATCAATGGCGAAGATTTTGGTAGTCTTAGTCATGTTAATTCGATCTATTTCATTAGGTCGATTATACAAGAGTGGGATGGAATTGAAGTTGTGTTCGATTCTCGGTGCTACAATTCTTTCGTGGATAATTTGGCTAAGTTGGGGTTGAGCTCAAATAGGGATATCATTCATTGGAGCTAACTCTTTGTTTTGTTGCCGAGGTTTTATGTGGGAAGAGGAATGCATGAAAGTCATTTTGCTCTTCTGATGCATTCTCTTTTCTGGGTGCTTCTTTTGTGCTCCATTTTGTTTACAGCTTTTGCCCTGATAAAACCGTTGTGAAGCCAACGATTTTTCCCAATGCTTTTATCATCAATGGAGCGTTTGTAGCAATGTGGTGTCCGATATGTTTTGTTTTTGGCAAATATGGGTTCGAGCAGGCCTGGGGCCTTTCGTCGAGTAGGGAGTTGTCTGTCTAGCTGGTGTGGTGGTTAGTTGCATTTCTGTGTTTTTGCTCTTGCTTTGTGTTCTGGGTTGTCGCTGGCTGTCTCTGCTGAGGTCCTAGTTGCTGTCCTGTTTTGTGTTGTGTTTTGGTTTTCGCTGGGGTGTGCTGGTTCTCGACTTTGTGGGGGTTTCTGGTGGTTGTTGGCCTGGGGCCTTTCGTCGAGTAGGGAGTTGTCTGTCTAGCTGGTGTGGTGGTTAGTTGCATTTCTGTGTTTTTGCTCTTGCTTTGTGTTCTGGGTTGTCGCTGGCTGTCTCTGCTGAGGTCCTAGTTGCTGTCCTGTTTTGTGTTGTGTTTTGGTTTTCGCTGGGGTGTGCTGGTTCTCGACTTTGTGGGGGTTTCTGGTGGTTGTTAGCTTCTGTGGCAGTTTGTCTGTCTTCTTTTTGCTTCTCTGTTGTGTGCAGGGTGTTTGCAGGTTGTTGTGTGCTTGTTTGGTTGCTTGTTTTTCCTGTTTGCTTTGTTTTTTTCCTTTCCGGCTCAGTGCCGATGAATAAATCATATGTTGTTCAGAAATTTTTTTTAATTAATTTCTTTATAGGGTATTAGCAATTTCGTCCTTAAGTTTTGGGAAAACATCAATTTTTTAAGCGTATTTGTTTTTTTACAACCCGTGGTCCTTTACTTTTAAAAAATGCATCAAATTGGTCAATTTGACTAAAATTTGAACGGTCAAAGGTTACAGATGTAAGATCTAGTTCCAGAAAATTTTTCAAGTTTGGAATCCAAACTCAACACATGACTTAAGTCTGAACATAGATTAGTCCATTCGAGTTTCAACCCAGAATTTACCCAATCCAAGCTTAGGCCCAAAAGTTGATCCAGCTGAGAAAAATATAATAATAATATGATTTGTTGCCATAAAATTTACATGTGGCAGCAGCTGGGGAATTGTGACAATTAAGGTGATAGGTGGCAACATGGCAAATGGTTGCCTTGAGAGGTGGCAAGAAATAATAATTTTATATATATATATATATATATATATAAAAAGAGGCTGCTGTGCATTTTAAAGTAGCTACGTGTGAGGTAATGAAAAAAAGAGGAGTGTGTTGTCAAAGTGAAATAGAAATTAATAAAAGGAGAATAGAGAGGGAGGGAGTGAGAGAGGAGTCAGGCGTCCAAAACAAAAAGAAAACAGAGAGAGGATCGAGCAAATGAAAAGAAAGAAGAAAAGAGAAGTCGATCGTTAGAGACAGAGAGATATAAATATGCAGGAGAGAGAAGCAGATTTCGGTTGGGCAACAAAAAGAAGAAAAGAAAGAAAAAAAGAAGAAGTTGGGCGACACACAGAGAGAGAGAGAGAGAGAGAGAGAGAGAGAGAGAGAGATTGAACGGAGAAATTGAGAGAGGGAATAGAAAGAGAACTATTTTGAGAGATTAACAAAGGCAGAATGAAGGAAGTGAAATAAAATAAAAGAGATCTGCTATGGAAGATATATGGTTGTAGCCGAGAGAGGGAGGGAAGTATAGAAGATGAAGAAGAAAATAGAAAACAAAGTTGTGATATACAAGATGGAGAAAACAGTTCAATATATTTGGTGGAAAAAGATATACAGATAAGTAATTATTTTACCATAGAAGTGGGGATAGAGACAGATTATTATTTTTCCCAATAAATTCTAAATTGGGTTTTATGTGTTTTAGGGTGGATCCAGAAATAGATGAATTTAGACGGAATCCAGTTCCAGAACATATTTGAGCAGATTTGAGCACATGAGTTTTGTGAATGGATACTTTTAATAAAAGTTATATGTTTTACAGATATATGTTTTACAATTATATGTTAGCATTAGTTATTTAGAAAATTATTATAAATAAATGGTTTGTTCATTTATTCAGAAAACATAATTCCAGATGATTTGAGATATTTTAAGAAATGTGTAGATTTCCAGAATCCAGAAATAGATTAGTTATAGAATTAAGATTTAAAAAGAAGAAGAATTCACGTATGTTCAGACTGATTTCCAGTTAGATTTCCAGATTTCCAGATTTCTAGATTTGTCAGATTTTATGTTAGGTTTTCAGATAGATTTCTAGATTTCCAAGTTTCCAGATAGATATCCAGATTTTCAGAAAGATTACCAGATTTCCAGAAAGGTTTCCAGATTTCCAGATTTCCAGATTTCCAGATTTCCAGATTCAAGTGTTTTATTAGAATTTTCAGAAAAGAAAAGAAAAAGAAGAATATTGATTTATTCATGTTTTCATTAAAGTGTTTCTAAAGATTATACACGTATGTTCATAAAGCTAAAAGAGTTTTTAAAGATTGATCAGATTTTAAGATATCAGATATGTACCATCCCCAGCAGATTATATTCAGATTATTGGCCTTTGGGGCTACTCTGCACGTGTATGTGAAAACTCTGCACGTTTGATTGATTTCATCGTGTATGTGAGATGTTTTTTAGATTATTGGCCTTTGGGGCTGCTCTGCACGTGTATGTGAGAACTCTGCACGTTTGATTGATATCATCGTGTATGTGAGATGTTTTTCCCCTGCTCTGCGTGTGCATTGAGATGCTTTGCCACGCACGTGAGAAATTTCCCCTGGGTACTAGTTTGGTAAAGAGTTTTCAGAATTTGTATATTGCTGATTATGATCAATAGAGAAAAGATTTCAGATCATCAGAAAAGATTTCGGATTATCAGATATTTTATATTTTATAAAATCAGAAAATGTTTTTACTATATTATATAGTTTTTACAGACAAATGTGTTTAAAGAAAAGATACATCATTTAGAATGGAATACAGATTCAGGAAGAGATTCAGAATTTAGAATGAGATATAGAAATGTTTTCTACAAATTAAGTTTAACCAAAGAGATATAGAATTCAGAAAGAAATAGTGAAGAGTGTTCTACAGATAATAGTAACAGATTAAGTAATTAAGTATGGAATGTCTTTTAGAAAGAGATTTTGTTTCCCAAAAGTAAAGAAGATACTTATGTTTTCAGATTTATTTAGAGATAGTAGTTTTAGTAAAGTTTATAAGAAAAAGAAAAGTTTTAGTTTCAAAGTTTATTTTCACTCATTGGGCATTAGCGCTCATTCTTTTATTTTAAACTATTTTTCTCAGGTGATCATCAGGTTCGTGTAGATTCTTTAGTATCGTGAGATGTGCCACATGTGATAATAGAAATGGTAGTTTTAATATTTAATTAAAGCATGCAAATGTGCATATTTTTCAGATATCATTATTTTTCATGTATAGTTTTGAATATGTATATATTCAGCATAATGAGTCCAACGCAAAGACAGTAGATTTCCGATTTTAAATGTAGTATATTTTATAATAGGCCATAACCCATAGATTTAAATTGCACTTTTAAATTACAAGGTGAGAAAGTTTGAAAAACAAATGAGATTGTTAAAGATTTTGTTAGAAGTCACATTGAGAATTATATGATTTTCTATTATATTTTCCAGAAGACTCAGATTTCAAATAGAAAGATAAGATTTTCACAGGATTCCCTCGTATGCAAGATATGAGTCGGGGCGGGTCCTGTCAACAGAATAGGTAAAATGACATCTTTACCCCTGGACATTTACTTCCTTCTAAAAAATAAAATAAATTAAAACATTTTAGTTTTTCTTTTGGGAAAAAAAGAAGAAAATGTAGATAAAAATTAAAATATATCATAAAAAATTAAAGGAAAATGAAAAACAATTCCAGGTGTCAACACTACAAAATAGATAACAAAATTTTTAAATAAAAGAAAAAAAATAAAGAAAAAAAGAAAAACCAAATAAAGAAAAGAAAAAACAAAAAAAAAATTCCACCTTTAACAAAAAGACAATGAGAATGAAGATCTGGAAAACCCAGATTACGATCTGGGATCAGATATGGAAAAAACCAGATCGATTTGGGAACCTTCATTCTTTGGTGACTTATATATTTATTTTTTATTTTGAATAAATAAATTAAAAACAAAGTTGATATAAAAACAAACGATCTGCTAACACCCACACCCACACACCACGATTTGCTAACACCCACACCCACACACCATTGTCATCTTTATTCAATCTTCAATAAACAAAAACCAATCTTCCTCAACCATGAACAATATCAGATGGAGCATGAGTTGTCTGCTCCATCTCCGGTGAGATGAAGCTCGCGGGCGAGCTCCGGAGCACGGCGTAGCTCCTCCACGCGATCGAGAGACGGAGCAGATTGCTCTTCCGTGCGACGGTGAAGATCTCCCAACAGAGCAGATCGCTCCTCCACGCGCTCTCCACCGTCTGTTGGAGCAGAAGAGAGAGAGAGAGAGAGAGAGAGAGAGAGAGAGAGAGAGAGAGAGAGAGAGAGAGAGAGAGAGAGAGAGAGAGAGACGGTGATAGGTGGTGGTGGGGGTTATAGAATAGAAGATAGAGAGAGAGATCCAGATCCACGATTTTGTTTTAATTTTTTTTTAATAAGAGATTGATAATGGATAGTGATTAATCTAAATTTGGGATTGGCTTGAATTGAATTTGATTGTGTTTTTGTGTTTTCAATTATTGATTTGGGGTTGGCTTCGATTGAATCTGATGGTCATGGTGTTTATATTGTTCGAAGAAATCTGGAAAATTTTCCAAATATCTTCAAATTTGGAAAATTTTCAATTTTCAATTTTTTTAAAAAAACGTTTTTGCAATTTTCTTATTTTCCTTTTGAAAAAATCATTTTGTTGAAGAGTGGATGAAATCCAATAACAACTTGAGTTGTGTTGGATGAAATTTTGTTGTGTTGTTGTTGATGGAATTTGTTAGGTGAGAAGTTGGATTTGGATTTGGATGAAGATGAGGGATGAACCGTGAAGAAGATGAAGAAAAACAAAATGATTTTTTAATATTTGATTTTATTAATCCATTAATATATATATATATTTAAAAATTAAAAATCAAAATCATGGTATTTTTTATGTTTAACGACAAAAATACCCCTAGAACCGTTAAGTTAGACTAACGGTTGACTAACAGATGGATCAATTTGATGTATTTTTGAAAACTAAGGGATCAAGGGTTGTAAAAAAGTAAACTCGTTTAAAAAATTGATTTTTTCACCAAAACTTAGGGACTAAATTGATAATACCCCTTTCTTTATTTTAGTAAACTCCATTCGATTGCATATCAAGACAACACTCGTTATATATGAAATTTGAACAGCCGCCGTCAGTTACGTCATTCGCATCAAGTTATGTTGGCAAATCAAACGTTTGTGGATGAAATAAAAAGCTAGCCGTTTGACATTAATGAGTATACGACAAAACACTCCTAAGATTAAACATGTCTCGCCGAGCGAGTCATCTTTATTTAAGATGCTTGTCTTGAATGTTTAAGGGGGTATTGTTATTGATGTAATTTGGAAAGATAACACGTCAGCATAAACAACGTAGATTGCGGGAACAACAGGTGACATGTCAACAAAAAAGAGTTAAAATCAGCCAACCTAAGATGATCAGTAGACGACCTCGAACTATTGATCAATATCACTTAGATGGTTGGGTTGAGAAATCCCGACCAAGGTAAATAGATTGATCGAATATAGTAATTTGATCGGGAATGAATCCCTGGTCGGGGGTGAAAGAGATCTGCTCGGGTTTGGCAGATGGTCGGTTAAGCGACGCGTGTACAATTTAAAAATGTACTCGGATGACCTGACATACCAATAAACCAGAATTCAAGGCAATCACGACTCAAATACGCAGAGAAAGAGTCATATTTATACAAGGCACCTTGCATTACACTCTGATAAGGAAAAAAACTTCCTTATAGATATCAGAGTCCAAATTAGGCAACAAGTTGAATTCATTCAATACACAAAAGATATAAAGGATTCCGATAAGTCAGAGTTTCATTAAACTTATACTACCTTTTCTTATTTAGTACTCCGAAAATTAAGTATATATACGTGTATAAATAACCCCTAACAATATCCAAGAAGGGGTTAAGGTATTATTAGTTGAAAAAGTAAGAGAGCTTGAGTGTGTGATCATATTATTCATAGTGAATTCTTCTTCTCGCCGTCACCGGCAACCGTGGATGTTTCCCCACCTTGGGGTTTTACCACGTAAAATCTTTGCTATTTGATCTGTTTGTTATTTATAATCTTTCATTCAATTATTAGTTCAACATATTCTGTGTGACGCGTGATCCACATAGCTTAATCCAAAAATCACTGTCAACAAGGGATATTTAAATAAGAAAGATAATTTAAATAATTGTTAAATAAATTTAATTTTTCATTTCTCTACTTATTTAATTTTCTTTATCAAAAACGTTCAAAATTTTATTATTATTTAACCATTATTTCAATTTTATATTTAAAATTTTTAATTTTAAAATTTGTTTTTTTAAAAAAAAATTTGGTCAGAGGGGTATGTAAGTCGTATTATTATATTTTTCCGGTTTGATGCAATTATGTATATAATAAGCGGAACTTAACGCCATTTTCCATGACAGAAAAATCGACGGCGTTACTATTTCGTCAGCTTGCCAATTTCTAAAAGTTTAGAGGATTTAATGGCGAAAAAAAAAATATAGAGGGTAATGTGAAGATTCGAGCATAGTTCAGAGGGCATCGATGACAATTGAAGGACTAGAATTGAACCTGATTTAGGTCTCTTCCGGATTGAAGGACTTGGACTTAGATCCAATCAGACCGGAAGAGGGAAATAGAGAGAGAAATTTGTGAGAGAAAGAGAGCGAGGAAAATGATGAGAAATTGAGAAGTCTATAAGGGTAAAATGGGAATTTAAAGGCAAAATTAATATATGGTTTCCACTTTCAAGTTGTTCTGTTCAAGCCCAATCTATGTGTGCTGTTTTGGACAACCTTGATGGGCAGAAAAATTATATACGGCCCAATCCACAGAACAAATTGGAGATGTATAGAGAATTAGAGATGTTTGTCTGGAGATATCAGTAACTTGTCCTGGAAGCCAGAGTATATAGACTTAAAGAGGTTTCGGATTTAAGCCCTAATTTCTTGTTCATTGATTCTATTACCACATGTTAAGGGGCGTCTAACGTGTGTGTGCTAATCCATGGAAAGTATTAATGTATAGAATTCCATGTCTAATTTTTTTCTTTCTTTACTTCTAATCAATCATATTTTTAATTATCGTATTCTTGATTTGTTTAGTCTTAGTTTTTTTTTTTTAAAATCACCAAGAATAAAGAAGAAAATTATGGATTTCTCAAGTTCCAAATTTGTGATTATACACAACTAAACACTTCAATGACTTCAATTTAATTGCTTTATTGGATATCGAGACTCTAATTTTTCTGGGAAAATGATTTAGCTAGAAAATGAGAAGGAAAATGGGGGTGGGGTGTTCAGCATTTTGAGGCAAATGTATCAAAGCACAACATGTTTTGAGGCAACATTCCACCAGCATCTTTCCTGATTTGATTCAAATCAGCACTCTCCAACCAATACTCCATCAGCATTCTTTTGCTGGAGTACTGGAGTGCTGATTTGATTAATATCAAGAAAGGTGGTGGACCTTATGATTGTCTTTCAACTTCCCCACATACATTTGGGTCCAATCTATCTCTAATTAGGGTTTTCTGCAAAATGTATGTAAACAGAGATACAGCTGGAACCTTATATATGCTGGGTGATCTAGTAGTAAGCTAATGCCTGCCATCTGATGCTCCTCTCATACATTTTCCTCAAAGTAATGTTGTGCTTTGATTTGATACATTTGCCTCAAAATGCTGAACCAAGGTCATAAGTTTTAGATCCCTGTAATATTTAGTTTCGGCCTTTATGGAATGCTTTGGAGCACTTGGCTGTGAATAATTTTCTGGAATGCTTTCCTTCTGTTGATAATTTTTGAAGAATTGAACAGGTAGTCTTGTAACGAAGAGCTTTTATTCCAGCTGTATATAGTATAGATATGGCTGTTTCTAAATATATTTCCAAGGAAGGATTCATGTCAGCATCAAATTGTTATAGATCAGGGAAGCAATGTTTGAAAATATAATTATGGTTATTTCAAGGTGAAAGATTGAGCTACTGTTAAAGCATTTGTTTTTGACATCTAGAATTCTTCAATTTTTTTTCCTTGTATAGTTATTACCAGTTTTTAGAAGGAAAAAAAATTGGAAAAATATTATGAATTTCAAGTAGCAGGTGGCACAAGACCAATAAAAGGAAATTCATGGTCTTGTAATTAAAAGAATTGTGATCTTCACATAAAGACAAGTCATTTTTTCACCTTGGTAGGATCTAGTTAAAAGCCTAAGGATGTTGAGGTGAGGGCCGTGAGGCTACTTTCCTAGCACTAGACTTGTGGCACTGGATCCTTTGCTAGTTTGTATCCGGGACAGTCTAATATATATATATATATATATATATATATATATATGCTATGTTAGTGTGCTTCACATCTAAAGTCTCTAAGTATGGCATATATTTCACACATAATTCTTGAAGATGATCGATACAAGTTGATCTCAGGCTAAGGTAATATAACTTAATGTTAGAAACAATCTTCCTATCTGATAACTAGTTAAAACGGGTCTATATACACCCTCAACATCTACCATCCTCAGCAATCCAAAGCCTCCCTTACCGGCAATTCTGCGAAGAAATTCATATATAGCCAAAGCAGCAAGCAGGTGTGATAGGCATCTGGGTGTCGAAAGCTACAGAAGATCGAGTGTACGTTCTGTACACACCCAAGAGAAGAGGGTAAGTAATCGATACCCACGCAAGGAGGCTGCCAGTTGCAGAAATCCAACATTATTAGCTGATTTGGATGAGAAGAAATCATATAGGACATTGGGCATACAACATGTTTTAGGACTTCCCTCTTCTCCCCATCTAATTACTTCAACCATGTTTCTAGTGACTAGTTCTTCCATGTACATTTCTGAAACATCTTCAGGATTTATGTACTTAGGAACCGGCGTAGTCACAAATCCCTCAGCACACCATAGATGGATCAATCTCCTCACAGGGATCTCAAAATATATATCTTTTTGGGACAAGTCCCATGTGAAGAAAACATGGCTTTACCTCTGAAGGTAAGTCTTGATAATTTAAAGCCAAGATATATGATCTTCACTAGTCAGTACTCTTGACCACTCATCACAGCTTTTTTCCTCTGTAGACAGCAAGCCTCCCAACAACACAATTGTTGATGGTAGACCACCACATATCTTCAAGATTTTCTCCTTAAGTGTGATGAGCTGTGAATTATCTAACTCCTCCTCTGATATATTTGAACCTTGTTCGAAAACAATTTCCAACTATCCTCATATTGTTTTGTGGTAAGTCTCCGCATCAATGCATCTTCGGTTCTTAATTTGCTTTGTTTCAACCTCTTGATGCTTCTTCTTATTTAATACTTTACTAATGAAAGAATGAATTAAATTGACCATAACAGCCTATGCTTTTTGAAAGACAACGAGCTTTGGTTGAGGCGCAATTGCATTGGACTGGTTTCTCAAACATGCGGTGCAATTTATCTCATTTTCCTATCTTTGACTGATGAAGGCTCACATTTTTCAATTCTTTCGTTAGAAATCAGCATAAATTTATGCTATGTTTCAAGGAGAGTCAACGCCTTGTTTCAAGCTTTTTTGTTTCTTTGCCTTTTTGTCTTTACATTAAATTGTTTATTGTAAATGCTCTTGTATAAATGCATGTGTGCTCGTTGTACAATGCATAACAAAAAGATCAATTTAATGTAAAGACAAAAGACAAAAAGACAGAGAAACAAAAATGGTTGAAACAAAAGACATTGACTCTCCTTGAAGAGTCCATTTTTGCTCACCCCCATCAAGGGGGGTGAGCATTACCCCACTCCCTAATACATGACACGTGTTCAGGGAGAGGGTAGTTTTGTCCAAACACATAAGAGTTTTTAGATAAAAATACCCCTTATTAAACACGTATCATTTATTGGGGAGGGAGGTAATGCTCACCTCCCATCATGGGGGGTAAGCAAAAGTCTTCTCCTCCTTGAAACATGGCCATGAAACATGTCATAAATTAATGCTGATTTCTATTACTTTCCCTCAAGTTGGAGCGTGTATGTCTAAAACTTTCAGCTTGGATCGTAATCGTAAAAGGTGTCATTTCCCAATGAATAATTTCCATTTGATTGATTTCTTGTGGAATTATTCCCTGGCTTCTTTTTGTAACGGCAGTGAGAGTCCGGACGATTAGAAATCATGAAGTCAGAATATGATAATAAGGGTAAGGCAGGAAGGATACATTGTGATGATTGACAAGTGTCCTCAGGTTCTAGTAACGATTCCAATATTTCTGATGAAAAAGGTAATTTAATTTCTTGTAGTCAATGAGTTTTTCCGTTTTTGAGTGTAACCAAACATGTTTTCGTAGAAGCTGCAATCAGCTCTTCATTTAAAGACACTGTCCAAACCTTTTTCAGAAACATATCGATGGAAGATGCTTTCGAAGTAAATGATTTACATGCAATTTGCATTATACCAAAAGCAGTGATATTGCATTCGAGTCAGGGCTTATGCTTGCGCGTCCTGTTGTTCGTTGGTGTTCTTCTAGGTTTCTCTTGATCGCAAAGCCAACTGCTCAAAGATTGATATATCTTTCCATAACATTCTTGTTGCTAGTAGTAGCTGTTCTTCTAGAGATCAATGCAGCAATAATGCTTGACAAACAACAGTGTTTGTGAAAAGTAACTAGGTGTTCGACGAAATGCCCTACACTATAAGAAGAACTAACAGAAGAAAATCTTCAAGAAGAGCTAAACTCCACTGATAGAGCTTGACGAAGCTCTGTAGAAAACCAAGAATAATATTTTCATTAATTAACCGTGCTCATCTTACAAGCATATATATATATATATATATATACAAAACACTCAACCAATCACAAGAGAATGCCAGGTCAGCTTCAGAGAATACTAACATGTTGACAATCCACTAACTCTAAGACTGAGAGATTTAATCACAGTCGTTGCTTCTAAACAAACTCTGATTATATTGATGATGATCAATCTGATAGGGGTCTGATTGATGCATGTAGTAGTTCAGCAGAGTAACACTCCTCTAGCTGTATCAGTTGTTAGTTGAGCTTTGATTTTTTGCTGAAGCAATATTACTCGATCTTAACACAGTGCTCATCTTCTCAGACAGATTTGCTATCTCTTTGGTTGATTAGCAATAACAAAACTTCCACCTTTCAAACCCTTGATAGTTTTCGACTAGTTAAGAGTCCTAGGTGGTCAAATATAGGATGTCCCAGTACACAAGGAAAACAAAACCCTTCCCGTCTTGTGGCCAGTTCTTAAAAATTGGGACACGAAAATGCCATGAATGGATTGGACTCAAGTCACCAAGAATGTAAAAGAAATGATTTTTCGGTATTTCAAAGAGAAATCTGAGGAATTAGCAGTAGATGGAAAAAATACTTTTACTAACTAAGAAGAAAAACAATTTTGTACTACTTGTATCGAAAAGATATTCCGCTGTGTTTTGCTCCAAAATTGAAAGCCATCAAACGAATTTCAAGATATATGTTGTATCTCCTATTCAAGAATCCTTCAATGATATCAGCTGAAACAGGTTTTATCGATGGTTGTTAGCTTTGAAGACTTAACTTCTCACTGTTCTCAGCAGAGGAGGTATGGTTATTATTATAAAGACGAAGCATGCTAAGACTTTCTTCAGTATCTATTTTCTCGATTGTCAAACTGATCATGAGAATCCAAGTATTCTTTTGATACATAATGCAATGAAACTTGTAAAAGAATTACAGGAAACTGCACGAAATTAGGAGGTATATTAGTGGATTAAATCTTTTATTATATGTTATTTATTTTCTTATGTTAAAGTTTCTATTTTATTTCTTAATTTTTTTCTGTGATTGTCTTTAATTTAAAGGAAAAATGGGAGAGGAATTGGTAAGGTAACACTTGGATGGAAATGGTGGGATATGCAGCAAGAAAGAGTAAATATATCAAACCACCAAACTTCATGCGACAGATCACTTTTAAATGCCCTCTCTATCACATCCTCTACTGAAGCTCATTGCCAAGTAGCCAACAATATGGTTGATAATTAACATAAAATGGGGATTGTTCTACTTCCATTTTTTTTATTATTTTTTTTCAGATGTCGACACCTAATAATTATGCGTGGATATTGCAATTAATAAAATTAATTTCTTCAATTCTATTCCCAAAATTATTTGCTCGATCTATTATGAGGAACAAGTAGTTTGATTCGTTCACATTCAGCTTGCTCATAGTCTGAAAGCAAAAAACAATATATACATAATACATATATAGATCGAGGTGGCGCCTTTTATGTTTACATATTTTTCATTGTACATGCATGGAGGTGATACGTGACATGGACTCACTAGATGAGTTGATGGTGATATAATGATATATATGCTTAGTGTACTCCTCCTTCTTCAGACCTTTCGAGTTCGGATTTCGTCAAAGGACTGCCGAAGCATACTATAAAAGTCCGAACTTTATGAAGAAATCTTCAAATTTGACTGAAACCCAAAATCTATAATCCAAATTAATTAAGCTGAACCCAGATAGATAAATGAATTTGGATCCTGTATTGATCTGATATTTTTCCCGACATCACTTAATCTTATGACATATAAGCATTGCAATGAATATATAGTTGAGATGTGATTGTTTTCCACAACCGCTTTATCAACAACCAATCACATGCTTTAAAAAGGTCAGGAAAAATATCAGATCAGTAGAGGATCCAAATTCATGAATAAATACTCAAAAGCACCCTAATTAATCAAGCAATCCCAAAAAAAAAAAATCATGATTTGCAACTACAGAGATCCAAAACCCTAGAATTGAACCAGTTTTAGGTCTTTTCTAGATTGAAGGACATGGACTTAGATCCAATCAGACCAGAAGAGAGATAGAGAGAAATTTGTGAGAGTGTGAGGGAAGATGATGGAAAACTTATAAGGGGTAAAATGGGAATCTAAAGGGAAAATTAATTATATGCTTAGTAGCAACTGTTTCCAGTTGTTTGTTCAAGCCCAATCTATGTGGGCTGTTTTGGAAAACCTCAATGGGCCGACAGATTTTTATACGGCCCAATTCCACACTGGTTCCCAGGCCGAGAAAAATTTCAATGGTTTCGACAAAACCAAACAACTCATCCCAGTGAAAGCTGGTGACAAGAAAAGGTGAAGAATAATTAATTAATTCAAGCTCACATAGTGTTACTGTTGCATTTGAATGAAAATTTAGATACAAATAAGAATTTGGAGATGGATAGAGAATTGTCTGGAGATATTAGCAACTTGTCCGGGAAGTCAGATTAGACTTAGAGGTTTCGGATTTAAGTCTTCGATTTTGTTATTTTATTTCTATTTTTCATGAATTTCTTGTTAAATATTGACTCTATTACATTTTAAGGGACATCTTACATGCGCGGTGTTCCAGTAGGCGCTAGATGTTAGTCATACGGTAGACTGACACCTAGCTCATAGACCGTCTAGACGGTGAAATAGAATTAGCCAAAACGATACCGTTTTAAATTAAAAAAAATTAAATATTTAAAAAAAAAAAAAATTGCTGAACGGAGTCAGACATTGACTCCGCCTAGTCCGCCCAAAGCCTAGGTGGCCGCCTAGGCTGATTACTAGAACCATGAACTTGTGTTTGCTAATCCAGGGGAAGTATTATTGTATCGAAATCCTTGTCCTAAAGTTTCTTCTAGTCAAGCATAATTTGAACTATCATATTCATATTCATTCGTTTAGTTTCTGTTTGTTAAAAAATCAACCAAAACTAGAGGAGAAAATCATGGATTTTTTCAAGTTCCAGATTTGTGATCATACACAACAAATCATTCCAATGACTTCAATATAATTGCTTTATCAGATATCGAAACTAATTTTTCTGATAAAGCATAAAGTTGTTTCAATATATTTCTAATTATAATTGCTTCAATATAATTTTTTTTTTTAAGTTTCATAGATATAAAAATATTCAAGGTCTTGTGTTTGGATTACATGATCTTGGAAAAATATTCAGTTAAGTATACCTTTTTGATGAGCTTGTACTGTGCAATATAATTTGTACATTTTCCTCATGTAAGAAATTGAAAAAAGAAAAAGAAAAAGAAAAATTCATTAATGACATTTGAGAATCATTGGATAATTTCCTAAGAATATGGTAGAAATTAAGAGATTTCTTGTATAGACAACAAGTGAAGTATAATTGATCAAAATGAGTTTTTTTTCTTCCAAACATGAGGTATCGTGCTTTTAAAAAGCATGTAAGAGAATATTGGAGAATCAGTCATTTGCTGTCTATATGGTCTTTATTTTAAAGTTATGTATCATATACCTTCATACATAAACAAAGAATTATAAAAAGAAAGAATATAGTAATAACTATATATGCTATGCTTGCTACTTGAGAACAAGTATGGAACTAAATAGATGTCAAAAATACTTATAACATTTTTTAAAGTATAAAGTGAAAATGGTTTATAATTGCTTTCAACTTGTAACCGATATAAGATGCTTCTATATATTATACTTTACCTTATTATAAAGCATTAATGCTTGCTATGTCCTTGATATCAACCTTTACATGCAAGTCAATAAATGAAAGTTTGATTTGATGCAACTTGATTCGATTAAACTCAGAATTTCTAAAACTAATGAAAGAATTAAACCTCTCTAGGTAATTACATACCTCCAAGAGTAACAAAATACATTTTCATAGTTCCTAAAAATCAAGTTTATTAGTAATTTTTTTTTCTTTTTAACTGTTAGTCTTGCTTGAGAAAGAATGAAGATAGAAAATTAGAGATACGTATTGGAGAAGAGAGAGTTTAATATGGTAATTAAAAATTTAGGAGAATGTATTTAATATGTAATAATTAATCTAACGATTTAGGATGGATAATTTCTTTTTTTAATATTTTAATTCAAAAAAGATAAAAATGATAATGAAGTGTCTTTAGAATTTTTTTAAATTTAAATTTTGAGAATGCAATGTCGAAGTGTAAAAAAAATTTGGATTGTCAGAGGAAGCTCTCTTTTAATAAGATAAAAGTCAAAATTTTTTACTTTTTCTAAAAGATATATATATATATATATATATATATCTTAAAATAAGATATAAATTGGAAAAATAAACAAACTAATTTATCTTAATTTAAAATATAAGAGACAATAAGTTTAATAGTGAAAAAAAAACACACAAACAACCCCTTGGCCTTGATATGAAATAATGGTATTTTTTGTCTAAAGTGTCAAGGCATGCATAAAAAAGAGTAATATTACTGACAATCTACTAAATATCTTTCTATATTTTATTTTAATTTTTATTATATTATATTAAAATTTTATCCTAATTAAAATTATTCCAAAGGATAACAAAAGAGAGAGAACCAAAAATAGCCATTAGAAACATTAAATTTTCGTTAGTAACCACTTTTGAAACTTTAATTGTTAATAACCACATTTTTTAAAAAATTTCATTGTATGTCTATAAATTACAAAAGTACCCCTGAACTTAGTTTATTTTTTAAAAATCTGGAAGCAAACTTGAAATCATGACTAAAATCTGGAACCAAACTTGAAATCATGACTAAAAACTTGAATTAATGTTTCAAAAACTTGAAATCTTGCCTAAAAACATGAAATGTTGAAATTTGAAATCTTGACTAAATTGAAATGTTGAAACTTAAAATCTTGAATAAATTGAAATGTTGAAACTTGAAATTTTTCCCTTCTTCGTCTTCCTCAAATTAGGTTTAGGTTTTTTCCCCTTTTTATGCAGATCACATCACCTGCGGAGGGGGAGCTCGACAGCGCTGCTAGACAGTAGTGAACCCAGGCGAAGTACGGCAGCACGTCGGCGATGTTGCTTGGTTCTCGAAGCCAAGCAGCACACGAGGGCGCTGTCGCGAAGAGAGAGAGAGAGAGAGAGAGAGAGAGAGAGAGAAAGAGGTTCAGGAAGAGAGAGAGGATGCCGACGACGATTTGCAGATGTTGGGTTTTGAAGGGGAAGACACCGGCGACGATTTGCAGAGGTTCGATTTTGAAGGCGACGACACAGGCGATGAGTTTCACTAGTTGGTTTTGACGGGGAGAGGGAGATCGGGAAGAGAGAGGAGAGGAGAGAGAAAAAAGAGAGAAAAAGAGAGATTGTGTTTTTGGGGATGGTTTATATATGAAGGCATTCAAGTAATTTCTCAAAAAAATGGTTATTAACAATTAAATTTTCGTTTGTGGTTACAAACAAATTTTCCATGTTTAATGCGGTCGTTTTTAGCAATTTTCACTAAAAAAAAATAATTCTAAATACACTGCAGAACAATTTTACTGACTAGTCTCCAGCACTACTTGTCTCTGTTTCTCTTTCTAGCCATTTGCCTTTCTCAAATTCCACAACACAGAAAAGCAGTATCATCTTGAACAATAATCACAACCAGTTTCCAACCCAGCTCATAAAATTTCCAAAATTCCTAAACGCTTACTTTTTCTCCAGAATTTTAGAGTGCCAAAACTCTGATCAGATAATCATCCATTTTCATTTCTCAAATTTCCATGTACTTTTCTTTGTTTCTCTTTTCTAGCTAGCTACTTGCCTGTTTCATTAATCCATGGATGTTAAGATTTCCGTTTCCCTTTCCCTTTCGATAAGCAAGTTACAGAAAGCTACTACTAGGAATCCAATGCTTCAAAAAGAGATCCAGACAGCTATTAACAATCTCCGTTGGTTGAATCAATTCTTGAAAGATTTAGAGGCTTCATCTGGTGGTTCAGTACTCAATGAGACTTCCAAGCTTCTGAAAGCAGTTTACTCGGCAGAGGATGCCATAGACACCTTTCTTATTAGCAAAGAAATTCATCAGAAGAAATTTGAGGAATATGATGTATTTATGGAGTCCTACATCCAGCAGATGATGTATTTTTTGACATATCAGGTGAAGACTTTCTATCCAATTCGTTTCGCCGTGAAGATGAAGAAATTCAATGATGACGTCAGACGCTTGGTAAAGAAAAAAGGAGCTGAGACTTCAGATATCGAAAACAACATTAACACACGATCATTGTTGAGATTTCAAAATGATAGACAGAGGCAGCATTGGGGAAGAATTTCTGATTTTTATTTGGAGGAAGAAACTCATGTCGTTGGTCTTCAACAGCAAATAAACAAGTTGGTAGTTCGACTGGACCCTCAACTCATTTGCAATGATGGCCAGTCATCCGGAGGTAACGGAATCCAAGTCCTTGATAATCAGCAGCATCATGACCAAGTCATTGCTGTGGTTGGTGAGGGAGGCTCGGGCAAAACAACTCTGGCAAGAAGTGTATACAATAGGATTAATGTGAAGCGGCATTTCACCATTCGTGCCTGGGTTCGTATTCCTATTGTATTCAAAGTTAGAGATGTATTGGCTGATATACTTGCACAAATCAATCAATACAAGTGGGTGGATGCAACTCTTTCTGAAGATGCATTGATGAAGAGACTTACCGAACATCTAAAGGAGACTAGGTTTCTCATTGTCTTGGATGATGTTGAGACGCTGCAAGTTTGGAAATCTCTTGTAAGTGCCCTTTCTTCCCCATCTCAAGGTGGCAAAATAATCATCATTGTTCGCAATACAGATTATTTACCACCAAACGGTTATTCGACTTTGAACATATGCAAGTTAAACGATGAGGAGAGTTGGAAATTGTTTTTGAACAAGGTTCGAATAGCGGAGGAGGAGTTCAATAGTAATTCAAAGCTCATCACACTAAAGGAGCAGATCTTAAAGATATGTGGTGGCCTACCGTCAACAATTGTCTTGCTGGGAGGCTTGCTGTCTACAAAGAAAAAAAGCTGTGATGAGTGGTCAAGAGTACTGACCAACAAGAGTACTAGTGGAGATATCTTGGATTTAAGCTATCAAGACTTACCTCCAAAGGTAAAGTCATGTTTTCTTCACATGGGACTTTTCCCAAAAAGATTTGAGATCCCTGTGAGGAGATTGATCCATCTTTGGTGTGCTGAGGGACTTGTGACTCCACAGGTTCCTGAGGAAATAGTTCCTGAAGATAATGCAGAAATGTGCATGGAAGAACTAGTCACTAGAAACATGGTTGAAGTAAGATGGAGGTTAGATGGAAGTCCTAAAACATTTTGTTTGCCTAATGTCCTATATGATTTCTTCTCTTCCAAATCAGCTAATAATGTTGGATTTCGGCGACCAGCAGCCTACGTGGATATCAATTACTTACCCTCTTCTCTTGCTGGTGTTCAGAACACTCGATCTTATGTAGCTTTTGACACCCGGGTGCCAATCACACCTGCTATGGTAATACATGAATTTCTTCGCAGCATTACAGGTAAGAGAGGCTTTGGGTCGCTGAGGGTGCTAGATCTTGAGGGTGTATATAGACCCTTTTTATCTAGTGATCAGATAGGAAAATTGTTTCTATTAACTTACCTAAGCCTGAGATCAACATCTATTGACCATCTTCCAGAATGGGTGGAATACATGCCATATTTAGACACTTTAGATGTGAAGCACACTAACTTAGCTTATATTAGACTATCGGAAGAAAACAAGCTTCGACATCTCTATTTGAACAGCACCTATGACCCCTTAAAATCTTCTTGCCTGACAGATTCAACCAACCTTCGTACCCTAAAGGGCCTAATACTCTCTTCATTTGCTTATAGAGTCATTGATTATACAAATGTCTTCGAGATGACAAGACTTACAAAGCTGGGATTACTGAGATGTGAAGATGTGACTGCAACATTGCCTGTAGTTAAATGGATTAATGAATTGACTGAAATCCAATCCTTGAAGTTGAAGTTAATTAACAGTGCTGGTGATGTTTCTTCTATCGAGTTGAGGAGCTTGGCAGAGCATCATAGGCTACAAGACCTCTATTTGCTTGCAGAACTGCCACAATCCGCAAGTAATGTTGGTTTCCTTCCTCCTAATCTCAGGAAGCTAACACTGTCACGGTCAAACCTAAAAGAGGATCCAATGCCAGTGCTAGGAAAGTTACCTCACCTCAACATACTCAGGCTTTTGTCTAGATCCTATGTCGGTGAAAACATGACTTGTCTTTCTATAGGATTTCCCAAACTCCACCTATTGAAACTGTGGGAATTACCGGTACGAGTGTGGACTGTGAAGGAAGGAGCCATGCCTTGCTTAAGACAATTGGAAATCAGAAGTTGTGATAATCTGGAGCTGCCCCAAGGGTTGCAAAATGTAACCGCTCTCAAAGAATTAGTATTAACAAATATGCCAACAGCTTTCAGAGCAGCCGCTGAACAAAGCCTTCGTGGTAAAGATGTATACATCAGAAATAATTCCTGGAATTCTGATCCTTTTCCGGTAAATCTTATAGTCCTTTATCAATACTTACTCTCTTCACTTTCATTTATTTTTAATTTCTGATGATGCTAGCACACAGCACACTGCATATCTTTTGTTTTAATTTTCTTTCAAAAAAAACCTTTCAAATTGAGCTCACAAACATGAAGATGCTATCACATTGCATGTACTTTATTTTGAAGTCAAACTGACATATATATATATATATATATATTTTTTTTTTTCTGTTGTGATAAATTTAAACAGTAACAGATATGACTTATGAGGCAAGAGTTTCGGAAGAGATAACAAAGATCATCATTCTGTGCTTGCAATTGGGGTTTTCCTTTTTCTGTATTTCTTACTTTTGGGTTCCTTTTTTGGTGTTTTCTTTTTGAGCTCAATAGCTTTAAGTGGTTACTCGTATGATTCTATAATAATAACAACATATGTTTCATAGAGTACAATCCACTCTGGCGATTTTTTGAGCCTTCATATTTAGAATGCCAAGTGATGATCAAACAATAGTGCGTGCAGCAGCGGAGCTAGGATTTTGGCTCTGGGGTCAAGACAAAAACTAATATTCAAGAACACACGAAACAGATTAACTCATCCTCATTTATTTATATCTTGAAAATCATTTATAACTAAGTCTATTTAATTTTCACACACCCATTTCCATTTCAAATACATAATAAAGAGTTAGTAAGAAAATAATTTTTCTTCTATTTTTAAAACCTATCTCTATTTTCTTACAAATCTATGTATAATCTTAATATAGCTGAAAATAGTTTTTTAATAGTTTCCAACTAATAAAATATAATGACACAGCAAATATATTCACCATAACATATTTAAAATACCATTATATCATTATTATATTTAAATCAAAATTATTTACATAATTGTAACTTAATTTTATAATATTCCTGTCAAACCACATTAACTTGTAATAATTTTGAACAAATTTAAATAAACGGATATTTAAATAAAACTAGTAAAATAAATTTATCAAAGTCACATTAATAACTTAAAAAAATAATAAATATATAAAATGACATAAATAATTATTACTTTACGGTCCCAATTTTAAATCTTGGAGAACGATAAAGGGAATTAAAAAAAACAAACGAATTACAAGTAAACAAAGTAAGGTAAACCTCAAAGAATTGTTCAATGGAAGGTGAGTATTGTAGAATAAAATAGAAAAGTAGTCATAGACTCGCATCACAAGAGTTCAATATTTACTTAGTTTATTCTAGTAAAAATCTAAATAATAAAATTAGGAATTTTCATAGATGGGATTATTTTAGGATAAAAACCCGTCATTTGAAAGAGCAAATTGTGACTTGGAAGTGACCTGGTGCTTAGGTCGCATCCAGGTCGCTTTTCCCTCGGGTTAAGAATTTAGTATCGTACACTGTTACGAAAACGGGCATAATTGTTTCTTGAAAATTCGGAATTACAATATGTAAAAAGTGCTGGAAACTAGACACCAGGAGCTTTCCGAATATATGTGGACCTCAACATGGTTCGATCTGAGGAGAGAGATATGAGTCCAAAAATTTAAGTGTTTTGTACGATCATTTACCATTTCAACCATTTAACCTTAAAAACTCTTTAATTAAGCTCAACACCTTATTTTAGGGCATATAACCTACAAATAGCTTACAAAACACATTATAAACCAAAATATATTAAAAAACGAGAACAAATGATAGCAAATGGGGACCTCAAATAGGTATAAATATAGTCCGATCAGATTGGAATGATTGAATTCCAAATTCTGAATTTCAATTTTCGGATTAGAAATTGGAAATAAAAAGAAACATGACAAATAAGGTTTGGGTGTGGGAACGAGTGAACCTCCCCGTAAAATACCTCCATCCCTAGTCCCCCAAATGGGTTTCGAAGGAGGTGGTGGGGGAAGGGAGGAGGAATTGGGGTGGCAGGACTAGAGGTGCCCACGGTTTGATTAAACCGTGTGTATAAAACTGAAACCGACCATCCAAAACCGAAACCGAAACCGTAACCGAAACCGGCGGTAGTTTGCTTACGCCGGTTTGAAAATTAGTTTTGTTGAAGAGGCTGGCTTGGTAGTTTGCTTCTCACAGACACCATGTTGTTGTGGATTTGAGTTATCCCTATACCCCAATTATCATATTATTGTAATATTTAAAATATATATATTTTTGTTGATATATAATTTAACTACACATAATATTATTTTTACGGTATATTGAAAAATATGTTTTTTTTAAAAATTTCAATAAATATATATTATATTTTTTTTTGTTCAAATTACTGTTTTCAATAATTTCTATAGACTTATTTTCATTTTCAGAATACTATTTTCATTTATTTTTATTAGACGTAATTTCAGCATTTTCAGCTTTTGAAAACATTAAAATCAATTTATTATTTCCAAATGAAAATATATAAGACAACCGAAGAGCCGCTTAGGGTTCCACAAATTCTATCATATACCATGAATAAAATTCAAATGATATACCCTAAGTAATTTAAAATTATAAATTTACCTCTTATAAACGGGTTATACATATCACCCGTTAGCCGTCAACCCGTTAATTAAACCCGACACAACTCGTCTATTCAAACGTTTCAAACCGGTTGACTAGATTACCAACCTAAAACCGTTTATTCACAGGTTGTGATTTTGTGACCCATATTGCCAGCTCTACCCTCATATGTAAGAAAAACAATTGAATTTCTTTGGTAGGATTCAGGATCATATCAACAGCATAAGAGAATTTTTATATACTTTGACCAAGAACAAAGCAATGGATCCGTCTCCAATAGCTTTAAGAGAATAAGTAAATAATTTTCACAAGGAAGAGAAAAGATAACACCAGCGTCTCTCTGTCTCTCTTTATTCTCTGTGCCAAAACTTGAGCAAGCAGGGGTGCAGGGGTTTCGAGACAAGATATAATCTGAAGGAGCAATATCACCAATGATAACGCCAAGTATGTATTTGGTTCATGCTTGTTATTTTGTTTCTGTTCGAATTCATTGATGCATATAGATGAAATGTTTGAATTTAATGCGTCTTTCTAAACATATAGTTTCCATTTTGTTTTTTAAAGAAAAGCCTAAGTGGTCAGAAGACCAACAAAGGAAAAATTAACTGCCATTAGTTCAGTGTAGCCTCTTAATTTGTTTCACTCTCTTGATCGATGCTTCTTCTTGTTTGATCAGTTGTCAGCATTTTGATATATTCAACAAATAGGCGGACAGTGCTGGAGCTGATACCTCCAAAGTGGAGGACATTGTGGAAGGAATGGGATCTGCGATTAGCGGTTCTGATTAGCCTCTTCATCCATATACTACTGAGCATCCTAGGCAATCGTAGAAAGTACAATCGCAAGCTTTGGATCAGAATCTTAGTTTGGTCTGCCTATACAGCTGCAGACTCCGTGGCAATTTTCGCACTCGGTATAATCTCAAATAACCTCTCGGATTTATTGCAAGACAGGTGTGATGGTGGACGTTTGGAACACAACATTGAACTAGCAACAGTTTGGGCACAGCTTCTTTTTTTACACATGGGTGGTCCGGACTCCATAACAGCGTATGCTTTGGAAGACAATGAGCTTTGGTTGAGGCAATTGCTTGGACTGGTTTCTCAAGCATTCGGTGCAATTTATCTCATTCTCCTATCTCGGACAGACGAAGAAGGTTCACGTTTTTCTATTCTTTCAATTATGATGTTTATTGTAGGGTTCATCAAATATGGAGAACGGACGTGGGTACTTAGGGCGGCAAGCTATCAGATACACAGAAAGTCTGTACAGGATGAATGGATTGATCATTTTAATGAACGTAGTATTTCGGAAGATTTTGGACTGAAAAACAAGATGGATGAAGAATATAAAAGTAAGAGTTATGAAGGATACATTGTGAGGATAGATAAGTGTCCTCATCATGTTCCGGTGTCAATATATTTCTCAGGTCTTAGTAACGATTCAATTTCTGATGAAAACAAGTTTCGTATAGTCAATCGGTTTTTTAGTGCAACCAAACATCTTTTCGTAGATGCTGCAATCAGCTCCTCATATAGAAACACTGTCCAAACTGTTTTCAGAAATATATCATTGGAAGATGCTTTCCAAGTAAATGAAATCCAAATCGGAATGATATACGATTTGCGTTACACCAAAGCACCCTTATTGTATTCATTTTTTGGCTTATGCTTGCGCTTCATTACATTCTTTCTTACCTGTTGTTCGTTGGTGTTTTTCTCAATTTTTCTTGATCACAAAGCCAAGAACTACTCAAAGATTGATCTTTCCATAACATTCTTGTTGCTAGCAGTAGCTGTTATTCTAGAGATCAATTCAGCATTAGTGATAATCTTCTCAGACAGATTTGCTCTTTGGTTGATTAAGCACAAAAAAAATTACACCTTTCGAACCCTTAATAGTTTTCGACTGGTCAAGCGTCCTAGGTGGTCAAATAGCATGTCCCAGTACACTCTGATATGCGGCACAAGGAAAACAAAACCCCTCCTGTCGTGCGGACGGTTCTTAAAAATTGGGACACGAAAATGCCATGAATGGAATACTCAAGTCACCAACGATCTAAAAGAAATGATCTTTCGGTATTTCAAAGAGAAATCTGAGGAATTAGCAGTAGATGGAAAAAATCCTTTTACTGCATTGCCTACTACTACCAACACCAACCAAGAAGAAGAACAAGGTATGAGTATCTGGGAACAGTATGAGTATAAAATTATCATCTGGAGCTTTGCTACAGAAATTTTGTACTACATAGATCGAGAAGTTAATCCGCGGTATTTTGAAGATAATCCAAAATTGAAAGCCATCAAACGAATTTCGAGATATATGTTGTATCTGCTAGTCAAGAATCCTTCCATGATATCAGCTGAAACAGGTTTGATGGTTGTTACCTTTGAACACTTAACCAATGAAACTGGGCATTATTATTATTCATATAAAGCCAACGAATGCAAAGATCTTCTTCAGAAATTTCGCGACAAAACTCATGATGAGAATCAGAATCGTCGTTTGATGGGCAATGCAATGAAGCTTGTAAAAGAATTACAGGATACAGCTCAAAATCAGGAGGTATATTAGTTGATTAATTATTTTATTTTTTTGTTTTCATATATGTTAGCATCCAAATTAAAGTTTCATTTTACGGAGTATGTGATAACATCTCTTTTTATATCTTAATTTTTTTGTGATTGTCTTTTAAAGGAGAGATGGGAGAGAATTGGTAAAACTTGGATGGAAATGTTGGGATATGCAGCAAGAAAGAGTAAATCTAACAACCATACTCAACAATTGAGGCGCGGTGGAGAGTTCATTACTCATGTATGGCTTCTCATGGCTTATTTTGGATTGACAGATCACTTTCAGATACCTTCTCCATCAATTCCTCATAGGCTCATTGCCAAGTAGCCAACAATATGTTTGATAATATAAAATCGGATTATTCTACTTTCATTTTTTTTTCTGGATGTCAACACCTAATAATGTATGTATATGGTAATAAATTAAGTTTTCTGAATTCTAATCTCAAAGTAATTTGCTCTATTGGATTAAGGGATTAAGTAATTTGATTCATTCACTTATAACTTGCTCATAGTTTGAAAGCAAACAACTATATATATATATATATATATATATATATATATATATATTTGAACGGTAAAATTTATTCTAGGGCCTAAAAGCCAAAGAGCATGCAAACAACAAGTCTCCAAAACCAGAAAACAGAATGAGCTTACAAACACATGAGAAGCAACCCGCACAAAACAGCTAAAGCCCCCCAAAAAACCACAAAAACCACAGAACAAAACGCAAGACTAGACCACCAGCCAAACACTACAACCAACAACCCCAACACAAAGCAAAACCCACCCAGGCAAAACAGAAAAAGAAAACAAATAATTGTTTATTCGCCATTTTGAGCTTAACACCCTTCAAACTCAAAAACACTTTAGCAATGACATCAGCCATCCTCACTTCCTTATCATAGAAATCAAACCACAAAGCGGTACCGAAATCAAAACTTTTAGTAATCTCCTCCTCAAGGATCCAAGATAACTTATACTTAGAGTTTCTTGTCTTCATACAATGACCCTTTGCAGCAAGACAGAAAACCTTATCATTCCTTATCTTTGAATTGATGAAGACACTATCATTGTCTTCCATTCTACGGGTATTAAAATTAATAGCTCCTTGTTATCCTTATATGGCAGCTCCTCATTAGAACACTCAACAGAGCTTTTGTTCACCATTTCCATATCAAATTCACGTCTCAAACCATTATTTTCAAACTGAGCATTTTTAAAGCCATCACCCCCTTAGCTTCTTTCAAAATCTTATCTTTAACTGGGCTTATAGGCCCGCCCTCAGCTACAACTGGGCTTATAAAAAATAATTTTTTTTAAAAAACAATTGAGGTAGGGCACGGGCCCTACCTGGTCTGCACGTGGGTTCGCCCCTGTCTACCACCCTCAGCAATTGAAAGCCTCTCTTACTGATAATTCTGCGAAGAAATTCATATATATAGCCATAGCATGCCAGTGTGATTGGCACCCGGGTGTCGAGAGCTACATAAGATCGTGTTGTCAAGTTGGCTCAATGCCACAATTATCTTCTAGTAGCTATTACTGACTTCTTGCCACCATTATCATTCAGCAGCCATTTGGTAATGTGCAGCAGTATTTGTTGACAAATGGGGAAGCCATTTTTGTTGACAATTGAGGTTTGATTATCTTAGATATTTCTTCTATAAAAGAAACCTTCAGCAAGAGGAGAAATAATGCAGAGTTAGGCAAGATAAGAAGCAGTTCGTATTTGAGCTTCCAGAGAGAGTTCTTGAGAGTTTTAGAGAAAAACTCTATTTTTGTAATTCTGAAATATATTAGTTTGTTACCTCCCATGGACATAGGCAATTGCCGAACCACGTAAATATCTGTGTCTTTGTGTTGTGTGCATTTTTCTGTTTAATTTATGGCAATTTTCGCAACAAATTGGTATCAAAACTTTGGTTTTGGACAAGTCCAGAAATTTCAAAGTGCTCGAATCGCTGTTCGGAGGGTACCGTTGTGTTCCTCTCAAAAATATGATTCCAACGCCGGTGACCGCATCTCAAACGGAGCTCAAACGAACTCTCTAGCTTCGGTCAACTCTAGAAAAATTTCCAGAAATTTTCTGCAGATTTTTTTTAAGGAAAAAGACGACACTGTAGCGCTACGTCATCATCCACGTCAGCGCCCAGCGCCCAGTCAGCCGCCACATCGTCGTCCAGTCATCGCCATGTCAGTGGTGATTTGTTGCCACATCAACACCACGTCATCGATAAGCCACGTCGTCTCATAGGAGAATATTCCGTTACCACCAGAAGAATATTCCTTTATCTGCAGAATATTTTGTTACACTAACGGAATATTACTGAGTCAACTTGGTCCAAAAGTGTTTTTGCTCAACTCAGTGCAATGTTCACCCATTTTCAACCGATTCGGACTTATTTCCAGCTATTTCGACCGTTTCGGACGCAACCGTGCCATCGGTTTCAGCTGATTCTGCTTGTAAGTACTAGTTTTACTTAGTCAAGCTTTATTAACTTTATTTTAGGGCATGATGGAAGATCCAAAAGCTGGAGAAATCTTGGAACAGTCAACTGAACTTCAGACCTCAGCATCAACCAACAGTTCTTGGCAAAGAAGCTCGACATCAAATGCAAAGTTTGATATTGAGAAGTTTGACGGCACCAACAACTTTGGCATGTGGCAATGCGAAGTTCTGGATCTGTTATTCCGGGAAGGATCTGATATTGCCTTGAGTTCCAAACCCGAGAATATATCCGATGAAGATTGGAAGTATGTAAATCGTCAAGCCTACGGCACAATTCAGTTGTGTTTAGCTAAGGACCAGAAGTACTTTGTTATGAAGGAGACTATGGCATCAGATCTCTAGAAAAAGTTGGAGGACAAGTACATGACGAAAAGCATAGAGAACCGACTCTACCTGAAGAAGAAACTCTTTTGTTTCCAGTTGAAGAAAGGTATTTCTATGATTGAGCATTTGGATTATTACAATAAAATTCTCACCGATTTACAAAATTTAGATGTTGAAATTAGCGATGAAGATAAGGCACTACTGTTGTTAAATTCCCTGCCTGATACCTATGAACACTTAACCACAACTCTATTATATGGTAAGGATGAGGTTAAATTCATAGACGTTTCTAATGCTCTGGTGAATAATGAGTATCGGAAGAAAGATCAGCTTAATCATAGAGAATCAACATCAGAAACACTAACTGTTGCTCGAGGTAGGGCAAACAACAGAAGATCTAGATTATCTAGTGAGCGTGGTAAATCTCGCTCCAAATCAAGAGGAGCATCCCGCTCAAAGCCAAGTGGAGAATCATTGTATAGACGTCCTGCGAAGGAAGATTGTGCCTATGGTCACCAGAAAGGGCACTGGAAGAAAGATTGTCCAAATAAAGACAAATCTAATGTGAATGTTGCAGATAAAGCTGATGATGAGGAGGATTCAACTTTTACAGTTTCATCATCAGACAACCATTCTGATAGATGGATTATGGATTTCGGCTGTTCCTATCACACGTGTCCCAACAGACAGTGGTTCTCAAGCTTCCAGAAGCTTGACGGAGGAGTTGTGCTTATGGGCAACGACAACACCTGCCAGACGAAAGGGATAGGATCTATCCGCCTGAAGATGCACGATGGTACAATCAGACGACTGACAGACGTCAGATATGTTCCTGATAAAAAGAAGAACCTCATTTTACTTGGGGTCTTAGACTCCAGCGGTTACAAGGTGACTATAGGAGATGGAGTCCTGAAGGTTGTACGAGGTGCATTCTTGGCAATGAAAGGTACTTGACAGAGAAATCTATATTTTCTGGACGGGTACACAGTCATAGAGAGATCAGCCGTCTCCACCAGTTCCAACGATGAGTCATCTGATACTTCCTGACTCTAGCATATGCGTTTAGGGCATGTCTGTGAGAAGGCTTTGCAAGGTTTGGTGAAGCAAGGTCTCCTGAAATGTGCAAAGACAGGTAAACTTGATTTCTGCGAGCATTGTGTTATGGGCAAGCAGACAAGAGTGAAGTTCAGCACTGCCATTTATCGTATAAAAGCAACACTGGATTACGTTCACATTGATGTTTGAGGGCCTTCTAAAAATGCTTCATTGGGAGGTAAACATTATTTTGTGACGTTTATTGATGATTTCTCCAGGTATGTTTGGGTATACACCATGAAGCATAAGATGAAGTTCTGGATATATTTCTTCAATGGAAGAAGATGATTGAAACCCAAACAGGCAGAAAGATTAAAAGGCTCAGATCAGACAATGGTGAGGAATACAAATCAGATCATTTCATGAAATTTTGTCAGAATGAAGGGATAATTAGACACTTTACAGTTCTCGGCACACCATAGCAGAACGGATGAACCGTACTTTGGTGGAGAAAGTTCGATGTATGCTTTCTCAATCCGGCCTGAGCAAGACATTCTGGGCAGAGATTTTGGTGTTTGCCTATCATTTAGTCAATAGACTACCTGTTTCCGCACTTGATAGGAAAACTCCCAAGGAGGTATGGTCTGGACAACCTGTTTCGGATATGATCGATTGCATATATTCGGATGTCCAGCATACTTTCACTTTACAGAATCCAAATTGGATCCTAAGGCTAAGAAAGTTATTTTCTTGGGCTTTAGTGAAGGAGTTAGGGGATTCAGACTATGGAATTTCGAGTCAAAGAAGATCGTCTTAAGCTGAGACGTTACCTTTGATGAATTTGCGATGCTGAAACAAATACCTCCAGACACAGAGAATGAAAATCCAAATTCTCTACGACAGGTGGAGTTTGAGGCTCCTAAGAAGTCAGAAAAGACTTCTCCGACAATTGATCGTCTTGATGATGATTCTAATAGCCAGGATGAGATATCAGTTGAGGTGGAGGATTCAACACCATTATCTGAGATTAGACAACAACCAGAGTCCATTACCACCAGCAGACCGAAGAGAGACATTCAGATGCCTGCCCGTTACATAGATAAGGTGGCATACGCTCTTTCAATGACCGATGATGTTTCATACACATACAAAGAAGCTGTGCTCAGTACGAAAATTGTCAGGTGGAAGAAGGCGATGGATGAGGAGATGCAATCACTTCACCAGAATGAAACTTGGAAGTTGACGCCACTTCCAAAGGGAAAAAGAGCTATAGGGTGCAAATGGGTCTATGCCAAGAAGGAAGGTGCTCCTGGCAAAGACATCATTAGATACAAAGCCAGATTGGTAGCGAAGGGCTACGCATAGAAGGAAGGAATAGACTACAATGAGGTATTCTCACCTGTTGTCAAGCATTCGTCTATTCGGATCCTATTGGCTTTGGTTGCACAATTTGATCTCGAGTTAGCTCAACTTGACGTGAAGATCGCATTCCTCCATGGTACTTTGAACGAGGAAATCTATATGTCTCAACCAGAAGGGTTCAAAGTTCCAGAACGTGAGAATTTGGCTTGCAAGCTGAGCAAGTCTATGTATGGTTTGAAGCAATCACCGAGACAGTGGTACAAACAGTTTGATAGCTTCATGATGACTCAGAAGTACACACGCAGTCATTTTGATCACTGTGTATACTTCCGCAAACTTCAAGATGGTACATTTGTTTATTTGCTCTTATATGTGGATGATATGCTGATAGCATCTAAGAGCAAGGTGGAGATCGACAGGCTGAAGGCTCAATTGAGCTCAGAGTTCGACATGAAGGATCTTGGAGAGGCCAAGAAGATTCTTGGTATGGAGATCAAAAGAGACCGAGCAAAAGGTACCATCTGTTTGACCCAGACTCAGTATTTGAAGACTGTACTTCAGAGGTTTGGCATTAATACCGAGTCTAAAGCTGTAAGTACACTGTTAGCTCCACATTTCAAACCGAGTGCACTGATGTCACTGACTACTGATGATGCAATGAGGCAAATGGATCATGTTCCATATGCAAATGCTGTTGGTGCCTTGATGTATGTGATGGTGTGTACTAGACCCGACATTTCACACGCCGTAAGTATGGTGAGCCGTTACGTGCATAATCCTGGTAAAAGCCACTAGCAAGCAGTGAAATGGATTTTACAGTATAATCAAGGTACTGTAGATGTTGGTTTGCAGTTCGAGAGAGATCAGACAATTGACAAACATATCGTAGGATATGTTGATTCTGATTATGCTGGTGATCTAGACAAACGCCGATCTACTACTGGTTATGTGTTTACTATGGCAGAAGGACCAGTAAGTTGGAGATCAACTTTACAGTCAACAATGACTTTGTCTACAACTGAGGCAGAATATATGGTTGTAACAGAAGCTTTCAAAGAAGCCATTTGGTTTCGTGGTTTGATTAGGGACTTGGGTATTGTTTAAGAAAATGTGGAGATTTTCTACGACAGCCAGAATGCCATTTGTTTGGCAAAGAACCAGGTCCATCATAGCCGCACCAAGCATATAGACGTCCGTTACCACTTTATTCCGGAAATAGTAGATGAAGAGAATATTCTACTCCAGAAGATCGGTACTGGAGACAATCCTGCAGATATGTTAACAAAAGTGGTAACTGGGATCAAGTTCCAATATTGTTTGGGCTTGATCAATATCTCTCGAGCTCGTAGCGCCTAAGGGCGAAATGGAGGTAGCATTGATTGGTGGATTCTCGCCAAGGTGGAGATTGTTGTCAAGTTGACTCAATGCCACCATTATCTTCCAGTAGCTATTACTGACTTCTTGCCACCATCATCATTTAGCAGCCATTTGGTAATGTGCAGCAGCCATTTGGTAATGTGCAATAGTATTTGTTGACAAATGGGGAAGCCATTTTTGTTGACAATTGAGGCTTGATTGTCTTAGATATTTCTTCTATAAAAGAAACCTTCAGCAAGAGGAGAAATAAGGCAGAGTTAGGCAAGGCAAGAAGCAATTCGTATTTGAGCTTCCAGAGAGAGTTCTTGAGAGTTTTAGAGAAAAACTCTATTTTTGTAATTCTGAAATATATTAGTTTGCTGCCTCCCGTGGACGTAGGCAATTGCCGAACCACGTAAATATTTGTGTCTTTGTGTTGTGTGTGTTTTTCTGTTTAATTTCCGGCAATTTCCGTAACAGATTGAGTGTTCTGAACGCTAACAAGAGAAGAGGTTGCCAGTCGCTGAAATGAAACTTTTTGTTGTTTGGGCAATGTTTGAGATGACTGGAAATGACGATGGAAAATTAGCTGATTTGGAAGACAAGAAATCATATTGGACATTAGGCATACAACATGTTTTATTTAAGACTTCCCTCTGCTATATTTAAGACTTCTCTCTGCTCCCCATCAAATTACTTCAACCACGTTTCTAGTGACTAGTGCTTCCTTGCATATTTGTACAACATCTTCAGGATTTATGTACATAGGAACCGGTGTAGTCACAAATCCGGCCCTCAGCACACCATATATAGATGGATCAATCTCCTCACAGGGATCTCAAAACGTTTTTTGGAAAAGTCCCACGTAAAGAAAACATGGCTTCACCTTTGATGGTAGGTCTTGATAGCTTAAAGTCAAGATATCTACACTGGTACTGTTATTTGCAAGCAAGGTTTTTTCCTTGGTAGACAGCAAGCCTCCCAGCAAGACAATTGTTGACGGTAGACCACCACATATTTTCAAGATTTGCCCCTTTAGTGTGATGAGTTTTGAATTATTCAACTCCTCCTCTGCTATTCGAACCTTGTTCGAAAACAATTTCCAACTCTTCTTATTGTTTAACTTGGATATGTTCAAAGTTGAATAACAATTTTGTGGTAAATAACCTGTATTGCGAATTATGATGATTATTTTGCCACCTTCATGAGATGAGTAAGAAATTAGGGAACTTACAAGAGATTTCCAAACTTGTATTGTCTCAACATCATCCAATACAATGAGAAGCCGACCTAGTGATCCCTTTTAGAAGTTTTGTAAGTCTTAGCATCAATGCATCTTTGGAAAGAGTTGCATCCACCCACTTGTAGTGATTGATTTATGCAAGTATATCAGCCAATACATCTCTAGCTTTGAACACACTAGGAATATGAACCCCGGCACGGATGGCGAAATGCCGCTTCACATCAATCCTAATATTGTATACACTTGTTGCCCGATCCCCCCTCACCAACAACTGTAATGACTTTAATAGCTAGGATGCTGCAGATCATCAAGGACTTGGAAAGTAGCTAGAAAGGAGAAACAAAGACAATTGTATATGGAAATTTGAGAAATGAAATTAAATTGATTAATTATGGGTGATCATAGGTTACTTCTTAGAAGTGATTAATTATGAAATATTACTGAATCTTTTAAATGAACAAATTATTTTTATTAGTTTAACATGAAGATTGAAGACATTTTTACCCCAACCTTTATTTTATATAAATTTATTGTTATTATTTACTGTTATATATAAAACAATTGAATTTCTTCAAACTTTCTATTGGCATAATTGGGTTTGACTTGGAAACCAATTTAGACATCCAAGTGGGCCAACAACACAAGCTGTACATGGACAAGCCCAATTCCATATGTAACAAGCCCAAGCATGAGAGTAGTTATTGAATGTTAAAAACTGCTCAAGCAATATACAGACATATATAACTAGCATGTGTGTCATGCATGGGTGGTCTGGCATTTTTCTATTGTGTGTGCAATGCAAAACAATGAGTGTGTGCATTGTGTACAATTCAAGGCATGAATGTGTCATATGCGTGCTTTAGTGTAAGTGCAACAGTGAACAAAGAGTGCATATGTGTTTGTATGTAAACACAGAGCAAAATACAGAGAGACACAAAGAAATAGATGTATAATTTTCTCCCATCTACAATCAGAGTATGGGTAATTGCATTGTGGCAAGAGGGGACTTTCCGATCCGTGATCGTCCTCCGACCAGTAATCAATCCCAGGTATTCGAACTGTTTCCGCTGTTGGAGTTTGGATTCCGATGGTTGATAAGCCAAGAAGATCGCAACGTGTTCCTACGAAGAATCCAAGGTTCCTAACATGAGAAACATACATGGTACGTGGTACGATCGTGCACAGAGCTGTTGGGGATTATTTGTTCGCATATTTCCATTATAAGACGTGGTAATGTGTCTATCAGTTATTTTTTTGCTAAGAGTTGTTGGAGTCTTTATTTCTAGTAGTTAAGGTCGTGAGTTTAGGAGAAGGTTGTTTTTCTTTTATGTATTTAAACCATTCCAGTATAAAGTAATAGAACAAGTTTATTCAAAAATCCAAATATTGTGGCTCATTCTCGCCCTAAGAAGAATTCTATATAATAGCTTTGACTGAGACCTATCAATGGTATCAGAGCTATATGTAATTAGATATAATACGATGGCAACTAACAAGGAAAGAATCGAACAATTGGAGGCTAGGCTAGGAGGACTTAAAGACGGTATGAGCCAGCTGGAACATGGTCTTACTGACAAGTTGCATCTAATGGAGGAAACCATCAACAGGTTATCAGAAGCTTTGCTCTCCAACAAAGAGGGATCCATCAGCAATGCTAATGACCGTATTGGCCGTTTCTGTAACAATAAAGATGACTCTAAGGAGTATACAGAGGGGGGACTACAAATGTTCTTATCCAAGTTGGAAAAGCTTGAATTCCCAAAGTACTCAGGCGATGATCCAACAGAATGGTTCAACATAGTGAACCAATTCTTTGAATAACAAGGCACCAGGCCAGCACAAAAGGTGTCTTTGGCGTCATACCATTTTGAATGTGAAGCTAATAAATGGTAGCAGTGGTTGCATCGATCCTACAAAGAAGAAGAGAAAGAAGTGACGTGGACAGATTTTAAATAAGAACTTTGGGGCTTGCTTCCGACCTACAGAGTGTGAAGACTTTGATGAGGCTTTATCAAGGGTGAATCAAGTGGGCTCACTAAGAGACTATCAAAGAGAGTTTGAAAAGCTAGGAAATCGAGTGCAAGTATGGACATAGAAGAAGCTGGTTGGAACGTTTATGAGAGGACTTAAATCGGACATTGCAGACGACATTCGGATGTTCAAACCCAAATCATTGAAGGAAGCAATCAGTCTAGTGCAAATGAGAGATGACCAGCTAAATCGCCAGCGAAGATTCACACGGCCTCCATAACCCAACTGCTCACAGCTGGAATTTTCTACCCAAACGAAATCCAAACCAACACAATCCATGAAACGTCTCACTTGGGAGGAAATGCAGAAAAGGCGAGCATAAGGCCTTTGTTTCAATTGTGATGACAAATTCACATTAGGTCATAAGTGTCGAGGACCTCAACTTTTGTTGCTCGCAGGGAGCTCCAGTACTGAGAAAGAAGATGACACAGATGAGGAGGTAGAAGAGCCCGTTGCCAATGAACAAATTGAACCCGAAATCTCCTTCCATGCTCTAACTGGTGGTCAACTTCCAAAACCATGCGAATTACAGAGAAGATCGGACATCATGAGGTGGTTGTCCTCATTGATAGTGGTTCCACACTTAACTTTATTAATGAGAAGGTAGCCGATATGCTACACTTACGTATGGTTCCAACCGAGCCATTCAATGTCAAGGTAGCCAGTGGAAAACCATTGAAGTGCCAAGGGAGGTTTGAGCACGTGCAAGTATTACTTCAAGGTATCCTTTTTTCTCTCACTCTCTACTCTTTACCACTAACTGGGTTGGACTTGGTGCTAGGCGGACAATGGTTAGAACAATTGGGAACTGTTGTATGCAATTGGAAAAAAATGACAATGGAGTTCCAGTGGGAAAATAAAACTCACAAGCTACAAGGGACAGATACACAACCCATCCAAGCTGCATCCTTGAAAGCTGTTTCAAAGGAATTATGGCAAGGAAGTTCTATGTTTGCGGTCTATTTGCAATCCGCAACAAATGAAGTACAACAAGACATTCAGCCAAACATGCAACAACTGATTAAAGCATTTGAGGACATTTTTCAAAAGCTAAATCAACTACCTCCGGCAATAGAGATTGACCACCGAATCACTCTAAAAGAAGGAACTGAGCCCATCAACGTGAGACCCTACAGGTATGCCTATTTTCAAAAAGTTGAAATTGAAAAACAAATTCATGGCATGTTAAAATTGGGGCTAATAAGATCAAGTACTAGTCTTTTTTCATCTCCTGTATTATTAGTTAAAAAGAAAGATGAGATGTGACGCTTTTGTACTGACTATAGGGCACTTAATGCCGTAACCATCAAAGACCGATTTCCAATTCCTACAGTTGATGATATGCTTGATGAGCTCTATGGGGCAACTTACTTTACTAAGCTCGATCTAAGAGTTGGCTACCATCAAGTACGGATACACCATCCAGACATTCCTAAAATTGCTTTCTGTACTCACAATGGTCATTACGAGTACTTAGTCATGCCTTTTAGTCTTTATAATGCACTCTCTACTTTTCAAGCAATTATAAATTTTATATTCCGACCATATCTCCTCAAATTTGTGCTAGTTTTTTTTTTTTGATGACATTTTGATTTATAGCCTCAATTGGGACATGCATCTTGAACATGTTAAACATGCTTTTGAAATATTAAGGCAACACCAATTTTTTGTTAAAATTAGCAAATGTGCATTCGGCCAGCAAGAGTTGGAGTATTTGGGTCATATTGTTACTTTTTAAGGCTTAAAAGCAGATCAAGACAAAATTAAAGCAATGCTAAACAGTCCAAGGCCTACTAATATTTCTGAATTGTGTGGATTCTTAGGCCTTACAGGTTACTACATGAAGTTTGTTCGTGACTACGGTGTCATTGCTCGGCCCCTTACCAATTTGTTAAAAAAGGGACATTTCGCATGGACAAATGATGCTGAAACATCCTTCCAAGCACTCAAACAAGCTATGACTTCAACTCCTACACTTACTATGCCTAATTTTAATGAACCTTTTATCATTAAATCTGATGCTTCAGGGGAGGGGATTGGTGCTGTTTTAACTCAACATGGAAAACCAATAGCATTCATGAGCCGAGCCTTGGGAATGTCCAAACGATCATGGTCCATTTATGCCCGCGAAATGTTGGCCATTGTTCACGCCATCCAAACTTGGCGACCATATTTTGTAGGACAAAAATTCTATATCCATACTAATGAACGAAGCCTCAAATTCTTGCTAGAGCAGCAAATAGCAACACCAGAGCAACAAAAATGGGTAGCAAAATTGCTTGGATATGATTATGAAATTACTTACAAACCAAGACGGGAGAACTCAGTAGCAGATGCACTATCAAGAGTGGTAGGCAGCTCTAGTCTTCATGCTTTATTTACTCCACAATCTCCACTTTGGGATGAAATCAAAGCTGAGGCTGTTGGACATCCATACATGAAAAGAATTGGTAAACTGGTAACTGAAAGGCCAGGTGTTCCTTACACATGGAGAAATGGGCTGGTATGCTATAAAAATTGAGAGGTGGTACCTCCAAATTCTCAAGTAATCAAGCAACTCTTACGAGAATTCCATGATTCCCAAATCAGCGGCCATTCAGGGGTGTTATGGACATACAAAAGGCTTGCACAAAAATTCTATTGGCCGTCAATGTTTCTGGTAGTACATGACTATGTGTCTTCTTGTGATGTATGTCAACGAGTTAAATCTGAAACTCTGGCACCTGCAGGACTCTTACAACCATTGCCCATTCCATGTCAAGTATGGGACGACATAACAATGGATTTCATAGAAGGGTTACCAACTTCCAACGGCAAGAATGCAATCCTTGTGGTGGTAGATCGCTTGAGTAAATCAACACATTTTTTGGCCTTAGCCCATCTGTTCACCGTAAAAATTGTAGCTGAAAAATTTGCTGACGGAGTAGTAAAACTTCATGGCATGCCCAAGTCCATCATTAGTGATCGAGATCCAGTGTTTATTAGCCATTTTTGGCGAGAGTTCTTCAAGTTATTAGGCACACAATTGAAAATGAGTTCATCATACCATCCGCAAACCGATGGACAGTCCGAAGTAGTAAGCAGATGTGTCGAACAACACTTTCGCTGCTTTGTCCATCACCAACCACGAAAATGGAGCTCTTTTCTTCCATGGGCAGAATTTTGGTACAACACAGCTTACCATGCTTTAACGGGAATGACACCATTTCAGGCTTTATATGGGCATCTACCCCCACACATTCCACACTATTAGATGGGCACTTCTCCAGTTCATGAATTCGACCAAAATCTTGCCTCACGAGATGCATTATTGCGCCAACTCAAGGCCAATTTACATGCTGCTGCCAATCGTATGAAGCAGGTGGCTGACTTCAAACGGCGAAACATTGAGTATCAAGTAGGCGACATGGTCTTCCTTAAACTACACCCTTATCGGCAACATACGGTATTTCGCAGAGCATCTCAGAAATTAGCAAGTCGATTTTATGGTCCTTATTTGATTGAGCAACGTGTGGGCAAGGTAGCGTATAAATTGAAACTCCCAGAAGGTTCCCGAATTCATCCCATTTTCCATGTTTCGCTGCTTAAAAAGAAATTGGGTGAGCCTAGTGATATTATGGATGAGTTGCCTCTTACTGATGATGAAGGAGAAATTATCTTGGAACCTGTGACCATCTTGGATTCACGTTGGGTTAAGAGAGGGTCCCATTTTGTTGAAGAAAGCCTTGTTAAATGGAAACACCTACCTCTGGATGATGCTACATGGGAAGATACTATGGAGTTGCTGGATCGGTTCATAAACGTGAACCTTGAGGACAAGGTTCTAGTACATGACCAGGGTATTGATAAGCCAAGAAGATCACAACTTGTTCCTAAGAAGAATCCAAGGTTCCTAACATGAGAAACGTGTAGGGTACGTGGTACGATCGTGCAAGGAGCTGTTGGGGATTATTTGTTCGCATATTTCCATTATAAGACGTGGTAATGTGTCTGTCAGTTATTTATTTGCTAAGAGTTGTTGGAGTCCTTATTTCTAGTAGTTACGGTCGTGAGTTTAGGAGAAGGTTGTTTTTCTTTTATGTATTTAAACCATTCCAGTATGAAGTAATAGAACAAGTTTATTCAAAAATCCAAATATTGTGGCTCATTCTCGCCCTAAGAAGAATTCTATCTAATAGCTTTGACTGAGACCTATCATGAACGGTAATCCGAATTCATTTTGTTTATATCGAATTATACTTCCACTTTCCAAGTAAATGAAATCCAAATCGGTGGAAGATGCTTTCCAAGTATAACAGCCTGTGCTTTGGAAGACAATGAGCTTTGGTTGTGACAATTGCATTGGACGGGTTTCTCAAACATGCAGTGCAATTTATCTCATTTTCATATCTTGGATTGACGAAGGTTAACATTTTTCAATTCTTTCGATTATGATGTTTAGTGTAGGGTTCTTCAAATATGGAGAACGAACGCAGCAAGCTATTAGATAAACAAAGTCTGTACAGCTCGAAAGGGTTGATCATTTTAATGATGTGAAAGAAATCATGAAGTCAGAATATGATAATAAGAGTAAGGAAGGATACATTGTGAGGATTGATAAGTGTCCTCATGTTCCGGTGTCAATAGATATCTCAGGTTCTAACGATTCCAATATTTCTGATGACAAAAGGTTATTTCTTGTAGTCAATGAGTTTAATTTTGAGTGTAACCAAACATGTTTTCAGAGAAGCAGCAATCAGCTCCTCATATAAAGACACTGTCCAAACCTTTTTCAGAAACATATCGGTGGAAGATTCTTTCCAAGTAAATGAAATCCAAATCGTAATGATTTACATGCAATTTGCATTATACCAAAGCACTGATATTGCATTCACGTAAGGGATTTTGCTTGCACGTCATCACTTTCTTTCTTAAATCTTACCTGTTGTTCGTTGGTGTTCTTCTCGGTTTTTCTTGATTGCAAAGCCAACTGCTCAAAGATTGATTTTTCCATAACATTCTTATTGCTAGTAGTAGCTGTTCTTCTAGAGATCAATGCAGCAATAGTGATTGAAAAACGAAAGTGTTTGTGAAAAGTAACTAGGTGTTCGACGAAATGCCAAACACTGTAAGAAGAACTAACAGAAGAAAATCTTCAAGAAGAGCTAAACTCCACTAATAGAGCTTGACGAAGCTCTGTAGAAAACCAAGAATAATATTTTCATTAATTAACCGTGCACACCTTACAAGCATATATATACAAAACACTCAACCAATCACAAGAGAATGCCAGGTCAGCTTCAGAGAATGCTAACATGTTGACAATCCACTAACTCTAAGACTGAGAGATTTAATCACAGTCGCTGCTTCTAAGCAAACTCTGATAGTCTGATTATATTGATGATGATCAATCTGATAGGGGTCTGATTGATGCATGTAGTAGTTCAGCATAGTAACACTCCTCCAGCTGTATCAGTGGTTAGTTGAGCTTTGATCTTTTGCTGAAGCAATATTACTCTTAACAGTGCTCATCTTCACAGACAGATTTGCTAGCTCTTTGGTTGATTATCAATAACAAAACTTCCACCTTTCAAACCCTTGATAGTTTACGACTAGTTAAGAGTCCTAGGTGGTCAAATATAGCATGTCCCAGTACACAAGGAAAACAAAACTCTTCCTGTCTTGTGGCCAGTTCTTAAAAATTGGGACACGAAAATGCCATGAATGGATTGGACTCAAGTCACCAAAGATGTAAAAGAAATGATTTTTTGGTATTTCAAAGAGAAATCTGAGGAATTAGGAGTAGATGGAAAAAAAAATACTTTTACTAACCAAGAAGAAAAACAGTGTACGAGTATAAAATTATCATATGGAGCATTGCTACAGAAATTTTGTACTACATGGATCGAAAAGATATTCCGCTGTGTTTTGCTCCAGAATTGAAAGCCATCAAACGAATTTCCAGATATATGTTGTATCTCCTATTCAAGAATCCTTCAATGATATCAGCTGAAACAGGTTTGATCGATGGTTGTTAGCTTTGAAGACTTAACTTCTCAGCAGAGGAGGTGTGGTCATTATTATAAAGACGAAGCATGCAAATACTTTCTTCAGTATATGTTTTCTCGATTGTCAAACTGATCATGAGAATCCAAGTAGTCTTTTGATATATAATGCAATGAAGCTTGTAAAAGAATTACAGGAAACTGCACGAAATCAGGAGGTATATTAGTGGATTAAATCTTTTATTATATGTTATTTATTTTCTTATGTTAAAGTTTCTATTTTATTTCTTAATTTTTTCTGTGATTGTCTTTAATTTAAAGGAGAAATGGGAGAGAATTGATAACACTTGGATGGAAATGGTGGGTTATGCAGCAAGAAAGAGTAAATATATCAAACCACCATACTCATCTGATAGATCACTTTCAGATGCCCTCTCTATCACATCCTCTACTAAGCTCATTGCCAAGTAGCCAACAATATGCTTGATAATTAATAAAAAATGGGGACTGTTCTACTTCCATTTTTTTTTTCAGATGTCGACACCTAAATTATACATAATCCATTATTTGCTCAAAATTACAATTAATTGCAATTACACCTAAATTGTAATTTAGGTGTAAATTACACCTAAATTGCAATTAATAAAATTAATTTCTTCAATTCTAATCTCAAAATTATTTGCTCGATCTATTATGAAGATTAAGTAGTTTGATACTTTGATTCATTCACATACAATTTGCTCATAGTTTGAAAGCAAAAACAATATATACATAATCCATATATAGATCGAGGTGACGCCTTTTATGTTTATATGTTTTTCATTGTACATGCATGGAGGTGGTACGTGGCATGGACTCATTAGATGAGTTGATGGTGATATGCTCAGTTTACTCCTTCACGCCTTTCGAGTTTGGATTCTTTGGAGGACTGCCGGAGAATACTATAAAAGTCCGAACTTTATGAAGAAATCTTCAAATTTGACTCGAATCCAAAATCCGTAATCCAAATTAATTAAGATGAATGTAGATGGATAAATACTCGAAAGCACCCTAATTAATCAAGCAATCCTAAAAAATAATAATCATGAATTGCAACTACAGAGATCCAAAACCCTAGAATTGAACCTCTTTTAGGTCTTTTCCAGATTGAAGGACATGGACTTAGATCCAATCAGACCAGAAAAGAGGTAGAGAGAAATTTGTGAGAGAGTGAGGGAAGATGATGGAAAACCTATAAGGGGTAAAATGGGAATCTAAAGGGAAAATTAATTATATGGTTAGTAGCAAGTTAGCCACTGTTTCCAGTTGTTTTGTTCAAGCCCAATCTATGTGGGCTGTTTTGGACAACCTCAATGGGCCTACAAATTTATATATGGCCCAATACCTTGTCAGCAAGACACTCCTACCCAGACCGAGAAAATTTTCAATCTTTTCTACAAACCAAACAACTCAGGCCATTGATGGAAAAAAAAATTCAAAAAAAAAAATTGCCGGCTAAGTCAACGACAACGTGTTTGCTAATCTAGGGGAAGTATTGATGTATCGAACTCCATGTCTTAAATTTTCTTCCAGTCAAGCATAATTTGAACTATCATATTCATATTCAATATATGTTTAGTTTCTGTTTGTTAAAAAATCAACCAAAACTAAAGGAGAAAATCAGGGATTTTTTCAAGTTCCAAAATATTTGGGATCATACATAACTAATCATTCCAATGACTTCAATATAATTGCTTTATCAGATATCGAAACTAATTTTTCTGATAAAGCATAAAATTGTTTCAATATATTTCTAATTATAATTGCTTCAATATAATTGTTTTTTTTTTTTGAGTTTCATAGATATAAAAATATTCAGGGCCTTGTATTTTGATTATTACATGATCCAATTAGAAAAATATTCAGTGAAGTATTCCTTTAATCTTTTTTCATGAGCTTGTACTATGCTATATAATTGTACATTTTCCTCATGTAAGAAATGGAAAAACAAGAAAAAGAAAAAGTCAATAATGAATAATGACATTTGAGAATCCTTGGATAACTTCCTAAGAATGTGCTAGAAATTAAGAGATTTCTTGTCTAGATAACAAGTTGAGTATAATTGATCAAAACGAGTTTTTATTTTTCAAGAGGCATCTTGCTTTTAAAAAGCATATAAGAGATTGGAGAATCAGTCATTTGCTGCCTATATGATCTTTATTTTAAAGTTATGTAACATATACCTTCATACATAAACAAAGAATTATCAAAAGAGAGAAGATAATAATAACTATATATGCTATGCTTGCTCCTTGAGAACATGTATGGAACTAAATAGATGTCAAAAGTACTTACAACATTTTTTAAAGTATAAAGTGAAAATGGTTTATAATTGCCTTCAGCTTGTGACTGATATAAGATGCTTCTATATATTATACTTTACCTTATTCTAAAGCAATGCTTGTTCCGTCCTTGACATCAACCTTTACATGCAAGTCATTCATTTCACTAATAGCCATTAGCTTTTGTCTAATCTCTAAGATTTGACATCTAAATAGAATAAAAATCAACACATACCTGGCTTGCTCAGGACTACATGTAATGTAAATTAAGATTACAAAATTTACTTTAATTTTTTTTTAAGCAAATCCTAAGTGGTGGACAAACCAACAAAGGAAATTTTTAATAAAGGAGGAGGAGGTTACAACTTAATAGATTTCATCTAAACAAATCTACCGTTAATAGATTTTACCCGAAGAGCACCAAAAACTCTTTGTACAATTGACACTGACTAAATTTTCGTTGATATCACGTGTTTTTTGTTTAGAAAATTCTTGTCGTGGATACGACTATATTCTATTGCTTTCGCTTTTGTCAATTTCACTTTCTCTCCCTCTTGTTAACTCTCTCTCTCTCTACCAACCCTCTTTTCTCTTTCTTTCATCCACACAACTCTAAAATCAACATATTCGCACCTCTAGACCAAATTTAATTAGATCTACCAAAAATCTAATAAGATTACCAATCCAACAAATTCTAACATTGTCAAAAACGTTGATTTTCGTTTCTTAAGTTATACAAAATTTGTTTTTCACCTTTAAAAGTAATTAAAACCATGTATGATGTATCTCTAATTCTATTTATTTTATGTTTATGGGTGTTGGAACTGAAAATTGTGTTCTTTTAATTTGTATATATATATATATATATATATATATATAAATAGATACTACTTACGAAGAAATAAGGGTTTTTGTCACTTTTTTAAGTCGGTGTTTCAAGACTATCATCATCTTAATAACTTATGTTTTAAAAACATCAAAGTAAGTGACTTTCAAAAATACCCTTACTTTACACAAATTTTTTTTTTACTTTTTACTTTTTATTTTATTTTATTCTTTCATCTTCTTCATAGAGGTCTGTTTAACAGGCCTCCAATGGAGGTCGATTTTGAAGTCGTTCGACCTCCGTTGGAAGTCTGTTCGACCTCTATGGAGGTCAAAATTGACCTTTAATGGAGGTCGAAATTGATCTCCATTAGAAGTCGATGAAAAAGAAGATGAATTTTTTTTTGGGAAATTTTAGTTTTTTTCCGAGACTTTTCATATTTTTTTGAGACTTTTCATAATTTTTCGAGACTTTTCATAATTTTTCGAGACTTTTCATGTATATTCCGAGACTTTTCAAGTATTTCCGAGAATTTTCATGTATTTTCGAGACTTTTCAGGTAATATCCGAGACTTTTTAAGCATTTCCGGGACTTTTGGTAATTTCTGAGATTTTCTGGGCAAAAATGTAATTCTCTGAGATTTTTGGTAATTTTCTAGACTTTTTGTAATTTTCGAGATTTTCTTGGTACAAATGAAATTTTCCGAGACTTCTTTCTGGACAAAAATGAAAAGTCTCGAAAAATTTCATTTTTACCCAAAACGTCTCGGAAATTACCAAAAGTCTCGGAAATGATCTCCAAATTTATTTCTTCCAATTTTTTTTTCTTCATATTCTTCTTAATCGACCTCCAATGAAGAGTGAAAATGGAGGCGGATTTCGACCCCCATTGGAGGCCGATTTCGACCTCCATTGGAGAACGATTTCGATCTCCAATGGAGTTTCACCTCCATTGATGGAGAATTTTGAAAAAACAAAAAAGCCAAAATTATGAAGGTTACTAAAAGCATTTTTGTCCGTTCACCATAATATGTGTCTTTTAAACATAAATGTTTAAAATGACAGTGTTGAAAAGCAACCTTTAAAAGTGTCACTTAATTTTTAAAATCTACTATTTTCTATTTAGAAACTTGAACCTAGGACGTTGCACCGTTATTCAATATCTATTTTGTGTCATCAAGAATTGCATTGCATGTATGCCTTCGAGACTTTGTGCATTCAAGACATACTTGGCGGTAAGACTTATTTTATGCCTTCGACATTTATTGGCCGGTATGATAGTCAGCCCTCTATAAAACAAGGGTATTTTTTTGTCCAAAATGTTAAAAACGTGCTAAAAAAACTCAACAACTTATTAGTTAAGCACCATTGCAAAAAAAAGAGTTGTTCTATTAGCAAACCACGTTTTAATTATCTAATTTACACACTCCACTCTAAAATTTTATCTTAATGGCAATTTTATCGTTAATTAAAAATACTGAAAAGGACAATTAAAATCCTTACAAATATATCACAAACCCTCTATTGTTTAATGAACCCTAAACTAATAAATATCAGGAAAAAATTATAATAAGTTACTCTAAACTTTACAATCACGAAACTAGGGATGACAATGGGGCGGGTTCAGGGCGGGGTGGCCTTCCCAGCACCCCACTCCATTTATTTTTTAAAAACCCATCCCCTCATAAAACCCCACCATAGATGGAGCGGGTTGGGGTGGGGCGGGGTACAACGGGGAGTGCTTTCCCCATCCCCACCCATTAACCCCATTTATAAATTTTTTATATTAAAATAACAAATATATAACCATTGAATATGATATAAAATATAAAGTAATAAATAATTCCAAAAAACTATTAAATAACATGTCATAAAATTCAATCATTTTCAAACATAAACATAAAGTATGAAGTCAAAATGTTCGAAATTCATAACGCTAATAATCTAATAGTTGCATTTATTTCTCTAGTTCTCTCTTCATATGATCAACTCCATTTAACATCTCATTTTTTAGATATATTTATTTTAGATATATTTATTTTCTTTGATATATTTATTTTCTTTTTTGGATATATTTATTTTCTTTGAAACTACGTAGTTTAACTAAGTATTATTTTAAGCGGGGCGAGGCGGGGTGGGGTGGGGTGGGGTGGGGAGTATAAAACCCATCCCCGCCCCATACCCATTGTGGGTTAGACTATATATCCCCATCCTCGCCCCATCCCCACCTCAAAAGTGCGGGTCCCCACAGGGCCCCGTCCCCACGAGGAATTTTGCCATCCCTACTCGAAACGATAATAAAAAATAAATTTTCCTTATTTTTTGACTTTTTAAAATCATTTTACACCGGTTCACCTTGCTTATTATTGTAGTTGTTTTTAATTGATTTCATGGGTTTGTGATACATAAATATACTTCCTAACTGCAACTCTTGAAACAACTTGACATAAAGAAATCGAAAAGGAGATAAAGTTTCATTGTATGTTTATGGAGTTAAAGAGATCAATAAAGATTCATTATATATTTATGGAGTTCGGTTTGTATTATATATACGATAAAGAATCAAAAGTGAAGTAAATATTGATTTATGTTAAATTAGGCTGAAAAATGGATAATTGTGGTGAAGACTTTCAAAGTCAACCAAATAGGCCAAAAGAAGCAAGATGAAATTACGTTGTTACAAAGGGAGATCGGCCAATTTGGGTGCTACCGCTGTGTCTTGCAAGGGACAACGTTTTGGACAGCGGTCCATCCACCAGTGTTACACACTGTGAATTGTGATAGCGGTGAGACAACGGTTTTGTCTCCAATAGATCATGCTGTGAGGAACGCTGTGGCCTCAATAGCGAGAGTGACAGCAGTCTGACGAATTCAATCAAGAATAGGAAATCTTGCGTGGTGAAGAAAGAGAAAAAGGAAATAGACTCAAATTAAGATTTGGCCAACTCTAGTGCTCCCATATAAATACCACCATTATGTAAACCCTAATGTGTGAGAGAAAAATTGCTAGATAGAGAGATCAATTATAGAGAGACTGAAAGATTGTACTCAACTTTGAAAAATATTGGATTGAGTGCGGTGCACTCTGTAGATGTAGGCAAATTGCTGAACCACGTAAAATTTTTGTTGTCGTCTTTTTTCTTCTTATTGCTTTCATATTATTTATTTGTGTTTGGATTTGTGTGTGTGTGATTTTTCTTACAACAAGTGGTATAAGAGCCCTTGGTTATGGCATATTATTTTTCACACAAATCTAGGTTTTCTCGAGGTCATCGGTTTCGTCGTAGAGATGAGATCTGAGAAGGATACGCACATGATTGAGAAAACCGATGGGTCGAATTTCAGCTTCTTGAAGATGCATTTAGATGATTATCTATACCAGAAAGACCTCACTGGCCGATAAAAGAGAAGCGAAGAGTATGACCGGCGAAGATTGGTCAAAGAAGTGAATGCCGAAGAACATGGATGAAGAGGATTTTGAACTCCTAGACCGGAGAGCATTGGGTTCAATTCATCTCAGTTTGACGAAGCATGTCGATTTCAACGTAAAGGATCAACAGACTACCAAAGATATAATAAATACTTTATCAAATCTATATGAACAACCTTATGTGGTAAAGATGGTCCATCTTGTCAAGAAGTTGTCAAATCTGAAGATGATGGAAGGTTAGGGCTTCAAAGAATTTCTAAACCAGATCAACGAAATGAATGATAGGTTAACTTTTATGTCTATGGGTTTTGATGAGGAGTTGTTGGTAGTGTTTATGCTCACCAAATTGCCAGAAAGTTGAAAGATGACAAGTCAGTCAATTGCTAACTCGTTCGGAAAAGAAAAGTTGAACTTCCAACAAGTTGTGAACATAATCATGACCAAAGAAAATAGGTTACGTGAAGAGAGGAATATGGGCATCTACATCTTCAACACTGAATGTGGAAGGTAGAGAAGACAAACAGAAATCAGAACACAAATCAACGGGGAAGACCGAAGTCAAGAGGAAAGTCTAAATCCAGGTATCAGATTAACTATTCGGGAATTTAGTAACGAAGCAAAATGGATGTAGAGTGCTGGAACTATGGTAAGAAGTGCCATTTCTCGTATGAGTGTAGATATGAGAAGAAGGATAAGGGCAAGAGCAGTACAAAGTGTGTGTCAGAGGAGTCAGATGATTGCCTTATCTATTAGTTAGAAAGAAAGACGGAGTCCTAGGTTTTGGATTCAGGAGCGTCATTCCATGCCACAACTCACAAGAAATTGTTTGAGAACTACGTCTCTGGAAATTTGGGTAAGGTGTATCTTGGTGACAATCAAACATGCGACATTACTGGGAAGGGAGATGTGAAGATTCAGCTGAAATTGTTAGTTTGGAAGCTCGACAATGTGAGGCACATACCATATTTAAGGAAGAATTTGATCTCTATTGAGCAACTGACATCAGAAGGTTATATGAAAACTTTCACATGTGATAAGTTGAAGATTTTGAAGGGTATTATAACAATCACCCGAGGAAGTAAGAATTGGTTACTTTACACAACCACGGATGGATATGGTTCGATCGCTATGGCTGAAGGTAAAAATGATCCGAACTTGTGGCACCAGAGATTTGGGCTCATGAGTAGTCAAAGGCTGAAGTGTTTGCATTTGAAAGGAAAATTGCTAGATTTGAAGAGTGTTGCGATTGATTTCTGTGAGAGTTGAATATTGGGAAAACAGAAGCGAGTGGGTTTCAAGAAAACCGGAAGAGCACCGATAAAGGAGAAGCTAGAACTAGTACACACCGATGTTTGGGGTCCAGCTTCAGTCTCGCCAACCGGAGGTAAACAGTATTTAGTCACATTCATTGACGACCACTCTAGGAAGGTGTGAGTTTATTTTCTAAAACACAAGTCTGTGGTGTTTGTCAGCTTTCAAGAGATGGAAAGCTAGGGTTGAGAATGAGACCGGGTTGAAGATCTAAAAGCTGTATGCAGACAATGATGGAGAATATGAAGATAATGAGTTCAAGAAGTTTTGCTACCAGAGCGGGATAAAACTCAATAGGACAGTTCCTGGAACCCCACAACAAAACGGTATAGCAGAACGGATGAACATGTCATTGACTGAGAAAGTGAGAAGTATGTGGTTACATTTAGGGTTGCCAAAACAGTTCTAGGCAGAAGTAGTCAATACAACATCGTATTTGATCAATAGATGACCATCAAAGCCCTTGGACCTCGTTATACCAGAGGAGATTTGGACTGGGAAAGAGGTAAACCTTTCTCAACTTAAGTGTTTGGGTGTGTTTCCTATGTACATGTATGTGATCATACGAGGGGCCGAGGAGTAAGCTAGACGCCAAGTCAGCGAAGTTTACTTTAGTAGGTTATGAAAAATATGAATTTGGTTATAAGCTGTAGGATGACCAAAACCACAAGATGATCAGAATTAGAGATGTTGTTTTCAATGAAAGGGTCATGTACAAAGACATGAACACACATGTGTCAGAGCCGAAAGAGCCAGAGTATTTTTGGCCGGATGATGTACCGGATAGTAAGATCGTGGAACATGGTAATCGAAAGAATGAAGAGCAAGGTGTGCAACCCCAGGTTCAAGAACACATATAGATGTTCCAGCGATACATGCTAAGAATGCATTGAGAAGATTAACTCGAACTCCTATACCAAATAAGAAGTACTTGCAATACATGCTATTGATAGACGCAGGAGAACCTGAGTGCTATGATGAGGCATGTCATGGAAAAGATGCGAGCAAGATGGAGCTTGCAATGAAGGATGATATGATGTCATTGGTATCTAACCAAACTTGGGAGTTAGCTAAGTTGCCTGAAGGAAAGAAAACCCTAAAGAATAAGTGGGTGTTTTGCATGAAAGAGGAACATGATGGTTCCAAGAAATACAAGGCACGACTAGTAGTCAAATGCTTCCAACAAATATAAGGTATTGATTATTCTAAAATTTTCTCTCCTATTGTTAAACTAACTACGATCCAGTTAGTGTTGCGTATTGTCGCAGCGAAAAGGTTATCTCTGAAGTAGTTAGATATGAAGATTGCCTTTCTTCATGGAGATTTAGAGGATGAGATATACATGAAGCAACCAGATAGGTTTATGGAAGATGGCAAGGAAACGTTGGTGTGTACGTTGACGAAGAGCTTGTATGGTTTAAAACAAACTCCCCGACAGTGGTACAAAAAGTTCGATGGGTTTATACAGGGCAATGGTTACTTGAGATGCAATGCTAACTACTGCTGCTACTTCAAAAAGGTTAAGTCAAGTTTTATTATTTTACTACTTTATGTTGATGATATGTTAGTAGCTGGTGCAGATTTAGAAGAGATTAACAATTTGAAGAAGCAACTCTCGAGTGAGTTCGAGATGAAGGATTTAGGTGCAACAAAACAGATTATTGGAATGAGGATTAGCAAAGACGAACATGAAGGTACTTTGAAGCTTTCACTAGCAGAGTACGTTCGGAAGGTGTTACCGAGATTTAGCATAGGTGATGCGAAACCGGTGAGAGCAACTTTGACTAGTCATTTTAGGTTGTCCAAGGATCAGAGTCCGAAGACGGAAGATGAGAATGCTTTCATGGCTAGAGTTCGATATGCTTCAGCTATTGGAAGTCTAATATATATCATGACTTGCACGAGACTGGATATTTCCCATGCAGTGGGAGTTGTGAGCCGATACATGTCCAATCCAGGCAAGCCTCACTGAGAGGTTGTGAAGTGGATCCTAAGATACCTGTAGGGTACGACAGAGAGATGTCTAACCTTCAGGAGAGATGAACTCAAGCTATAAGGTTATGTGGATTTAGATTTTGCTGGAGAGGTGGATCATAGAAAAAGTACCACCGGATATATGTTCATGATGGCTAGTACCATGATTAGTTGGGTGTCCTAGTTGCAGAAGATAGTGACAATCTCTACAACTGAATCAGAGTATGCGGCTATGATAGAATCAAGCAATGAGTTGATATGGTTACATGGTTTGTTAGCTGAGTTAGGATTCGAACATGTGTTGAACATGTTGCACAGTGACAGTCAGAGTGCAATACACTTAGCTAAGAATTCGGAGTTCTATTCTAGGATCAAGCATATAGACTTGCGCTACCACTTCATTTGGTCGTTAATCGAATAAGAAGTGTTGAAGTTAGTGAAGATTGCAGGAACTAAGAATCCAGCTGACATGTTAACCAAGCTAGTCACTACTGAGAAACTGGAGCTATACGCAGCTTCAGTGGGTCTTCAAGAGTGAAGACGTGGGGGGTGAACGCACCGTTATTTATCCACTAAGTCATCAAGGAAGGATGAAGAATGCTTATTGAGTTTTCAGTCTTCAAGTGGGAAATTGTTAGAGTTTGGTGAAAACTTTCAAAGTCAACAAAAGAGGCCAAAATAAGCAAGATGAAGTTACGCTGTTAAGCTAAAGGAATAGGTTATCACTACTGGTCTTATCCGAAGGCGAAAGCAACAACCACAATTCGTTTCACTCTTTCTTCTTGAGAGGGAAGCTCATCTTCACTGTTGCCGAGTTTGCAGCCCTAAGCTGACGGGACTCTATTCCTTACACTCCAAAAGCAGCTAAAGCTAATGCCGACAATCGTACTACTATAGAGCGAGAACCTTGTAAGATACGGCTTTTCATCTGGCTGAAAAGCTTACAAAAGTGTTGGCTGAATGACTCGGATGACAAAGAAAGGATTCCATGTTGCCTTGGGATGCCGTGACGCGCTACGACTTACAACTAATAAGACTAAATGTGGGGCTCGCTAATACTGCTTTTTTCAGCAACAAGTGTAGGCGTATTATATGATATTTCTACTCTAGATGCCCCCTATACCGCCTATTCGACTGGATCAGTTGGTCCTGAGTCGGCACCAGAATTTGCTCGATTCTGAACTGAAACTCCCTTCTCCTTGCACCCGCCCCTGCCGCTGTTGCTGGGTATCGACCTCTATTTGCCAAATCCGCTTTTGGAGAAAGTCAATTAGCTATCACCGCCCTCGTAGCAGGGTAAACAAGGTATAGTTATGCTTCAACCAGATGGTAAGATAGGCTTCTGTTGCCTTTCCAACCTTTCCCGGACATCAACCAATTTGGGTGCTACCGCTGTGGCTTGCGCTATGCCATCCACAACGGTTGGCACAACGGTCAGACATTAAGGGAGAGCACTATGTATTGTGACAGCGTTTTGGACAATGGTCCATCCACCAGTGTTACACATTGTGTGTTGCGTTGTGAATTGTGACAGCGGTGGGACATCGGTTTTGTCTCCATTATATCACGCTGTGAGGAAGGCTGTGGCCTCAACAGTGAAATCTTGCGTGGTGAAGAAAGAGAAAAATGAAATAGACTCCAATTAGGATTTGGCTAACTCTAGTGCTCCCATATAAATACCACCATTATGTAAACCCTAATGTATGTGAGAAAAATTGCTAGAGAGAGAGCAATTGTAGAGAGACTGAAAGAGAGACAGAGAGATTGTAATCAACTCTGAAAAATAGTGGATTGAGTGCGGTGCGCTCTGTGGACGTAGGCAAATTGCTGAACCACGTAAAATCTTTGGTGTCGTCTTTTTTCTTCTTATTGCTTTCATATTATTTGTTTGGATTTGTGTGTGTGATTTTTCTTACAACAAATTGGTTATCAAATTTTCACATATCGGAGATTGATTTCGACAAAAAAAAAGAGAGTTTGTGGATATTGGATTAAAATGTCCATAAAGTAGTTCATTCTTGTTTCAAAATCATTAATAATTTAGAATACATTAAAAATTGTACAAGAATATTAAATTTATTGAAAAGTAATTTTGGAACAAATAAAGTGTAATAAGAAATTATAATTTTTTTTATAGTGTTTTTAGAGGAGTGGTGTTGAAAGAAAATCTCTCAAAAAAAAAATTAAATAAATAAAGAAAACGGTTTAGTTCACCAAATTTAGTCATGAACAAAAACTCCTGAGGGGATGCCTATCAATTTTCATTTCTCAAATTTGCATATACTTCTTAAGATCTCTTTGTTGCTTTTTCTAGCTTTCTGCCTGTCTCATCTCAAAAATTCACATCACATAAAAGTTAAACAAAAAAAAAAATCAATACAAGCTCACCTTCCAAAAATTTCATCTGGAACAAGAGTCACAATCATCAGCTTCCAGCCCAGCTCATAAAATTTCCAAAATTCCTACTCTTGCTTTTCCTCCAGAATTTTGGTGTACCAAAACCCTTGATCAGATCACTATCAATATTGATTTCTCAGCTTATACCTGTGTTTGTTTCACTAATAATTCATGGATGTTGAGATTTCTATTTCGCTTTCCCTTTCGATAAACAAGTTACAAGATCTTATTGGTGACGAAACAACTAGTAGCAATCCAAGGGTTCAAAAAGAGATCCAGAGAGCTATTAACAATCTTCAGTCGTTAAATCAATTCTGGAAAGATTTAGGGGCCTCATCACCTGGTGGTTCAGCCAATGATCCGAGGGCTTCCCAGCTTCTGAAAGCAGTTTACTCGGTAGAGGATGCTACAGACACCTTTCTAATTATTATGAGCAAAGAAATTTATCGGTTCAACAAGTTGAGAAGGGATTCCTATACACAGAAGATGAAGTTTTTCTGTAGCCATAAGATGAAGGCTTCCTATCCAATTCGTTTGGCCATGAAGATGAAGAAATTCAATGATGATGTCAGACACTTGGTAGAGATAAAAGGAGCTGGGACTTCGGATATCGAAAACAACAATGACACACGGTTATTGAGGTTTCAAAATGATAGAGACCATCTTAGACAGAGGCCGCATTGGGGAAGAATTTCTGAATTTTGTTTGGAGGACGAAACACATGTGGTTGGTCTTCAACAGCAAATAAACGAGTTGGTTGCTCGACTAATCCCTCAACTCATTCGCAATGATGGCCAGTCTGGCGATATCAAAATACAAGACCTTGATGATCAGCAGCATCATGTTGAGTCTGGAGATATCGAAATCCAAGACCTTGATGATCTGCAGCATCATGTCGAGTCTATTGAAGTCATTGCAGTGGTTGGTGAGGGAGGTTCCGGCAAAACAACTCTGGCAACAAGTGTATACAATAGGATTGATGTGAAGCGGCATTTCACCATTCGTGTCTGGGTTCGTATTCCTATTGTGTTCAAAGCTAGAGATGTATTGGTTGATATACTTGCACAAATTGATCAATACGAGTTGGTGGATGCAACTCTTTCGGAGTATGGATTGATGCTGAAACTTACCAAAGTTCTAAAGGGGACTAGGTTTCTCATTGTCTTGGATGATGTTGAGACACTACAAGTTTGGAACTCTCTAATAATTGCTTTTTCTTTCCCATCTCAAGGTGGAAAAATAATCATCGTTGTTCGCAGTATAGATTATTTACCAGAAAACGGTTATTCAACTTTAAACATATGCAAGTTAAACAATGAGGAGAGTTGGAAATTGTTTTCGAACAAGGTTCGGATATCAAAGGAGGCGTTGAATAATAACTCAGATCTGATCACACTAAAAGAGCAAATCTTGAAGATATGTGGTGGCCTACCGTCAACAATTGTCTTGCTGGGAGGTTTGCTGTCTACCAAGGAAAAAAGCTTTGCTGAGTGGTCAAGAGTACTGACTATGCTTGCAAATAGCACTAATGAAGATATCTTGGCTTTAAGCTATCAAGACTTACCTTCGGAGGTAAAGCCATGTTTGCTTCACATGGGACTTTTCCCAAAAAGATTTGAAATCCCAGTGAGGAGATTGATCCATCTATGGTGTGCTGAGGGATTTGTGGCTACGCCTATTCCTGAGGAAATAGATCCTGAAGATGTTGCAGAAATGTGCTTGGAAGAACTAGTCACTAGAAACATGGTTCAAGTAATTAGATGGGGAGCAGAGGGAAGTCCTAAAACATGTTGTATTATGCCTAATGTCCTATATGATTTCTTCTCTTCCAAAGCAGCTAATAATGTTGGATTTCGGCGACTGGCAGCCAACGTGGAAACGGATTACTTTCCCTCTTCTCTTAGTGGCGTTCAGAACACTCGATCTTATGTAGCATTCAACACTCTGGTGCCTATAACACCTGCTATGGCTATATATGAGTTTCTTCGCAGAATTACCGGTAAGAGAGGCTTTGGATTGCTGAGGGTGCTAGATCTTGAGGGTGTATATAGACCCTTTTTATCAAGTTATCAGATTGGAAGATTGTTTCTATTAACTTACCTAAGCCTGAGATCAACTTTTATTGATCATCTTCCAGAATGGGTGGGACACATGCCATATTTAGACACTTTAGATGTGAAGCACACAAACATAGCTTCTGTTAGACTACCGAAAGCAAACAAGCTGCGACATCTCTATTTGAATAACATATTTTCTCACCTGCCATATTCAACCATCCTTCGTACCCTAAAGGGCGTGAAATTTGAATCTGGGATTAGGGATAGATCTGATATGATTAATGTCTTCCGGATGACAAGACTTACAAAGCTGGGGTTACTGTCAGAACTGTATCCAACAAGGATTGAAGTTGAAGGGATTAATCAATTGACTGAACTCCAATCCTTGAAGGTGAAGTTATACATCGGCTGTACGGATCTGCAGAAACGCTCAACTTGTACTACTTTTTTTATCAACTTGTTGAGCTTCGCTGAGCATCATAGGCTACAAGACCTCTATTTGCTTGCAAAACTGCCACAATCCGTAAGTAATGTTGGTTTCCTTCCTCCTAATCTCAGGAAGCTAACACTGTCACGGTCAAACCTAGAAGAGGATCCAATGCCAGTGCTAGTAAAGTTGCCTCACCTCAACATCCTCAGGCTTTTATCTAGATCCTATGTAGGTGAAAACATGACTTGTCTTTCTATAGGATTTCCCAAACTCCACCTATTGAAACTTTGGGAATTACCGGTACGAGTGTGGACTGTGAAGGATGGAGCCATGCCTTGCTTAAGACAATTGGAAATCAGAAGTTGTGATAATCTGGAGCTGCCCCAAGGGTTGCAAAATGTAACGGCTCTCAAAGAATTAGTATTAACAAATATGCCAACAGCTTTCAGAGCAGCCGCTGAACAAAGCCTTCATGGTAAAGATGTATACATCAGAAATAATTCCTGGAATTCTGATCCTTTTCCGGAAAATCTTCTAGTCCTTTATCAATACTTACTCTCTTCACTTTCATTTATTTTTAATTCTGATGATGCTAGCACACAGCACACTGCATATCTTTTGTTTTAATTTTCTTCTAAAAAAAACCTTTCAAATTGAGCTCACAAACATGAAGATGCTATCACATTGCATGTACTTTATTTTGAAGTCAAACTGACATATATATATATATATATATATATTTTTTTTTTTCTGTTGTGATAAATTTAAATAGTAACAGATATGACTTATGAGGCAAGAGTTTCGGAAGAGATAACGAAGATCATCATTCTGTGCTTGCAATTGGGGTTTTCCTTTTTCTGTATTTCTTACTTTTGGGTTTCTTTTTTCGTGTTTTCTTTTTGAGCTCAATAGCTTTAAGTTGTTACTCGTATGATTCTATAATAATAACAACATATGTTTCATATAGTACAATCCACTCTGGCGATTTTTTGAGCCATTATATTTACGTAATTTATGATAAATATGATTTTTTGAGCCTTCATATTTAGAATGCCAAGTGATGATCAAACAATAGTGCATGCAGCAGCAGGGCCAGGATTTTGGCTCTGGGGTCAAGACAAAAACTAATATTCAAGAATACATGAAACGGATTAACCCATCCTCATTTATAACTAAATGTATTTAATTTTCACACACCATTTCCATTTCAAATACATAATAAAGAGTTAGTAAGAAAATCATTTTTCTTCTATTTTTAAAACCTATCTCTATTTTCTTACAAATCTATGTATAATCTTAATATAGCTGAAAATAGTTTTTTAATAGTTTCCAACTAATAAAATATAATGACACAAAACAAATAAATTCACCATAACATATTTAAAATACCATTATATCATTATTATAATTAAATCAAAATTATTTACATAATTGTAACTTAATTTTATAATATTCATGTCAAACCACATTAACTTGTAATAATTTTGAACAAATTTAAATAAACAGATATTTAAATAAAAACTAGTAAAATAAATTTACCAAAATCACATTAATAACTTAACAAAATAATAAGTATATAAAATAACATAAATAATTATTACTTACGGTCCCAATTTTAAATCTTGGAGAACGATAAAGGGAATTAAAAAAAAAACAAACGAATTACAAGTAAACAAAGTAGGGTAAACCTCAAAGAATTGTTCAATGGAGGGTGAGTATTGTAGAATAAAATAGAAAAGTAGTCATAGACTTGCATTACAAGAGTTCAATACTTACTTAGTTTGTTCTAGTAAAAATCTAAATAATAAAATTAGGAATTTTCATCTTTAACGATTTCTATAAATCAACTGATGTTTTTAACCATCATTTTCCAAATTATTGTTTTTAGTATTAGCAGGGGTACAATGTCTAAAGTACCACAATGTCAAATTATTGAATGTGTTTACAAAAGACCTGTGGAAAAAATTAAAAATTTATTTATTTATAATATCACGAATATTGACAATAACCTCCATAGAATCTTTTAAAAGAAAATAAAAGTTGAATAAAAAAAGCACCTTCCAAATAAATGTTTTCATAAAAAAAATGAAATGTCCTTAGAAATATAATATAAAAAATAATGGATTTAGATTATCACCTCACATTGAGTGTTTTCAGCTTGTTCTTATTTTTATAATATATTGCCACGTGTCTTAATAACCAAATCAATAACATTGGATTAATTCTATCTTTTAGTAGTATAAAAACATAAAAAATTAACATAATTAATTCAAATTATTGATTTGCTTATTAATATATGTGATCATAAATTATAAAGGCAAGAACACTCGGTACATGTTTGATGTATGAGATGAGATGAGAAGAGATAGGTTAATTTTAGCCTCATTTCCCATGTTTGTTGCTTCTATGAGATGAGATTGTTTAATCTCATGCAAACAACTTATCCCATCAATGTTAGACTAATTAGTCCCATCACAAATGGTGGGACTAATATCCCATTATTTTATACTTTTTTTTTCAATTTATTTTATTTTTGAGTGATTAATATAAATATTTTTTAATAATTAATAAAATATTTTATTTTCAACATTTTAAAAATAATATTTTTCAATTTTAACAAATAAAAATAAATATTATTTTTTTTAAAATTATTTTTAAATATTTTAATTTGTTTTTTCAAAATTGAATTTAAATAATTATTTTAACTTGTCCAATTATATTTAACCAATTTATCCAGGTGAGATGAGGCTATTTAGTGCCATATTGTTTTTTAAAAAAATTCTTTTATTTTTTATTTAATTATTAAATTTTATATTTATTTCATATATCTTATTATAATATTTAAAAATATTTTAAGATATTAAATATTAATTAAAAAAAATAATTTTCTTTAATATTAATATTTATTTATTTTTAAATAATTTAAATAATTAATTTATCTAAAAATAATTTTATTTTATTTTAAGGTGATTACCATATAAGTCTTGGACTATTTTTTTTAAAAAAAATTCTAAGTAGTTTGCTACTTTTGTAAGTGACTAAATAGGTCCCAAACTTTTTCACAAGTACTAAATTAGTCCATCTGTCAGCTTTCTGTTAGACAAACTTAACGGTTAAATGGTATTTTAGTCTTTTTAGCTAATATATAAAAAAAAAAATCAATTATATAACAATAATAAAAAAAAATTCACCTCTACCTCTCCTCCATAATCCATTTCACAATTTCTTTTCAAATTATTGTACATTTTTTCCATAACTTCGAATTAAACTTAAGAATCTCACCTAATTGTTTCCTCAAAGCAGCAACTTGATTCACTTTTGGTCAATCTCTTCTTGCAACCAATTTGTCTCTAGTGTTCTCAACTTATTTGATTCTCTTGCATCCAGTGTTCCAAGTAAGACCCAATAGCAAAATCTTCCTCTGCAATACTAAAACCAAGATTCCTGCAAACTAACGTTTAGAATTGCTTGAAACAGACATGATTAAATATCATTTGTTCAGTAAAAAAATATATAAAATTAATTTCAAAATTGTACCATTCTACGTTGTTCCCTTCTCCATCTGTTCTCTTCTTCACCTTAACAAATTCGTTCTCTAAAACCTAATCATCTCTCTCAAATTTTCAATATTGAAAATTTGAGAAATATTTGTTGGATTTAGATTATGTTTTGGTTTTTATTATTGCACTTGATTACGTGAAAGTTTTTTTTTTTGAAAGAGCCAGTATATATCACAAGAGGACAAAGCCCCCAAAAAAGAAAACAAAGCCAAACACTTGGAGGGAAGCCCCCACCAGCAACAAAACAGCTCGAGTCAAGAAGAAAAATACAAGCAAAGACAGAAACAAACATAAAACAGAGCATCTAAGACAACCAGCCGCCTACGACAAGCAGAAAAGAAATCAAAAAACACCCCACTCTAATCTATCACCACTCTCACGAGCACCAGACTTCGCCAACCCGTCTGCCACCGAGTTCGACTCCTTGGACTGAAACTTCACCTGAGCTCTAGCTAAAATAAACAAAAGGTTTCGGATCTCATACACCTCATTGACGTGAATAAGGCTACCAAAACTGTCCCCATTGATCCATGAAACTGTTACTTTGAAGTCGCTATAGATAATAACCTTATGATTATGGAAAAAAACTTTCTCAGATAATAACTTACAAGCTCTTAGAATTGCCATAATTTCAGCTGAAATCGAATATTTGGTCCCAATATATTGCGAAAAGAAACAGAGGGTCTTTCTATTCAATTCTCTCAATACTCCACCTATCCATGCTTTACCTGGATTTCCAAAAGCAGAACCATCCACATTGAAGAGCAAAGAATTAGTCTCAGTGAACTTCCTACTACAATCACCTTTCCTTTTAACCTTAACAAGATCAATGCATCTCTGATTAACATCTAGGAGAATCAACGTAATTGCCTCGCTAGAGCCGCAACCATGGTGCTTGAACCACCAAGCCACCATAAACTTAACAATATGCTATCACGTCAGGGACCACGTTATCGAACACTAGCTTGTTTCTAAATTCCCAAATGGTCCAAACCAAGGCTAAGAACAAAGTATTCCAAGCTCTCTTCTTGTTGTTTGCAGAGCAAAGACCTGACCACCCCAGCCACCACTCATGAAGACTGCAGTTAGGGACTGAATGAACACCCCACCAACTCATACAGCTAGACCACAAAATCCACTACCAGCAGCAGTTCAGGAAGAGGTGATCCACTGTTTCATGCCCTCCATTGTAAATAGGACAGTCCAAACTCGATCCCTGAGTACACCCGAACCTGTTTAGGACCTCTCTAACCATCACCCTACCCCTAAACAGTTTCCAAGAAAATAACTCTACCTTAGGAGGGCTAATACCCTGCCAAAGATACTTAATATTGACACTATCCTCCCCCTTCTATGCCTCTAAACATCTCCTGAAGGAACCAACCTTAAACAAACCAGAAGGATAAAAAATCCAAACCAACTCATCCTTAATCCTTCTTCTTAATGAAACAGAATCCAACGCTCTTAGGAAAGAGCTCCATTGGTCTAGTTCCTAGTTAAAAGGTTGCCTCCGAAGTTTCACATCCCACTCTTAACTGTTCCCCACCCAGCAACCAAAATCAGCCACCACTTTGACCTTATTGATAGCCAAGGCATGAATCCTAGGAAAAGCTATCTTCAAAGGATAGGAGTCGACCAAAATTTCACTCCAAAACCTCACTCTTTCCCCGTTTCCGATGACTACTGACAAACCTTTCTTGATTATGCTAGACGCCCGAGAAACCTCAGAAAACAGCTTCCCCACCGCCTTAATGAACAGAGACGGCGAAGTCGAGTTCTAGCTCTTCCATTCCCATAGAAGATCGTTGATTTCCAAACCATACATGGCGCAAATAACCTTCTTCCACAAGGATGAGCTCTCTCTCACAAACCCTTCAAATGCACTTCGCCATCAAGCTCAGACTTTTATCAGAAATTCTGCCAATACCAAAGCCTCCCTGCATTTTGCTCTTGCACACCGACGCCCAGTCCACTGAATTAATTTTCCTTTCGTCACTCTATCTCCCCAAAAGAAATCTCTCTGCAATTTCTCAATCTTTCTAGCCTATGGTATGCTAAAAACAGAAAGAACGTAAGTTGGCAAGCTAGATAAAACTGCTTTAATCATCACCAATCGGCCCCCTTTAGACATATACCTTCGCTTCCAAGGGGAAAGCCTTTGTTCCACCTTAGAAATAATTGGGTTCCAAAAATCTTTCCTCTTATTGTTGACTCCTAGAGGGAAGCCTAGATAATTTATCGGCAAGGAATAGCTTGCACACCGGAATAATTCAGCCCAATCATCCTGCAAAATGTTCCTTCCAATCTTCACTAAACATGACTTATGGAAATAATCTTCAAACCTCACGCCAACTCGAAACATCTCAAAATTCTCCTAGCCTTAAAAATATAATTTAGTTTAGGTTGAATGAATAACATTGTGTCATCGGCAAACTGTAAATATGTGATATGAATCCTACCATTCCTGAACTCGGTCCCCTTCAACAGCCGCATCTCAGTGGCCTTATTGACCAAACATCTAAGCCCTTCCGCAACCACATTACACAAAAAAGGAGACAACATATCTCCTTCCCGAAGGCCTCTCTCCACCCTAAATTGCTTGGTCGGGCTCCCGTTAATCAAAACCGAAATAAGAGAAGAGCAGATACACCAATAAATCCATTTCCGCCATCTAGACCCAAACCCTATCTAACACATCATGGCCTTTAAAAAATCGTGATCAACTCTGTCATAGGCTTTCTCGAAGTCTAACTTTAGAAGCAAACCTCCAACCTTGTCTTTTTTCCATGAGTGAATAATCTCCTCCGCTATAACGAAACTATCGGTAATCTAATGGTTTTTCACAAACGCCATTTAGGTGGAACCAATTATCGATTTCATAACCTTCCTTAACCTATTAGCAAAAACTTTCGGAAGAATTTTGCTCATCGAGCAGACTAAACTAATCGGCCTATACTCTCTTATGGACTCCGGCTTAGCCAATTTTGGAATGAGGGTGATAAAAGTATGATTAATGTCCCTGACCACTGATCCTTCCTTATGAAACTCATGAATGAAAGCCATAAAGTCGCCTTTGATCACATCCCATTTAGCTTTCACGAAATTAATGTTCATGCCATCCGGACCCAGGGCATTGTTGCCATCACACTCACACAGAGCCTCTCACACCCCTTTATCACAAAACTCCTCTTCCAGTCCTTAGCTTTCCCCTTCCGATAGCACCCCCTTATCAAGGCCTTGGATAGTCGGTCTAACCCATGCTTCCTTCTTGAAATGGTCTTCAAAGAACAATAAAACACTTTCCCTCATTATATCTGGTCCTTTACATAAAACCCCATTGATGTACAAATCCCCTACAAGATTAATCTTGCGTCTTACGTTAGAAACTAGGTGAAAAAACTTCAAAATTTATGTCCCTCTCTTGTAGCCATTTGATTCTAGAGGCTTGTCTCCATTTTTTTCTCCTCCAAACAAATCTCCTTCCCCATCTTCACCAGCGGATCCATTCACTTATGACGTAACACCGGAGACCAGCCTGTGGACAGTGCGCTCTTTTCCACCGACGCCAAGTCCTCCTCCAGCTTCTTCACCTGATCGCCAGTAACAACCCTGCCTTTTAACCATTTCTTAATGAAAACCTTCACCTTCTTTAATTTAGAAGCCAGAAAAATACCTCTCGAAACACCAGACATACTCCCTGACCCTATTTCCATACCTTCCTTCTAGCATGAAGCCACCCCGTTCATGAGAACCTTCTCACCCAACCACTAATTAGCGAACCGAAAAGGTTTCGGCCCCCATCCTACCTCTTCTTCGCCAATGTAAATGGGATTATGGTCTAATAAACACCTGTTCAAACCCCTCTGAATCAAGTTTGGGAACAATGATACAACTCAGGAAAGCAAAGAAATTAGTCCAGTCTGGACCACGAGCTATTTTCCATACTGTTGGTCCATGTGAAGGGAGTTTCGTGAAGTGGAATATCCACAACCTTATCTGAACCATGAATCTTCTAAAGTTATTCATTGATCCCCTATTGCACACGTCACCCCTTCTCTCACTTGGATCTAAGATGGTGTTGAAGTTGCCACCCATACACCAGTAACCCTTTAATGAGTCTTGAGCTTGTAATATGAACTCCCACAGCTCTTTTCTCCCCGCTTCTTGATTTGCCGCATACATATTATAGAAGATCACCTCATCGTTTAAACTTATACACTCCCCTGCCACAATAATACAACAATCGTTAACGATGCACTGTTTTACTAAAAAAAAATTTCGTTCTGTAACGAGATTAGACCGCCTGCTGATCTAACATCATCCACCCCCACTTCTCTAGTAAGAATTGAGCCTCATAGAGATTTGATCACTTTGCAATCAAAATTCTTGAGTTTAGACTCCTGAATGAACAGCACCACAGGCTTAACCTTATTCACCAAATTTCTAACCATCCTTCTCTTTTCTAACCTACCTAAACTTCTTACATTCCAAGAAAGTGCTATCATCAAGAAACTTGAAGCCTAAAGACAACACAAAGAGCACACTATCTTCCTTTTGAAGCTATAGATCTAACCAAATCCTATTTTTTCCTTCTGGAAATTTCAACTAAGACTGTCTCTACTTCTCTATTAAAGTTGAAACCAAGAGCTAACCCAGTTTCAATAACCTTTGCCACTTCCTCCTCCACATTCCACGACCCGAAATCGTTACTTGTGGCCTTTAAACGCCCCAATTCCCTCCCCTTTTCTGCCACCCTCGCCATTTCCACCTCAAGGTTCCATTCTTCGTTGTGAGAGGCAATATTCTGCCTTTCTTTCCTTACCACCTCTGTTGTCTGAGATTCTTTGGACCTACCATTCATTATCGTCATGCTGTGATTCCTTTCCTTTTCACTAGCTTTCTTTCTTTCAGGTTTTTCTGTCACTACAGTTGGAGAAGCTTCGCCCTTTATCTCCACCTCGACTTGGATTGATTCCACCTCCATCTCTGGATGATCACTTCGTGGACCAGATCTTTCTTTACAAACTTGGGCCTCCACCAAAAGGTTCAAGACAACAGCCCTTATCAAGATTATCTAGCCCACTTCCCAAGTCCACTACCAACTGGCCTCCCTTCACATAATTTAACCTTCCATTAGAAGTCTCTCCTCTAAAAGTAGGTAAGTACGAAAATAACCCTTCCTCACTCTCCTCTTCAGAAGAGGAACTAAACTTTTCTTCTTGACTCCTTCTATTGTTAATCACCAACTTAGCATTTTGAACCAAATTGTAACTAGGCCTTGATTTAGGTTTTCGTAAAAGCACTCATTTTCCTTTATTGGCAACTTTCCTAACCAAGTTACTAAAAGTGGAACTAGAAAGGATTTGTTCTACCAACCCCCTGATTCTCTTCACCAGTCTCACCTACTCCTTTAGCCTTTCCAGCTTATTTTGAGACTTGCACATGCATCAGGTCCCCTACCATTCTGACTTGAGAGCTAGGATTAGAAGTTTGCCATTTTAGAGCCTCTTTTTCGGATCTACTGGAAGAACCCATCACATTATCCTCGAAAGCCATAGTTTGAACATTTTCCAAATCCTTTCAAGGGTTCAAAAACTCTGATGTGGCAACCTTTAACAACATCAATTGTCTCGAAATCCAATCCAAACTGACCGGAAAAGGGTCCTCCACCATAGAAATGTTATAGAAGTGTTTTCTGACTGAAGTCTTGATTTTTCTGGGACACTTCTGGCCGAAAGGAATGAGGATTAGAACCCTCCATTTGTCTATCCTTCTTCTGCTCACCGTGTCAGCTTCTATCAACAATAGTTCTCCCACATCCCATCCCAACCTTAAAAAAGAAATCTTCATTCCAAAAATGTAGAGGAATACCCCAGAAGTCTACCCACGCTAACCTCGACTGAGGTGTAACTGCCGGAGACCAATTACCAACCGACGAGAACGAGTCTTCCCACATAACTCTGTTTCTTACAAACTCATCTTTGTCGTATATGGACTGGAACATCCGAACCACGATTTTGTCACCTAGATAGAAAGATGAGTTTGCTAAATTTCGTTTTGCCAATCTGTTATCCACCTTGGTCACATTCTTGAAGGATTTGATAATTCCCACTGCAGTCTGAGCTAACCAATTGTCTTTCTTCGCTCGAGGTTCCCAACTGATACTGATACCATTGTCACTACCAGTCTTCTCGTTGAATACAGATGCACTCTTGCCTCCCTTAACCATCTCCACAAACGTCCGACCCTCTTGATCAACTTCCTCGCTTCTGTCGTACCGGCCGTCCTCCTTCCTTTGTTTTACGTCACTCGATCTACCACCTAGTTTAAACCTGAACCTTCTTTTCTGTACCTCTAATCATTAGTTCTACCTTCGTCGTTACATTCCACATATACACATGCATACCATTAGTCAATCTAGCTACTCTTTCAGTCTTCACCAAAGTAGCGAAACGAACAAAAGTGTAAACACTCCTCATGGACCTTGTTTTGATGGACAAATACACATCTCTAACTCGGCCAAACGCTTTGAAGATTCCCCATAGGCCTTTGGCATCAACAATTGGATTTAGATTGTCCATAAAAACAGACACTAAATTGTCCCTAAAGTCCCTTCTGACAAACTGCCTTCTCTCTACCGTTCTCTCTCATGTTTTCTTAAAACTTTGATTACTTTAAAGTTGTGCATGTGATGTGGCTAGTTTAGATTGTAATGGGAATGGATTGAGGAAATTTTTTTAAAAAAAAAACAGTGAAGGCCAACCGTCAGTGAAGGTGGCCATATCCACATGCAAGTGTGGAGGAGAGCATCTCCTCCATGCTGAACGATCTCCACCATGCGGTGGAGATCAGTGAAAAGGATCAGGGAGGACGCGGAGGTCCTCTGTGATCTAGGCACAATCTCACAGATCGTAGAGGATGCGGAGGTCCTCCGCGATCTGAGCATGATCTTTTAGATCGTGGAGGACTTCTACGACCAGGGAGGGGACATCCACCGGAGGCCATATCCTATGGTGGCTTTTTTTTTATGAACTTAATAATTTTTTAATTTATTTATTTATTTAACAATTTATTTATCAATTTTTAAAAAGGGTATTAAAGTAATTTCATAACTTCATTCACGTTCAAACATCTAACTTAACGGTCAATAAGAACCAATTTGATATTTTCAAAAAGTCGAGGAAGGACTAATTTGGTCACTAATGTAAAGGTCACAAACAATTTGAATTTTAAAAAAAAGTCCAGCATTGAACTATTTTAATCCAATCCCATATAATACCAAACACATTACAAAACTAATTTTAGTCCAATCCTATCACATCCAATCCTATCCATTCTAATTCCTTGAAAATAAATTTATCCTATCTCACCCACCAAACGAGCCCTCAAGGTAAGGAGGCTATCCAAATTTATCCTATCTCACGCACACAAAAAAATCGAAGTGTATTTAGCAATTTTAAAAATGTAGTGTTTTTAAAATAAAATTTCTTTAGAGAAAAATAGTGCGAAAAGAAAAGAAAAAAGAATTGCAAGGAGAAAATCTCTTTAATAAAATATGAGTGTGTAAAAAGTGATGCTATTCATAATCCACTAAATCAACAATTAAATCTATAATTTTTTGAAATTTGAGATAAATGAAGATTTTGTTTAAAAAAAAAAAGCTCGTCAATTTCAAAAATTTAATGATTTTTTTTTTTGAAACAAAATGATTTTGTTTTTATATAAAAAAAAGATTCTTATGATCGAGTGTTTTTAAAATGGAGTGACAAAAGATAAAAATGATAATTTAATAACAAAATGGAGTGTTATTAAAAAAAATTTAAATTTAAGTTTGCAGAATGACATGTATTTTAAAAAAGATGGTGAAAATGTAAAATTAGATTGTAATGAGAAAATCTCGTGTGTATATCAACACCCTAAATCTAATTCTGATTTCTACAAATATACACTTATCTTAAAACATATCAAATCATCTCAAAATTGGTTAACTTAATAAATAAAATATCTATTTTTTTTCCGAAGTATTACAAAAACTATTACAATGACTACCGGGGCCTGTCGAAATCAAACAGTATATGTTTGGTTCGTATATCTATTCTCATTTATAACATGAGATAATTACTCACATGAACCAGGGAGAAATTCCACACACAAACTTATAAAATGTGCACGGTGAAATTTGAACCCCTCACCACTAATGCGGGACAGATGTTATCACATGTGCTAAGAGCATCTCCAATGCTACAATGGATTGTGAAAAAATTATACGCCACATAAGACAAATAAACATTGTGTTCAAATATGTCTTTCCAAGACAGTTATTGCTACTTAATGTCAAACTGATATGACAAAAAAAATTATAGACACTATCAAATTAACTGTCTACCTTCAAAACTTCTGTTAGACAGCTATTTTGTAAGTCAACCCAGTATTGGAGAAAAATACAAAACATTATTAAGAAATTTATTAGATTAAAAATATAATGAAAAATAATAAAAGAATAAAATAATCTGAAATGTCATTAATAAGTTAATATTTTAAATAGAAATATTGGAGATAGATTTTTTTTGGTTGCCTATCAAATATATATACTTCCATGTAAGGCAAGAAGCAAGTCATTCAATATTACTGACATGTCAACAATTATTGAAATGCAATGTAAAAGTACAATTGATATACAGTCAAATATCGGTTGAAACTAGTGGTGTAAAATCTTACTGGTCCAGCCCACATAGGCATGGCACGCCGGACTTGTTTTCCAAAATCGGTCTGGCCTGGCACGGCATGCCCAAATTGGCGTACCGTGCCAAGCCTGACCCATTTTGGAAAATGGTGGCCCGATATGGTACGTGGGCACGGCATAGGCGTGCCGTGCCGTGCCGGCAACGGATTGGCAAACAGGTCAGGCCTTTGAATGTTTTTTTAATTTTTAAAATAGTTAATTATATAAATGGAATTGTGTCAAGTTATAACTATAATATTGTTTTAACAATGTAATAATGTATTTTTCATTGCAATTTGTTTATTTTAATTATTATATTAGTATAATAAAATAATGTTGCTAATAGATAGATTTATTATTTTTGTTAATAAAATAATTCAAAGAATGAATAAAGATAAAGTATTAAAGAAAATAAAATATAGATGAAGTTACGAAAATATGAAATGAAGAATTATTTATTTATTTCTAACATTTAAAGAATAATGTACCTTTAAACTTTGATGTGTTGGTGGAAAATTTAGAGAATAATAGATATATAATAGGAAATTAGTAATATAGTATTAGAAATTGTGTATATATAGAGAGAGAGTAAGAATATAATGAAATTATGAAATTGTGTAGAGAATTGGAGAATGGAGAGATTGAATGAGAGAAAGTGAATGAAAATTTGAATGGCTGAGAGTATTTATAGGAAAATTTGAATTGTGGGTAAAAATATAAAATAGAAGAGTTGAGGGGGCAAATGACAACTTTCTTTTCACCAACGGTTGAATTAAAAAAAAAACAAAAATTCACCGGGGCCAACAGTTGGTCCTGACCCAGGGCCCGACATGCGGCACACATGTGGGTCTAGCCGAGCCTGGCACGGCACGCCCCACACGCTGGCCGTGACTGGCATGGCCTGCCATGGCAGTCCGGACAGGCCATGCTTTTTGGGCCTAGTCCACTTTTACACCGCTAGTTGAAACACAAATTGTAACTTTAAATTATAATTGATTAGATAAGTCTCATGTTTAAATATAAATATAATCTTCATCTTTTTTTTTTTTTTTGAATTTAGGGGCCGTTTGTTATCATTCTTGAGAACCCTTTTTTTAAAAATTGTTCGTCACATGTTTTCTTAAAAGAAAAACAAAAACATTAGATTCTTTTTTGAAGGAGAAAAAAAACATTAGATTTTGTTTTTACTTCTTAACGTATGAAAAGCCACATCTACGGATAAGCGTTTTCCTATGAGGCTCCACCCTCCACGGAGTCCACGGGTCTCCATGGGGTTTTTAGGGTGGGGGTGGGGGTAAACTTGGCCCCCATTTTATAAATGGGAAGGTGGTGGGGACCTCCTCTTAAACCCATTTCCCCCAATATATATATATATATATATATATATATTATTTTTATTTTATTTATATATAAGGTTTTAATAATTAAAGAAAATTAAAATATTATAATATTAACTTGAATTAGTAGTTACTAGTTAGTACTTAGTAAATGAGCATTTGATTTGTTTTAATTTTTATTGTAAAATACACTATTAGGACTATATATATATTTATTTTGGATTTATTTAAACCAATTATATATTTTAGAATGAATATTTTGATTACTTTTTGAATTAAATATTTTAACAGGATCAAATTATAGATTTGACCGCTCTAGAATGGACGCTCGCAATAGTTCGAGGCTGTTGGAGTAGTAATATAATATGTAAATTTCGTTCCCACGAAGATGTGTAATCCGTCGACCGTCACTAGTTTAGCTTAACATGAATATGTGTGTGTGTTATTGTGCAGTAAAAGTAAATATTGCAAGAAAACATAAATTATATACATTAATATTTACATGGATGGAATGAAATGGAGAGATATGAGATGTAAATGGTTATACTAATTAAGAAAATGATTACACCGTAATAATACTCCTAATTAAGTGCTAGACTCACCTAATCTCTCAAGTGCAAGTGACTGCTATAGGCTCGTATCCCCTAAATTAATTTCTAATCTCTCTCGATGTCTTAGAGATTACACCCATGTATACCCAAAGTCTATCTCTCGATGACCCCGGACAATATGCATGAATCCATTAAGATCTATGACACTCACACATGAGCCTTGTACGCCAGCCTCGCTTATCTGTACCATACTTATCATATATAGTGAATATCTATTTGAGCACGTTGCACACGTCTCCTCTTAGTTCATAGCATACGACCAACAATCATTCACAAGATGGCTAGTCAAGTAAAATCATTAAACACTCAAAATATCCTTATAGCAACACAAGTATAAGAGAAAGGTCAATGGTATCAAGGATTCGGTTTTATCAATCTCTCTAGTAAATGAAAGTACACATCGAAGAAGAGACAAAAATACAAAGAAAGAAATACAAAATAGATAGAAAGGAGAACCCATCTGCTTGCGGGAATCGAACGCCGGGTTTTCTCGGTTGTCAATTGAGATGTCTTTCTCACTAGACGATCACGGCGGTTCTCCCATCTTCTTGAATGCTCAACTCTCTCATAAAAGAGAAAGCTCTCTCCTTATCTCTCAAATCTCCCTAAAATGGATGGCTAAAAATGGAAATAAGCTCACCAAACAATTATATGCATAAATGTTGATTGTTAAACATTAAGAACATTTAATTTAAGTTAAGGGTTCATTCTCTTGATTAAGGAAATCACCAAACCTAAGCCAAAAGATGAATAATTGTGTCTTAAAATAAAGAGCTCCTTGCTTTCCTAGCTCGAAATTGGTCCAAAAACCTCTCATTTCTCTTTGCAATCTACTCTGAGATGGGTGGAAGATGTGTAAAATGTGGCGGTGGAGATGTATGGTGAGCTCCCATGGAGGAAAAACCTCCATGGGAGCTTGAAGCTCTCTCTTATTTTATGAAAAAGATGGAGAAGATAAAGAAAGGTGTGAGGTTCGGTTTTTGGGGTGTGGGAGATGTGATTTGAGTGTATTTGGATGAGACTTCCTTCTTTTGGGTGTAAAAATGAAAGGTATTTATAGATGGGATTATTTTAGGATAAAAACCCGTCATTTGAAAGAGAAAATTGTGACTTGGAAGCGACCTGGTGCTTAGGTCGCATCCAGGTTGCTTTTCCCTCGGGTTAAGAATTTCAGCATCGCACACCGTTACGAAAACGGGCATAACTTTCTCTTGAAAATCTGGAATTACAATATGTAAAAAGTGCTGGAAACTAGACACCCGGGGCTTTCCGAATATATGTGGATCTCAATGTGGTTCGATATTAGGAGAGAGATATGAGCCCAGAAATTTAAGTGTTTTGTACGAGCATTTACCATTTCAGCCATTTAACCTTCAAAACTCTTCAATTAAGCTTAACACCTTATTTTAGGGCATATAACTTATAAATAGCTCACAAAACACATTATAAACTAAAATATGCTAGAAAACGAGAACAAATGATAGAAAACGGGGACCTCAAATAGGTATAAGTATAATCCGATCAGATTGGAATGGTCGGATTCCAAATTCTGAATTTCAATTTTCGGATTAGGAATTGGAAATAAAAAGAAACTGGACAAATAAGGTTTAGGTGTGGGAACGAGTGAACCTCCCCGTAAAATACCCCCATCCCCAGTCCCCCAAATGGGTTCTGAAGGAGGTTGTGGGGGAAGGGAGGAGGAATTGGGGTGGGAGGACCCTCCCCTGCCCCATTGGGCCCCCACGCCCATCCCTAGCCACATCATTGAAAACAGTAGTTAGTTATTGTTTTTGTTTAGGTGTTGCACATTTAGTAGTTAGTTATTAATTAATTATTTTATTTGTTTATTATATAAAATCATAATTTATAATTTATCTACTAAAAAATAATAGAAAAATTATTAATTAATTATTTTATTTGTTTATTATATAAAATCATAATTTATAATTTATCTACTAAAAAATAATAGAAAAATTATGAATAACATCTTCATTTTTTTTTGAAATATTACAATAATTTAGGATTTGGAAATGGGGACTCGAACCCACAACCTCATAAAATAATAATAATAATAATAATAATAATAATAATAATAATAATAACAACAAAATGAATATTTTTTTCTTAAAATTTGTAAAATATAATCTTTTATTATATTTTTCATGGAAAAAAATATTAAAAGACACAAATCATCATTTAATTATTTTTACTTTTATAACGTGTTCATAATATATCTTCAAAACAAGTACACCGAATGTAAATAACATTACTTATTTAATCAATTTGAAAATTATTTTTGTTGAAGAGGTTGGCTTGGTAATTTGCTTCTCACAGACACTATGCTGTTGTGGATTTGAGTTATCCCTATACCCCAAATATCATATTATTGTAATATTTTAAAAATATATATTTTTGTTGATATATAATTTAACTACACATAATATTATTTTTACAGTATATTGAAAATATGTTTTTTAAAAAATTTCAATAAATATATATTATATAATTTTTTTGTTCAAATTACTATTTTCAATAATTTCTATAGACTTACTTTCATTTTCAGAATACTATTTTCAATTATTTTTATTAGACGTAATTTCAGTATTTTCAGCTTTTGAAAACATTAAAATCAATTTATTATTTCCAAATGAAAATATATAAGACAACCGAATAGCTGCTTAGGGTTCCACAAATTCTATCATATACCATGAATAAAATTCAAATGATATACCCTAAGTAATTTAAAATTATAAATTTACCCTCTTGTAAACGGGTTATACATATCACCCATCAACTGTCAACCCGTTAATTAAACCCGACACAACTCGTCTATGCAAACGTTTCAAACCGGTTGACTCGATTACCAACCTAAAACCGTTTATTCACAGGTTGTGATTTTGTGACCCATATTGCCAGCTCTACCCTCGTATGTAAGAAAAACAATTGAATTTCTTTGGTAGGATTCAGGATCATATCAACAGCATAAGAGAATTTTTATATACTTTGACCAAGAACAAAGCAATGGATCCGTCTCCAATAGCTTTAAGAGAATTAAGTAAATAATTTTCACAAGGAAGAGAAAAGATAACACCAGCGTCTCTCTGTCTCTCTTTATTCTCTGTGCCAAAACTTGAGCAAGCATGGCTGCAGGGGTTTCGAGACAAGATATAATCTGAAGGAGCAATATCACCAATGATAACGCCAAGTATGTATTTGGTTCATGCTTGTTATTTTGTTTCTGTTCTAATTCATTGATGCCTATAGATGGAATGTTTGAATTTAATGCGTCTTTCTAAACATATAGTTTCCATTTCGTTTTTTTTTTCTTTTTTTAAGCGAAGCCTTAATTTGTTTCACACTCTTGATCGGTGCTTCTTCTTATTTGATCAGTTGTCAGCATTTTGATATATTCAACAAATAGGCGGACAGTGCTGGAGCTGATACCTCCAAATTGGAGGACATTGTGGAAGGAATGGGATCTGCGATTAACGGTTCTGATTAGCCTCTTAATCCATATACTACTGAGCATCCTAGGCAATCGTAGAAAGTATAATCGCAAGCTTTGGATCAGAATCTTAGTTTGGTCAGCCTATACAGCTGCAGACTCCGTGGCAATTTTCGCACTTGGTATAATCTCGAATAACCTCTCGGATTTATTGCAAGACAGGCGCGATGGTGGACTTTTGGAACCCAACATTGAACTAGAAACAGTTTGGGCACAGTTTGCTTTTTTACACTTGGGTGGTCCGGACTCCATAACAGCATATGCTTTGGAAGACAATGAGCTTTGGTTGAGGCAATTGCTTGGACTCGTTTCTCAAGCATTTGGTGCAATTTATCTCATTCTCCTATCTTGGACCGACAAAGAAGGCTCACGTTTTTCAATTCTTTCAATTATGATGTTTGTTGTAGGGTTCATCAAATATGGAGAACGGACGTGGGTACTTAGGGCATCAAGCTATCAGATACACAGAAAGTCTGTACAGCTTGAACCGGTTGCTCATTTTAATGAACGGGTTGATCGTTTTAGACGGGGTAGGTATGACGCGAAAGAACTCGTGAAGCCAGAATATGATATTAAGAGGAAGGAAGGATACATTGTGAAGATAGATAAGTGTCCTCGTGATGTTCCAGTGTCAATAGATTTCTCAGGTTTTAGTAACGATTCCATTTCCGATGAAAAAAAGTTTCTTATAGTCAATGAGTTTTTTAGCATAACAAAACATTTTTTCGTAGATGCTGCAATCAGCTCCTCACATAGAGACACTGTCCAAAATGTTTTCAGAAATATATCCTTGGAATCTGTTTTCCAAGTAAATGAAATCCAAATTGGAATGATTTACGATTTGCGTTACACCAAAGCACCCTTATTGCATTTGTGTAGCGGTTTATTCTTGCGCTTCATCACTTTCTTTCTTACGTGTTGTTCGTTGGTGTTCTTCTCGGCTTTTCTTGATCACAAAGCCAACTACTCAAAGATTGATCTTTCCATAACATTCTTGTTGCTAGCAGTAGCTGTTCTTCTAGAGATCAATGGAGCATTAGTGCTAATCTTCTCAGACAGATTTTCTCTTTGGTTGATTAAGCATAAAAAAAATTCCACCTTTCGAATCCTTAATAGTTTTCGACTAGTCAAGAATCCTAGGTGGTCAAATAGCATGTCCCAGTACACTCTGATAAGCTTCACAAGGAAGACAAAACCCCTCCTGTCTTGCGGCCGGTTCTTCAAAATGGGGACACGAAAATGCCATGAATGGAATACTCATGTCACCAAAGATCTAAAAGAAATGATCTTTCGGCATTTCAAAGAGAAATCTGATGGAACAAATCCATTTACTGAATTGCCTATCAGCACCAACCAAGAACGCCAAGGTAAGAGTATCTTGAGAGAGTATGAGTATAAAATTATCATGTGGAGTATTGCTACAGAAATTTTGTACTACATGGATGAAAAACATGTTCCGCAGTGTAAAGCCATCAAACGAATTTCTAGATATATGCTGTATCTCCTAGTCAAGAATCCTTCCATGATATCAGCTGATACAGGTTTGATGGTTGTTAGCTTTGAAGACTTAACTAATGTGACTATGAATTATAAAGACAGAAGTAAAGACAAGGCATCATGCGAGGACTTTCTTCAGTATTTTCTCGATATTGGAGCTCATGAAACTCAAAGAAATCCGAGCCTTCTTCTGATACATAATGCTATGAAGCTGGTAAACGAATTACAGACAACTGCACCAAATCAGGAGGTATATTAGTTGATTAATTATTTTATATGTTAATTATTTTCTTAGGGTTTTTTTTGACACAATCATTTTCTTATGTTAACTGCAGACAAATTAGAGTTTCTCTTTTATTTCTTAAATTTTCTTTTATATGATTGTCTTTAATTTAAAGGAGAGATGGAAGAGAATTGGTAACACTTGGATGGAAATGTTGGGATATGCAGCAAGGAGGAGTAAATCATACAACCATACTCAACAGTTGAGGCGTGGTGGAGAGTTTATTACTCATGTATGGCTACTCCTGGCTTATTTTGGCTTGACAGATCACTTTCAGATGCCCTCTTTACCACGTCCTGATCCTTTAGTATTGACTAGGCTCATTGCCAAGTAGCCAACAATTATGTTAGATAATACATAATGGGATTGTTCTACTTCCATTCTTTTTTTTTTCCGGATGTCAACACCTAATAATGTATGTATATTGCAATAAAATTTCTTGATTTCTAATCTCAAAGTAATTTCCTCTATTCGGAGGATTAAGTAATTTGATTCATTCACTTACAACTTGCTCGTAGATTTAATGCAAACAACAATATATACATATATAGACAGATAAAATTTCAGGTGCATGATGCTAGAGGTTTTTCGTGCAAAGTCTCTACTCTATTTTTTTGATAAATATTGTTTTTAAGTGGTCAAAAGACAAACAAAGGAAAATTCATTAACAACAGAGAAAAAAGAAACAAAGAAGAAACTAATGAAACTCCAAAGGAAGGAACTCCCCAAGAATCAAGTGAAGTTGCAAGATCCCTGTTTTGTAACTTTATAAGTGATTCTATAACGTCACATAATTTGAATCCTGCACGATAAGTCGATAACAATACCTAGAGTCAAGATCTCACAGGAAAACAATGTGCGGGGATCCCACCTGAAAGTTCCATCTCTCTCTCTAAATTGGTCTAAAATTGGTGAGAGGGATTATATAAATCTTCAATTCCACAATTTTACAAATGAACATAATGCACAGTTACATTAAGCAGAAATTGCACATAAATAAGATAAGGAAAAAACTTGTATGCATGATGATGCATGGTGCATCGTCCTATATGATCTCTGTATGTGACAAAATCTTAACATTTTTTCCCCCAAGTATGGATGGTTAGGACATAATTAAACAATGTTATGTACAAACAATGAACGAAATTTAATGAATTTTGATGACTTTTTTTTATAAGGATTTATATTAAGAAAAATGAGACATATGCTTGGAGAAAAAAAATTCAAAATTAAAGTTGGCCATATTTATATAAGGTTGTCCCAATATATTCATACAGAAAAGTGCTAAATCACTTTCAAGAAGAAAGGTTGAATTTTCTCTTGGACATACCTTGCTTTAGATTGCGGCAAATATGGGATAGAGGTATCAATCGATATGGAACTCACTGATACCTTCCTTTATTATTATTATTATTATTATTTTAAATATTACAGAAATTTGAAGGTTTTTTATTTTTAAAAGTGGGAGGACTCGAACCCACAATCTTGTAGTGTAGGTGTGATATATTGTATACTGGACCAACTTCATCACCTCTAACCGATAACTTCCTTTAAAGATTGAAGCACCAAATCCTTCATTTTTGCATGAAATAGCTATAGCTAGCTATACACACAAATAAATCCCAAAAGCTTCTTGTGTAAAGTAACTTAATTTGTTGGGTCTTTGAATTGCCAAGTTAAGAATGTGCCTATACTATTGTTTTTCCAAAACATTTGGCATCTGTTTTTCAAAAGCAAAAGCATATATAGAGCATGATCATGTATTTATAAAAGTTGCAAGTTTGGTACCATAGGTTTTTTTTTTCTTTTTGAAGTTTTACAATAAATTTTGATACCAAACAATCGGGTCACAACTTTGTCTGGACCTACCGTGAGATTAAATAGTACATGTACAGTCCAAATATCTATTTTTCATAAAATTGCCGAGCTTGTAAAATGAGCATGCCATCTGTACATTGAGATGATGTGCTGGTATCATAATTTTAAAATAAAGTAAATCTCAAATCAGGTAAGCTAATATAGTTTCAGTTTGCCCCAAAATAACCTTACCCTAGCTAAATTTCTGGATGTTTGTTTTCGATATCGAGCCTGGATTTTTTTGGGTTCGATCAGTGACTTGTCACTTGTTTTGTTTAAGCCCAATCCACAAAAATAAAAAGTTTACTTTTGGGCATGACAAATGGGGTGTCATGTCATAGGGATGGGCGTGGGGGCCCATTGAGGCGAGGGAGGGTGGTCCCCCCCACCCCCATCCCCATTTCTGAAACCTACCCCAAACCCCATTTGGGGGAAGTGAGGATTGGGAGTGTTTGGGGGGAGGTTCCCTTGCACCCACCTCGTCCCCCATTTCCTCTATTTCCAATCCAAATATTTTTCAATCAGAAATCTAAATTTTATAATTCTGGATTCTAAATTCGATCATTCCAATCGTTCGAATCACCCTAATCCAATAAATAATCAAAATATACAATCTAAAATATATATTTGATTTAATTTAATCCAAAATTAATATAAATAACTATAGTAATTTAGTATTACACATAAAAGTCTAAACAAATTTAAAACCTTCGATCAATCCAAAATATTTAAAATGTTTAGTGTGTACCGTGGGTTAGTGGATGTGGGTTAGTGTAGAGCTGTCCACAGTTTCGGTTCGGTCCGGTTTCGGTTTGAAACCGGCAGTTTCGATTCGTGGAAAGCTCGAACCGTAACCGTAACCGGAAATTTTCGGTTTGGGTCGGTTTTGTAACCGCCGGTTTCAGTTCCGTTCGTTTTTTTTTTCAAAAAAAGTGCCACGTGGCTGCATCTAATTGGTTGGTTAGTTTTTTTTTTAATAAAACCGGCAGTTTTTGGAGAGGTTTAACTGTAACCGAACCACCGGAAACCGGTTTCCAACCGGTTTTGTAACCGCTGGTTTCGGTTTCGGTTTCGGTTTTTTGAGTTTGGTTTCGGTTTTTAACTGTCGGTTTAACCAAACCGTGGACACCTCTAGGTTAGTGTATTAGAGAGTTGGGGTAGGTGGGTACATGGGTTAGTTAGTGGTGGAACCAAGAGTAATAAAGTTAAAGTTATTTTAAAAAAATAATAATAATATTAAAAATATATAAATATATATATATATATATAAATTTTCAAGTCAGTACACACTGATATAACTTTATCAGTGCGTTGGATATAGACCATTAGATTTACATATTTTGACTCAAAGTGTGTGCACTTATCAAAACTTCTCCATAATCAGTGGTCCACATATAACGCACTAATATAAGTTATATTAGTACGCACTGATGAGAAAATAAATGTATATATATATATATATATATATTATACATATGATGATATAGGGAAATGGGGGTGGGGGTTGGTCCCCCCAACTCCATCCTCATTTAGGTTTTGGGGATAAAATTTTCTCCCACCGCCACCCCAAACCCCATTTGGGGGCAAAAATTGGCCTCAAATGGGGGTGGAGGCAAATGGGGATGGTGCCCCATGGGGGAAATGCTCATCCCTAGTCATGGACTGAAAATGGGTCGAGTGACTGTGTTTACTCCTTTCCAAATGTGTATGTAAACACAAAAGTCCCTTATATTTAGTATTTCTTGAAGGTATATGAGTAATAATTCTCTATGATCAGAAATTTAGAACTTTTAATTTTGTAACATATCATTTTTTTATGATTTCTACAACAGAGAAGCACTCTGTATATGATGTCTCTGAAAACGATGGAAAAGGATAACGTACCTTGCTTATATTAAGAAATAGGAAAACTCATGATTATCATGTAACAATTAAGTAAACTAGCTGGGCACTTTCTAAGGAATAGGAGTCGTGAAAAATGATGTTACTATGGAAATTTACTAAGTTATGTGTTTTGATGTTTAATAAATTTTAATTAAAAAAGGATGAGAGAGAAAGTAAGAGAGAGAAGCTCTGCTTTTGGGGGGTCATGGAAGAAGGAAAGATTTTAGAGACAAGTTGGTGTCCATTTTCGTTGACAATCTAAATCAAAAAGCGGATCAAACTTGTCTATGGAACGTGTTCAAGGCTTTTGGGAGAGTGATGGATGTTTATCTCTCAGCAGTAAGCGCATCAAGGAAGATAGGATACGCCTTTATGCGATTCGAAACTCTGGAGGAAGCTAGGAGGGTGGCTGAATCAACGAATGGGATGCACGTTTATGGGTGGCCTATCAGCTCAACGGTGGCGCAATATGGATGGAAAACTAAAAGATTGAATAATGCAGGAGTCACAAGGCAAAATCATGAATCTAAGCAGGAAATATGAAGGATGGGACGAACTGAGGGCCATCAAAGGAACATGCGAATTCCTTCGTATGCTGAAGTTCTGAAGGATAATCTTACAGGAAATGTTCAGGGGAAGGGGTCAAGATGGGCATTGACAGAATTCATGATAAAAGACACGGTGGTTTCCGATGCCAGGTGGCTAGAAAAAACTGTTGTGGGGGTAATGAAGAAGTTTGCTAATTTCACAAAGGTCACAGAGAGACTGATAAGCAGAGGTTTCTCCTTCACAGCAAGATTCTTGGGAAGTAGAGCTATCCTATGGAGTTTCAGGTCTTCTCAAAAGTGTGAAGGTTTTATAGAAATAGGTTTTTTTGGGAGGATTTATTTTCATCAATGGAGAAGTGGTCCATTGTGCGAAGTTATAACGAAAAGCCTTACTGGTTCAACATTTCGAGGATTCCTCTGAACTATTGGAATGAAATGTTCTTTCAAAAGTTGGGATCAAAACTGGGTGATCTGCTGATGATTGACAATGAGACATTTCTTAGAAAGAGGCTGGATAGAGCCAGATTGCTAATCTCGGTGCCTATGAATCAGCTATGCCCAAAAGATATTAAGGTAACAGTGGGCAATAGGACCTTCCCTGTTATGATGGAGATAGAGCCATTACCGGTGGAGTCCAAATGGCTTGAAGACACTTTAGGTTTGAAAACTGAGCTTGGATCTCCAGCAATGGAGTGGCTTCCAAGGACGAAGGGTTACCAAACCCAAAACTAGGTTGGTGAAAAGGAGAAGGCTGTTTTGGTGAACATGTCTAATCCAGCTGACAACATGGGAAAAATGAGTGTGGAGCGGTGTGAAACCAACCAAACAGGTAAAGGAAACAAAGAGGGAGATACATTTGACTCTTTAGATATCTCTTTTCAGGAAAAGACAGCTAACAAAGTAGTTAGCCTGGTTATGTTGAGTCAAGGAGGCAAAGGAAAAGAAGTGATGATCAAGAAGCCTCGTCGGATACCAACATTACCTCTAGGCCTGAATGGCAAGCTGACATTAGAAAAAGAACGGATGGCCTCTGATAGTGACATGAGCTCAGATGAGATGACATCATCGTACTCCGAATATGAGATGGAAGAGGCACAACTTGTGCAATTTGGGAAGAGTGTAGCGGAAAGTTCGAAATCTGCTAGAATCCTGGATAAGGACAAGGGTAATGGGCTGACAAAGTTAAGTAAGTGGGCTCATTGCACATTTCAAGACCAGGGTACTACAAACTCTTTTGAGACCCGATGGGGAGACCAGGCTGAAAGAGAGAATAATGACTTTTGTAAAAGCCCAAAAGACAATGATCTAAATGAAAGTCTTGAAGAGGAGCCTGTGGATAGGGAATCACATCTAGTGACCAGCTGCCACAATCAGGTAGGGGAGAACACAGGAAAGGAGATAACAGAGGCTAGGCAAACGACAGAAACAGAGGACTCTTATAACATCAGTGTTCTACCAAATCAGAATAGCGGAACGCAAGCAAGGAGGATACTTTTAAAGAAGCATGGCATGTCAACAAGGAGCTCCAAAATGGGTGACAAGAAGCTAGATAAATCCCAAGCCAAGATGAAGAAAAATACTTCTGGGAAGGGAACCAATGTGGAATGGAATCTAGATGACAAAATAACGACAATGATTGAGGAAGGAGTGAAGATGGGTTATGATCTCAAAGGCGAGGGCAAAAATACAGTCAAAAATACGAATGTTGAGCAAAGTAAGGGCTGTAGAGTGGTGGAGGGGACAGTGCAATCAAGAATTATGGAAGATTCTCAGCTGTACCTTGAAGAAGAGATTGCCAAGGTAATTGAAACTGGTGTTTCTCTGGGTATAGAGTTTAATGGAAAAATAAAAGAGATAGAGGAGGTCATTGCTAGGTGTGAAAGAGAGGAGAGAGAACGTTTTGATTCTAACAACTAAGTCAATAAGCTTGAGTAAGAGGTTCTCTGTTTTTTTAATGTTATTGATATCCTGGAACATTAGAGGTCTTGGTAGAGAAGAGAAGAGGAGAGTAATTAGAGGTTTAGTGAACTTTTATAAACCTGATATGTTATTTATTCAAGAATCAAAGCTGAAAGTTTTTGATAGTTCTGTGATAAGTAAATTTGGTGGTAGGTGGCTCACTAGAGTGGTTGTTGTTGAATCTGAGGGTGCTGCTGGTGGAATCATCTCTTTGTGGAACGAAGAAAGTTTTGAAGTGAAGGCCTATATCTTTAACAAGAGGTTTATTATTCTGGCTAGGGAGTTGCTGCTCTTGAAGAAGGAAATTGTGGTCTGTAATATATATGCTCCCTCTTTGGCTTTTGAAAGACAAGACCTATGGGATTTTATTTTGGAGGCTCAACGTCAGTTCCCGAGCCCGTGGGTGATGGGTGGCGATTTTAACGTCGTTCTTGACCCCATGGAAAGAGTGGGAGTAGGAAGCAATATGGGGGGCATTAACAGTTTTAAGAATTTCATTTTGCAAGCTCAGGTGATCAATATCCCATTTCAAGGGATGGCCTTCACTTGGTCCAACAATAGGAGTCAAGAGGGCTCGGCTGGACAGGTTTTTGGTGTCTCTAGAGATATTATTATGGTTTCCTCAACTCACTCAAAAAGGTCTTGAGAGGAGCCTCTCGGATCACAATCTGATTATGCTAGGTGAGCAGATAGAAGACTGGGGCCCATGCCCTTTCCGTTGCTACAATTCTTGGCTGGAAGACAAGAACATAATGAATGAGGCAGTGAAAGGTTGGAAGAACTGTGAGGTGAGGGGATTGAAATGATTCCTATTGTTTTCAAAACTAAAGGCGTCAAAACAAAGCATGAAGACCTGACTGATGGATAAGAGAAACTCCAAGATGACGTATAAGGATATTGAAGGACAATTGGAGCCCATCGATAAAAAAACAGGTCTAGTGGGATGGACGGAAAGAATCCACAAGGAAAGGTGGAAGTTGATGAAAAAGCTTTAGGAATCCCTTCGTAGGGAGGAACAAATGTGGTGACAAAAGTCTAGAATAAAGTGGCTAAAAGAAGGGGACCGAAACACCAATTTCTTTCATTGCATGGCCAATGGAAAGAGGAAAGTAAACTTCATTGGTGGAGTGACCTTTGATGGGGAGGTGTGCTCGGATCCTATATCTATTAGAAGAGGAATTTACAACTTTTTTACGAACCATTTCAACAAGGAGGGGTGGAAAAGACCATCGATGAGAGGGGGGGCTATCAAGAAATTATCAGAAGGTGAGAGAGAAGCTCTGTAGTTACCATTTTCAGCTGAAGAAGTTTGGGTGGCCTTGTCAAGTTGTGATGGTAATAAGGTACCCGGTCCAGATGGTTTTAACATGAATTTTATTAAGGCAAACTGGGGAGTGATCCAACAAGATTTCATGAACTTCATCAATGAATTTTACAATAATGGCTCTATTGTCAAAGACTTGAACAATTCCTTTATAGTTCTTATCCCAAAAATAGGCAATCCTACCTCAATGAGGGATTTTAGACCCATTAGCTTGATTGGGTCAATGTACAAAGTTTTAGCAAAGGTGTTAACAAACAGAATGAAAAAGGTTATGGGTTCGGTCATCGGAGTTTCTCAAATGGCTTTTGTAAAAAAAATGCCAAATTGTTGACAGCTTTGTTATAGCCGAAGAAATTATTCACAAATGGAAGGGTGACAATGAGGGAGGGTTAGTGGTTAAACTTGACTTTGAAAAAGCCTACGATAGTGTGGATCATGGGTATCTTGATGAGATGATGGAGGACATGGGTTTTGGTGAAAGATGGAGAGGATGGATAAAAGATTGCATTTCTTCCCCGCAAGTGTCTGTGTTGGTGAACAGATGCCCAACCACTACTTTTGGGGTGGAGAGAGGGTTAAGGCAAAGTGATCCTCTTTCACCTTTTTTGTTCAACATAGTTGTGGAAGGTTTAAATAGTATGCTCCATAAAGCTATCAACCTAGATTTGGTGAGAGGGGAATGCTTTGGTGGAAACGATGTTCAAGTCTCACATCTCCAATTCGCGGATGACACAATTTTATTTCTCAAGCCTAAGGTTGAGTATCTTCGTAATGCTAAAAGAATCCTTCGATGTTTCGAATTGGTGTCGGGTCTCAAAATAAACTTTCATAAGTTATGTGTTGTAAGGGTGGTGAATGGCCTTGAGGAGGAAGCTATCCCCTGGGCGTCGACTTTTCAATGCAATAAAGCATCTCTCCCTATCACTTATCTTGGCCTTCCCATAGGGGCAAGACCGGGGAGAAAACCCTTTTGGAACCCGATTATCAATAAGATCGAAAAACGACTAGCTCCTTGGAAAAAGAGATTCTTATCAAAAAGTGGAAGACTTGTTTTGATTAAGTCGGTCCTCGCTAGTATCCCAAATTATTTTTTATCAATTTTCAAGATTCCAGTAGGGGTAGCTCAAAAAATTGAAAGGATCCAACAGAGCTTCCTATGGGGCGATGGCAAGTTTAAAAGAAAAGTTCATGCTGTCAATTAGGTGGAGGTGTGCAAAAGTAAGGACAAGGGTGGCCTTGGCATTGGGAGAGTGGTGGATAAAAACAAGGCGATGCTTGCCAAGTGGATATGGCGTTTTGGAAGAGAAAATGAAGCTTTATGGATGAGAGTTATGGTGGCCAAGTATAGGATCCAAGATTCAAGTCTGCTGTGAAAATGGAATTTCACCACGAAAGACTCTTTTTTTGTTAAGGTTGTTAACTGCCTGCTGAAGACGGGAAGCCCATCGGCAAAACTTGTTGATGAAGGGTTTAGGGTGGTGGTAGGCAAAGGTGTCAGAGCTGATTTTTGGAATGAAATCAAATGGGATTCCAAGTCTTTGAAAGATGCTTTCCCTAGAATTTATGCTTTGGCTGTAAAGAAGTGTGGAACCATTTGAGAGTTTGGCAATTGGGTCTCTTCGGAGTGGGTTTGGGATGTGAAAACCAGAAGGAGACTTTTCGATTAGGAGCAGCAGCAGTGGCAAAGTTTCCAAATTTTGCTGACTAGTATTCCCATGCATCACCTGAAACCGGATGCTTTGGCGTGGAGTCTCAACCCAAATGGGCTGTTTTCGGTGGCTTCTTTTATGAGGGGTTTGGAGGAGCTCACAGATGTTTCATGGTCTATTAAGAGAGTTATTTGGATTGGTATTTGTCCGCCAAAGATTGAAGTCTTCCTGTGGCAGTTCTACGAAGGAAAAATGATGGTCATGGAGGTTATTCAAAGATTTGGCTTGCATACCATCAGTGATATGGACTGCCCAATGTGTTCGTCTGAGTTTGAAACTATCAATCATCTATTTCTTCATTGCCCTTGGTCTTCAACCTTGTGGAGAAGATGTATGGATTGGTGGGGGGTCAGTTGGTGCGCCAATAACTCTGTCAAAGATTGGTTAAAAAGTGAAAGAGTGTGGCTCTCTTTGTTTGGTGCGGTGACTTAGACGATTTGGGAGTTTCGAAACAAGAAAATTTTCGACGACAAAGAGCCAAATTTGGACCAAGCTGCCGACATGGTCAAATTCCGGGTAGTGTGGTGGTATAAACATTTTGGTACCAATGTTTCGGATTCCATTTCTGTGTTGATGCTTAACGTGAAAGAATTATGTGTGGAGACTAAAAAAATGAAGAAGTCTTTGATTAAAGATTGGATTCCACCTTTGATAGGTACTTTCAAATTCAACGTTGATGGATCGGCTAGGGGAAGCCCAGGCATGGCAGGTATTTGAGGTGTCCTAAGGGATTCGAAAGGCAAGGTGGTGTGTCTCTTTTCTTTGGGTGTAGGGATAACGAACTCAAATTCGGCGAAAATCTTGGTAATCAAAAAGGCTGTAGAGCTGTGTCAGTCGAGTCCTTTGCTTCGTGGCCGTGCCATCTTGATTGTTAGTGATTCAAAAGTGGTCATTTCGTGGATCAATGGTGAAGATTTTGGTAGTCTTAGTCATGTTAATTCGATCTATTTCATTAGGTCGATTATACAAGAGTGGGATGGAATTGAAGTTGTGTTCGATTCTCGGTGCTACAATTCTTTCGTGGATAATTTGGCTAAGTTGGGGTTGAGCTCAAATGGGGATATCATTCATTGGAGCTAACTATTTGTTTTGTTGCCGAGGTTTTATGTGGGAAGAGGAATGCATGAAAGTCATTTTGCTCTTCTGATGCATTCTCTTTTCTGGGTGCTTCTTTTGTGCTCCATTTTGTTTACAGCTTTTGCCCTGATAAAACCGTTGTGAAGCCAACGATTTTTCCCAATGCTTTTATCATCAATGGAGCGTTTGTAGCAATGTGGTGTCCGATATGTTTTGTTTTTGGCAAATATGGGTTCGAGCAGGCCTGGGGCCTTTCGTCGAGTAGGGAGTTGTCTGTCTAGCTGGTGTGGTGGTTAGTTGCTTTTCTGTGTTTTTGCTCTTGCTTTGTGTTCTGGGTTGTCGCTGGCTGTCTCTGCTGAGGTCCTAGTTGCTGTCCTGTTTTGTGTTGTGTTTTGGTTTTCGCTGGGGTGTGCTGGTTCTCGACTTTGTGGGGGTTTCTGGTGGTTGTTAGCTTCTGTGGCAGTTTGTCTGTCTTCTTTTTGCTTCTCTGTTGTGTGCAGGGTGTTTGCAGGTTGTTGTGTGCTTGTTTGGTTGCTTGTTTTTCCTGTTTGCTTTGTTTTTTTCCTTTCCGGCTCGGTGCCGATGAATAAATCATATGTTGTTCAGAAATTTTTTTTAATTAATTTCTTTATAGGGTATTATCAATTTCGTCTTTAAGTTTTGGGAAAACATCAATTTTTTAAGCGTATTTGTTTTTTTACAACCCGTGGTCCTTTACTTTTAAAAAATGCATCAAATTGGTCAATTTGACTAAAATTTGAACGGTCAAAGGTTACAGATGTAAGATCTAGTTCCAGAAAATTTTTCAAGTTTGGAATCCAAACTCAACACATGACTTAAGTCTGAACATAGATTAGTCCATTCGAGTTTCAACCCAGAATTTACCCAATCCAAGCTTAGGCCCAAAAGTTGATCCAGCTGAGAAAAATATAATAATAATAAGATTTGTTGCCATAAAATTTACATGTGGCAGCAGCTGGGGAATTGTGACAATTAAGGTGATAGGTGGCAACATGGCAAATGGTTGCCTTGAGAGGTGGCAAGAAATAATAATTATATATATATATATATATATATATATATATATATATATAAAGAGGCTGCTGTGCATTTTAAAGTAGCTACGTGTGAGGTAATGAAAAAAAGAGGAGTGTGTTGTCAAAGTGAAATAGAAATTAATAAAAGGAGAATAGAGAGGGAGGGAGTGAGAGAGGAGTCAGGCGTCCAAAACAAAAAGAAAACAGAGAGAGGTTCGAGCAAATGAAAAGAAAGAAGAAAAGAGAAGTCGATCGTTAGAGACAGAGAGATATAAATATGCAGGAGAGAGAAGCAGATTTCGGTTGGGCAACAAAAAGAAGAAAAGAAAGAAAAAAAGAAGAAGTTGGGCGACACAGAGAGAGAGAGAGAGAGAGAGAGAGAGAGAGAGAGAGATTGAACGGAGAAATTGAGAGAGGGAATAGAAAGAGAACTATTTTGAGAGATTAACAAAGGCAGAATGAAGGAAGAGAAATAAAATAAAAGAGATCTGCTATGGAAGATATATGGTTGTAGCCGAGAGAGGGAGGGAAGTATAGAAGATGAAGAAGAAAATAGAAAACAAAGTTGTGATATACAAGATGGAGAAAACAGTTCAATATATTTGGTGGAAAAAGATATACAGATAAGTAATTATTTTACCATAGAAGTGGGGATAGAGACAGATTATTATTTTTCCCAATAAATTCTAAATTGGGTTTTATGTGTTTTAGGGTGGATCCAGAAATAGATGAATTTAGACGGAATCCAGTTCCAGAACATATTTGAGCAGATTTGAGCACATGAGTTTTGTGAATGGATACTTTTAATAAAAGTTATATGTTTTACAGATATATGTTTTACAATTATATGTTAGCATTAGTTATTTAGAAAATTATTATAAATAAATGGTTTGTTCATTTATTCAGAAAACATAATTCCAGATGATTTGAGATATTTTAAGAAATGTGTAGATTTCCAGAATCCAGAAATAGATTAGTTATAGAATTAAGATTTAAAAAGAAGAAGAATTCACGTATGTTCAGACTGATTTCCAGTTAGATTTCCAGATTTCCAGATTTCTAGATTTGTCAGATTTTATGTTAGGTTTTCAGATAGATTTCTAGATTTCCAAGTTTCCAGATAGATATCCAGATTTTCAGAAAGATTACCAGATTTCCAGAAAGGTTTCCAGATTTCCAGATTTCCAGATTTCCAGATTTTCAGATTCAAGTGTTTTATTAGAATTTTCAGAAAAGAAAAGAAAAAGAAGAATATTGATTTATTCATGTTTTCATTAAAGTGTTTCTAAAGATTATATACGTATGTTCATAAAGCTAAAAGAGTTTTTAAAGATTGATCAGATTTTAAGATATCAGATATGTACCATCCCCAGCAGATTATATTCAGATTATTGGCCTTTGGGGCTACTCTGCACGTGTATGTGAAAACTCTGCACGTTTGATTGATTTCATCGTGTATGTGAGATGTTTTTTAGATTATTGGCCTTTGGGGCTGCTCTGCACGTGTATGTGAGAACTCTGCACGTTTGATTGATATCATCGTGTATGTGAGATGTTTTTCCCCTGCTCTGCGTGTGCATTGAGATGCTTTGCCACGCACGTGAGAAATTTCCCCTGGGTACTAGTTTGGTAAAGAGTTTTCAAAATTTGTATATTGCTGATTATGATCAATAGAGAAAAGATTTCAGATCATCAGAAAAGATTTCGGATTATCAGATATTTTATATTTTATAAAATCAGAAAATGTTTTTACTATATTATATAGTTTTTACAGACAAATGTGTTTAAAGAAAAGATACATCATTTAGAATGGAATACAGATTCAGGAAGAGATTCAGAATTTAGAATGAGATATAGAAATGTTTTCTACAAATTAAGTTTAACCAAAGAGATATAGAATTCAGAAAGAAATAGAGAAGAGTGTTCTACAGATAATAGTACCAGATTAAGTAATTAAGTATGGAATGTCTTTTAGAAAGAGATTTTGTTTCCCAAAAGTAAAGAAGATACTTATGTTTTCAGATTTATTTAGAGATAGTAGTTTTAGTAAAGTTTATAAGAAAAAGAAAAGTTTTAGTTTCAAAGTTTATTTTCACTCATTGGGCATTAGCGCTCATTCTTTTATTTTAAACTATTTTTCTCAGGTGATCATCAGGTTCGTGTAGATTCTTTAGTATCGTGAGATGTGCCACATGTGATAATAGAAATGATAGTTTTAATATTTAATTAAAGCATGCAAATGTGCATATTTTTCAGATATCATTATTTTTCATGTATAGTTTTGAATATGTATATATTCAGCATAATGAGTCCAACGCAAAGACAGTAGATTTCCGATTTTAAATGTAGTATATTTTATAATAGGCCATAACCCATAGATTTAAATTGCACTTTTAAATTACAAGGTGAGAAAGTTTGAAAAACAAATGAGATTGTTAAAGATTTTGTTAGAAGTCACATTGAGAATTATATGATTTTCTATTATATTTTCCAGAAGACTCAGATTTCAAATAGAAAGATAAGATTTTCACAGGATTCCCTCGTATGCAAGATATGAGTCGGGGCGGGTCCTGTCAACAGAATAGGTAAAATGACATCTTTACCCCTGGACATTTACTTCCTTCTAAAAAATAAAATAAATTAAAACATTTTAGTTTTTCTTTTGGGAAAAAAAGAAGAAAATGTAGATAAAAATTAAAATATATCATAAAAAATTAAAGGAAAATGAAAAACAATTCCAGGTGTCAACACTACAAAATAGATAACAAAATTTTTAAATAAAAGAAAAAAAATAAAGAAAAAAAGAAAAACCAAATAAAGAAAAGAAAAAACAAAAAAAAAATTCCACCTTTAACAAAAAGACAATGAGAATGAAGATCTGGAAAACCCAGATTACGATCTGGGATCAGATATGGAAAAAACCAGATCGATTTGGGAACCTTCATTCTTTGGTGACTTATATATTTATTTTTTATTTTGAACAAATAAATTAAAAACAAAGTTGATATAAAAACAAACGATCTGCTAACACCCACACCCACACACCACGATTTGCTAACACCCACACCCACACACCATTGTCATCTCTATTCAATCTTCAATAAACAAAAACCAATCTTCCTCAACCATGAACAATATCAGATGGAGCATGAGTTGTCTGCTCCATCTCCGGTGAGATGAAGCTCGCGGGCGAGCTCCGGAGCACGGCGTAGCTCCTCCACGCGATCGAGAGACGGAGCAGATTGCTCTTCCGTGCGACAGTGAAGATCTCCCAACAGAGCAGATCGCTCCTCCACGCGCTCTCCACCGTCTGTTGGAGCAGAAGAGAGAGAGAGAGAGAGAGAGAGAGAGAGAGAGAGACGGTGATAGGTGGTGGTGGGGGTTATAGAATAGAAGATAGAGAGAGAGATCCAGATCCACGATTTTGTTTTAATTTTTTTTTAATAAGAGATTGATAATGGATAGTGATTAATCTAAATTTGGGATTGGCTTGAATTGAATTTGATTGTGTTTTTGTGTTTTCAATTATTGATTTGGGGTTGGCTTCGATTGAATCTGATGGTCATGGTGTTTATATTGTTCGAAGAAATCTGGAAAATTTTCCAAATATCTTCAAATTTGGAAAATTTTCAATTTTCAATTTTTTTAAAAAAACGTTTTTGCAATTTTCTTATTTTCCTTTTGAAAAAATCATTTTGTTGAAGAGTGGATGAAATCCAATAACAACTTGAGTTGTGTTGGATGAAATTTTGTTGTGTTGTTGTTGATGGAATTTGTTAGGTGAGAAGTTGGATTTGGATTTGGATGAAGATGAGGGATGAACCGTGAAGAAGATGAAGAAAAACAAAATGATTTTTTAATATTTGATTTTATTAATCCATTAATATATATATATTTAAAAATTAAAAATCAAAATCATGGTATTTTTTATGTTTAACGACAAAAATACCCATAGAACCGTTAAGTTAGACTAACGGTTGACTAACAAATGGATCAATTTGATGTATTTTTGAAAACTAAGGGATCAAGGGTTGTAAAAAAGTAAACTCGTTTAAAAAATTGATTTTTTCACCAAAACTTAGGGACTAAATTGATAATACCCCTTTCTTTATTTTAGTAAACTCCATTCGATTGCATATCAAGACAACACTCGTTATATATGAAATTTGAACAGCCGCCGTCAGTTACGTCATTCGCATCAAGTTATGTTGGCAAATCAAACGTTTGTGGATGAAATAAAAAGCCAGCCGTTTGACATTAATGAGTATACGACAAAACACTCCTAAGATTAAACATGTCTCGCCGAGCGAGTCATCTTTATTTAAGATGCTCGTCTTGAATGTTTAATGGGGTATTGTTATTGATGTAATTTGGAAAGATAACACGTCAGCATAAACAACGTAGATTGCGGGAACAACAGGTGACATGTCAACAAAAAAGAGTTAAAATCAGTCAACCTAAGATGATCAGTAGACGACCTCGAACTATTGATCAATATCACTTAGATGGTTGGGTTGAGAAATCCCGACCAAGGTAAATAGATTGATCGAATATAGTAATTTGATCGGGAATGAATCCCTGGTCGGGGGTGAAAGAGATCTGCTCGGGTTTGGCAGATGGTCGGTTAAGCGACGCGTGTACAATTTAAAAATGTACTCGGATGACCTGACATACCAATAAACCAGAATTCAAGGCAATCACGACTCAAATACGCAGAGAAAGAGTCATATTTATACAAGGCACCTTGCAGTACACTCTGATAAGGAAAAAAACTTCCTTATAGATATCAGAGTCCAAATTAGGCAACAAGTTGAATTCATTCAATACACAAAAGATATAAAGGATTCCGATAAGTCAGAGTTTCATTAAACTTATACTACCTTTTCTTATTTAGTACTCCGAAAATTAAGTATATACGTGTATAAATAACCCCTAACAATATCCAAGAAGGGGTTAAGGTATTATTAGTTGAAAAAGTAAGAGAGCTTGAGTGTGTGATCATATTATTCATAGTGAATTCTTCTTCTCGCCGTCACCGGCAACCGTGGATGTTTCCCCACCTTGGGGTTTTACCACGTAAAATCTTTGCTATTTGATCTGTTTGTTATTTATAATCTTTCATTCAATTATTAGTTCAACATATTCTGTGTGACGCGTGATCCACATAGCTTAATCCAAAAATCACTGTCAACAAGGGATATTTAAATAAGAAAGATAATTTAAATAATTGTTAAATAAATTTAATTTTTCATTTCTCTACTTATTTAATTTTCTTTATCAAAAACGTTCAAAATTTTATTATTATTTAACCATTATTTCAATTTTATATTTAAAATTTTTAATTTTAAAATTTGTTTTTTTAAAAAAAAAATTGGTCAGAGGGGTATTTAAGTCGTATTATTATATTTTTCCGGTTTGATGCAATTATGTATATAATAAGCGGAACTTAACGCCATTTTCCATGACAGAAAAATCGACGGCGTTACTATTTCGTCAGCTTGCCAATTTCTAAAAGTTTAGAGGATTTAATGGCGAAAAAAAAAATATAGAGGGTAATGTGAAGATTCGAGCATAGTTCAGAGGGCATCGATGACAATTGAAGGACTAGAATTGAACCTGATTTAGGTCTCTTCCGGATTGAAGGACTTGGACTTAGATCCAATCAGACCGGAAGAGGGAAATAGAGAGAGAAATTTGTGAGAGAAAGAGAGCGAGGAAAATGATGAGAAATTGAGAAGTCTATAAGGGTAAAATGGGAATTTAAAGGCAAAATTAATATATGGTTTCCACTTTCAAGTTGTTCTGTTCAAGCCCAATCTATGTGTGCTGTTTTGGACAACCTTGATGGGCCGAAAAATTATATACGGCCCAATCCACAGAACAAATTGGAGATGTATAGAGAATTAGAGATGTTTGTCTGGAGATATCAGTAACTTGTCCTGGAAGCCAGAGTATATAGACTTAAAGAGGTTTCGGATTTAAGCCCTAATTTCTTGTTCATTGATTCTATTACCACATGTTAAGGGGCGTCTAACGTGTGTGTGCTAATCCATGGAAAGTATTAATGTATAGAATTCCATGTCTAATTTTTTTCTTTCTTTACTTCTAATCAATCATATTTTTAATTATCGTATTCTTGATTTGTTTAGTCTTAGTTTTTTTTTTTAAAATCACCAAGAATAAAGAAGAAAATTATGGATTTCTCAAGTTCCAAATTTGTGATTATACACAACTAAACACTTCAATGACTTCAATTTAATTGCTTTATTGGATATCGAGACTCTAATTTTTCTGGGAAAATGATTTAGCTAGAAAATGAGAAGGAAAATGGGGGTGGGGTGTTCAGCATTTTGAGGCAAATGTATCAAAGCACAACATGTTTTGAGGCAACATTCCACCAGCATCTTTCCTGATTTGATTCAAATCAGCACTCTCCAACCAATACTCCATCAGCATTCTTTTGCTGGAGTACTGGAGTGCTGATTTGATTAATATCAAGAAAGGTGGTGGACCTTATGATTGTCTTTCAACTTCCCCACATACATTTGGGTCCAATCTATCTCTAATTAGGGTTTTCTGCAAAATGTATGTAAACAGAGATACAGCTGGAACCTTATATATGCTGGGTGATCTAGTAGTAAGCTAATGCCTGCCATCTGATGCTCCTCTCATACATTTTCCTCAAAGTAATGTTGTGCTTTGATTTGATACATTTGCCTCAAAATGCTGAACCAAGGTCATAAGTTTTAGATCCCTGTAATATTTAGTTTCGGCCTTTATGGAATGCTTTGGAGCACTTGGCTGTGAATAATTTTCTGGAATGCTTTCCTTCTGTTGATAATTTTTGAAGAATTGAACAGGTAGTCTTGTAACGAAGAGCTTTTATTCCAGCTGTATATAGTATAGATATGGCTGTTTCTAAATATATTTCCAAGGAAGGATTCATGTCAGCATCAAATTGTTATAGATCAGGGAAGCAATGTTTGAAAATATAATTATGGTTATTTCAAGGTGAAAGATTGAGCTACTGTTAAAGCATTTGTTTTTGACATCTAGAATTCTTCAATTTTTTTTCCTTGTATAGTTATTACCAGTTTTTAGAAGGAAAAAAATTGGAAAAATATTATGAATTTCAAGTAGCAGGTGGCACAAGACCAATAAAAGGAAATTCATGTTCTTGTAATTAAAAGAATTGTGATCTTCACATAAAGACAAGTCATTTTTTCACCTTGGTAGGATCTAGTTAAAAGCCTAAGGATGTTGAGGTGAGGGCCGTGAGGCTACTTTCCTAGCACTAGACTGTGGCACTGGATCCTTTGCTAGTTTGTATCCGGGACAGTCTAATATATATATATATATATATATATGCTATGTTAGTGTGCTTCACATCTAAAGTCTCTAAGTATGGCATATATTTCACACATAATTCTTGAAGATGATCGATACAAGTTGATCTCAGGCTAAGGTAATATAACTTAATGTTAGAAACAATCTTCCTATCTGATAACTAGTTAAAACGGGTCTATATACACCCTCAACATCTACCATCCTCAGCAATCCAAAGCCTCCCTTACCGGCAATTCTGCGAAGAAATTCATATATAGCCAAAGCAGCAAGCAGGTGTGATAGGCATCTGGGTGTCGAAAGCTACAGAAGATCGAGTGTACGTTCTGTACACACCCAAGAGAAGAGGGTAAGTAATCGATACCCACGCAAGGAGGCTGCCAGTTGCAGAAATCCAACATTATTAGCTGATTTGGATGAGAAGAAATCATATAGGACATTGGGCATACAACATGTTTTAGGACTTCCCTCTTCTCCCCATCTAATTACTTCAACCATGTTTCTAGTGACTAGTTCTTCCATGTACATTTCTGAAACATCTTCAGGATTTATGTACTTAGGAACCGGCGTAGTCACAAATCCCTCAGCACACCATAGATGGATCAATCTCCTCACAGGGATCTCAAAATATATATCTTTTTGGGACAAGTCCCATGTGAAGAAAACATGGCTTTACCTCTGAAGGTAAGTCTTGATAATTTAAAGCCAAGATATATGATCTTCACTAGTCAGTACTCTTGACCACTCATCACAGCTTTTTTCCTCTGTAGACAGCAAGCCTCCCAACAACACAATTGTTGATGGTAGACCACCACATATCTTCAAGATTTTCTCCTTAAGTGTGATGAGCTGTGAATTATCTAACTCCTCCTCTGATATATTTGAACCTTGTTCGAAAACAATTTCCAACTATCCTCATATTGTTTTGTGGTAAGTCTCCGCATCAATGCATCTTCGGTTCTTAATTTGCTTTGTTTCAACCTCTTGATGCTTCTTCTTATTTAATACTTTACTAATGAAAGAATGAATTAAATTGACCATAACAGCCTATGCTTTTTGAAAGACAACGAGCTTTGGTTGAGGCGCAATTGCATTGGACTGGTTTCTCAAACATGCGGTGCAATTTATCTCATTTTCCTATCTTTGACTGATGAAGGCTCACATTTTTCAATTCTTTCGTTAGAAATCAGCATAAATTTATGCTATGTTTCAAGGAGAGTCAACGCCTTGTTTCAAGCTTTTTTGTTTCTTTGCCTTTTTGTCTTTACATTAAATTGTTTATTGTAAATGCTCTTGTATAAATGCATGTGTGCTCGTTGTACAATGCATAACAAAAAGATCAATTTAATGTAAAGACAAAAGACAAAAAGACAGAGAAACAAAAATGGTTGAAACAAAAGACATTGACTCTCCTTGAAGAGTCCATTTTTGCTCACCCCCATTAAGGGGGGTGAGCATTACCCCACTCCCCAATACATGACACGTGTCCAGGGAGAGGGTAGTTTTGTCCAAACACATAAGAGTTTTTAGATAAAAATACCCCTTATTAAACACGTATCATTTATTGGGGAGGGAGGTAATGCTCACCTCCCATCATGGGGGGTAAGCAAAAGTCTTCTCCTCCTTGAAACATGGCCATGAAACATGTCATAAATTAATGCTGATTTCTATTACTTTCCCTCAAGTTGGAGCGTGTATGTCTAAAACTTTCAGCTTGGATCGTAATCGTAAAAGGTGTCATTTCCCAATGAATAATTTCCATTTGATTGATTTCTTGTGGAATTATTCCCTGGCTTCTTTTTGTAACGGCAGTGAGAGTCCGGACGATTAGAAATCATGAAGTCAGAATATGATAATAAGGGTAAGGCAGGAAGGATACATTGTGATGATTGACAAGTGTCCTCAGGTTCTAGTAACGATTCCAATATTTCTGATGAAAAAGGTAATTTAATTTCTTGTAGTCAATGAGTTTTTCCGTTTTTGAGTGTAACCAAACATGTTTTCGTAGAAGCTGCAATCAGCTCTTCATTTAAAGACACTGTCCAAACCTTTTTCAGAAACATATCGATGGAAGATGCTTTCGAAGTAAATGATTTACATGCAATTTGCATTATACCAAAAGCAGTGATATTGCATTCGAGTCAGGGCTTATGCTTGCGCGTCCTGTTGTTCGTTGGTGTTCTTCTAGGTTTCTCTTGATCGCAAAGCCAACTGCTCAAAGATTGATATATCTTTCCATAACATTCTTGTTGCTAGTAGTAGCTGTTCTTCTAGAGATCAATGCAGCAATAATGCTTGACAAACAACAGTGTTTGTGAAAAGTAACTAGGTGTTCGACGAAATGCCCTACACTATAAGAAGAACTAACAGAAGAAAATCTTCAAGAAGAGCTAAACTCCACTGATAGAGCTTGACGAAGCTCTGTAGAAAACCAAGAATAATATTTTCATTAATTAACCGTGCTCATCTTACAAGCATATATATATATATATATATATATATATATATATATATATATATATATATACAAAACACTCAACCAATCACAAGAGAATGCCAGGTCAGCTTCAGAGAATACTAACATGTTGACAATCCACTAACTCTAAGACTGAGAGATTTAATCACAGTCGTTGCTTCTAAACAAACTCTGATTATATTGATGATGATCAATCTGATAGGGGTCTGATTGATGCATGTAGTAGTTCAGCAGAGTAACACTCCTCTAGCTGTATCAGTTGTTAGTTGAGCTTTGATTTTTTGCTGAAGCAATATTACTCGATCTTAACACAGTGCTCATCTTCTCAGACAGATTTGCTATCTCTTTGGTTGATTAGCAATAACAAAACTTCCACCTTTCAAACCCTTGATAGTTTTCGACTAGTTAAGAGTCCTAGGTGGTCAAATATAGCATGTCCCAGTACACAAGGAAAACAAAACCCTTCCCGTCTTGTGGCCAGTTCTTAAAAATTGGGACACGAAAATGCCATGAATGGATTGGACTCAAGTCACCAAGAATGTAAAAGAAATGATTTTTCGGTATTTCAAAGAGAAATCTGAGGAATTAGCAGTAGATGGAAAAAATACTTTTACTAACTAAGAAGAAAAACAATTTTGTACTACTTGGATCGAAAAGATATTCCGCTGTGTTTTGCTCCAAAATTGAAAGCCATCAAACGAATTTCAAGATATATGTTGTATCTCCTATTCAAGAATCCTTCAATGATATCAGCTGAAACAGGTTTTATCGATGGTTGTTAGCTTTGAAGACTTAACTTCTCACTGTTCTCAGCAGAGGAGGTATGGTTATTATTATAAAGACGTAGCATGCTAAGACTTTCTTCAGTATCTATTTTCTCGATTGTCAAACTGATCATGAGAATCCAAGTATTCTTTTGATACATAATGCAATGAAACTTGTAAAAGAATTACAGGAAACTGCACGAAATTAGGAGGTATATTAGTGGATTAAATCTTTTATTATATGTTATTTATTTTCTTATGTTAAAGTTTCTATTTTATTTCTTAATTTTTTTCTGTGATTGTCTTTAATTTAAAGGAAAAATGGGAGAGAATTGGTAAGGTAACACTTGGATGGAAATGGTGGGATATGCAGCAAGAAAGAGTAAATATATCAAACCACCAAACTTCATGCGACAGATCACTTTTAAATGCCCTCTCTATCACATCCTCTACTGAAGCTCATTGCCAAGTAGCCAACAATATGGTTGATAATTAACATAAAATGGGGATTGTTCTACTTCCATTTTTTTTATTTTTTTTTTCAGATGTCGACACCTAATAATTATGCGTGGATATTGCAATTAATAAAATTAATTTCTTCAATTCTATTCCCAAAATTATTTGCTCGATCTATTATGAGGAACAAGTAGTTTGATTCGTTCACATTCAGCTTGCTCATAGTCTGAAAGCAAAAAACAATATATACATAATACATATATAGATCGAGGTGGCGCCTTTTATGTTTACATATTTTTCATTGTACATGCATGGAGGTGATACGTGACATGGACTCACTAGATGAGTTGATGGTGATATAATGATATATATGCTTAGTGTACTCCTCCTTCTTCAGACCTTTCGAGTTCGGATTTCGTCAAAGGACTGCCGAAGCATACTATAAAAGTCCGAACTTTATGAAGAAATCTTCAAATTTGACTGAAACACAAAATCTATAATCCAAATTAATTAAGCTGAACCCAGATAGATAAATGAATTTGGATCCTCTATTGATCTGATATTTTTCCCGACATCACTTAATCTTATGACATATAAGCATTGCAATGAATATATAGTTGAGATGTGATTGTTTTCCACAACCGCTTTATCAACAACCAATCACATGTTTTAAAAAGGTCAGGAAAAATATCAGATCAGTAGAGGATCCAAATTTATGAATAAATACTCAAAAGCACCCTAATTAATCAAGCAATCCCAAAAAAAAAAATCATGATTTGCAACTACAGAGATCCAAAACCCTAGAATTGAACCAGTTTTAGGTCTTTTCTAGATTGAAGGACATGGACTTAGATCCAATCAGACCAGAAGAGAGATAGAGAGAAATTTGTGAGAGTGTGAGGGAAGATGATGGAAAACTTATAAGGGGTAAAATGGGAATCTAAAGGGAAAATTAATTATATGCTTAGTAGCAACTGTTTCCAGTTGTTTGTTCAAGCCCAATCTATGTGGGCTGTTTTGGAAAACCTCAATGGGCCGACAGATTTTTATACGGCCCAATTCCACACTGGTTCCCAGGCCGAGAAAAATTTCAATGGTTTCGACAAAACCAAACAACTCATCCCAGTGAAAGCTGGTGACAAGAAAAGGTGAAGAATAATTAATTAATTCAAGCTCACATAGTGTTACTGTTGCATTTGAATGAAAATTTAGATACAAATAAGAATTTGGAGATGGATAGAGAATTGTCTGGAGATATTAGCAACTTGTCCGGGAAGTCAGATTAGACTTAGAGGTTTCGGATTTAAGTCTTCGATTTTGTTATTTTATTTCTATTTTTCATGAATTTCTTGTTAAATATTGACTCTATTACATTTTAAGGGACATCTTACATGTGCGGTGTTCCAGTAGGCGCTAGATGTTAGTCATACGGTAGACTGACACCTAGCTCATAGACCGTCTAGACGGTGAAATAGAATTAGCCAAAACGATACCGTTTTAAATTAAAAAAAAATTAAATATTTAAAAAAAAAAAAATTTGCTGAACGGAGTCAGACATTGACTCCGCCTAGTCCGCCCAAAGCCTAGGTGGCCGCCTAGGCTGATTACTAGAACCATGAACTTGTGTTTGCTAATCCAGGGGAAGTATTATTGTATCGAAATCCTTGTCCTAAATTTTCTTCTAGTCAAGCATAATTTGAACTATCATATTCATATTCATTCGTTTAGTTTCTGTTTGTTAAAAAATCAACCAAAACTAGAGGAGAAAATCATGGATTTTTTCAAGTTCCAGATTTGTGATCATACACAACAAATCATTCCAATGACTTCAATATAATTGCTTTATCAGATATCGAAACTAATTTTTCTGATAAAGCATAAAGTTGTTTCAATATATTTCTAATTATAATTGCTTCAATATAATTTTTTTTTTAAGTTTCATAGATATAAAAATATTCAAGGTCTTGTATTTGGATTACATGATCTTGGAAAAATATTCAGTTAAGTATACCTTTTTGATGAGCTTGTACTGTGCAATATAATTTGTACATTTTCCTCATGTAAGAAATTGAAAAAAGAAAAAGAAAAAGAAAAATTCATTAATGACATTTGAGAATCATTGGATAATTTCCTAAGAATGTGGTAGAAATTAAGAGATTTCTTGTATAGACAACAAGTGAAGTATAATTGATCAAAATGAGTTTTTTTTCTTCCAAACATGAGGTATCGTGCTTTTAAAAAGCATGTAAGAGAATATTGGAGAATCAGTCATTTGCTGTCTATATGGTCTTTATTTTAAAGTTATGTATCATATACCTTCATACATAAACAAAGAATTATAAAAAGAAAGAAAATAGTAATAACTATATATGCTATGCTTGCTACTTGAGAACAAGTATGGAACTAAATAGATGTCAAAAGTACTTATAACATTTTTTAAAGTATAAAGTGAAAATGGTTTATAATTGCTTTCAACTTGTAACCGATATAAGATGCTTCTATATATTATACTTTACCTTATTCTAAAGCATTAATGCTTGCTATGTCCTTGATATCAACCTTTACATGCAAGTCAATAAATGAAAGTTTGATTTGATGCAACTTGATTCGATTAAACTCAGAATTTCTAAAACTAATGAAAGAATTAAACCTCTCTAGGTAATTACATACCTCCAAGAGTAACAAAATACATTTTCATAGTTCCTAAAAATCAAGTTTATTCGTAATTTTTTTTTCTTCTTAACTGTTAGTCTTGCTTGAGAAAGAATGAAGATAGAAAATTAGAGATACGTATTGGAGAAGAGAGAGTTTAATATGGTAATTAAAAATTTAGGAGAATGTATTTAATATGTAATAATTAATCTAACGATTTAGGATGGATAATTTCTTTTTTTAATATTTTAATTCAAAAAAGATAAAAATGATAATGAAGTGTCTTTAGAATTTTTTTAAATTTAAATTTTGAGAATGCAATGTGGAAGTGTAAAAAAAATTTGGATTGTCAGAGGAAGCTCTCTTTTAATAAGATAAAAGTCAAAATTTTTTACTTTTTCTAAAAGATATATATATATATATATATATATATATATATATATCTTAAAATAAGATATAGATTGGAAAAATAAATAAACTAATTTATCTTAATTTAAAATATAAGAGACAATAAGTTTAATAGTGAAAAAAAAACACACAAACAACCCCTTGGCCTTGATATGAAATAATGGTATTTTTTGTCTAAAGTGTCAAGGCATGCATAAAAAAGAGTAATATTACTGACAATCTACTAAATATCTTTCTATATTTTATTTTAATTTTTATTATATTATATTAAAATTTTATCCTAATTAAAATTATTCCAAAGGATAACAAAAGAGAGAGAACCAAAAATAGCCATTAGAAACATTAAACTTTCGTTAGTAACCACTTTTGAAACTTTAATTGTTAATAACCACATTTTTAAAAAAATTTCATTGTATGTCTATAAATTACAAAAGTACCCCTGAACTTAGTTTATTTTTTAAAAATCTGGAAGCAAACTTGAAATCATGACTAAAATCTGGAACCAAACTTGAAATCATGACTAAAAACTTGAATTAATGTTTCAAAAACTTGAAATCTTGCCTAAAAACATGAAATGTTGAAATTTGAAATCTTGACTAAATTGAAATGTTGAAACTTAAAATCTTGAATAAATTGAAATGTTGAAACTTGAAATTTTTCCCTTCTTCGTCTTCCTCAAATTAGGTTTAGGTTTTTTCCCCTTTTTATGCAGATCACATCACCTGCGGAGGGGGAGCTCGACAGCGCTGCTAGACAGTAGTGAACCCAGGCGAAGTACGGCGGCATGTCGGCGATGTTGCTTGGTTCTCGAAGCCAAGCAGCACACGAGGGCGCTGTCGCGAAGAGAGAGAGAGAGAGAGAGAGAGAGAGAGAGAGAGAGAGAGAGAGAGAGAAAGAGGTTCAGGGAGAGAGAGAGGATGCCGACGACGATTTGCAGATGTTGGGTTTTGAAGGGGAAGACACCGGCGACGATTTGCAGAGGTTCGATTTTGAAGGCGACGACACAGGCGATGAGTTTCACTAGTTGGTTTTGACGGGGAGAGGGAGATCGGGAAGAGAGAGGAGAGGAGAGAGAAAAAAGAGAGAAAAAGAGAGATTGTGTTTTTGGGGATGGTTTATATATGAAGGCATTCAAGTAATTTCTCAAAAAAATGGTTATTAACAATTAAATTTTCGTTTGTGGTTACAAACAAATTTTCCATGTTTAATGCGGTCGTTTTTAGCAATTTTCACTAAAAAAAAATAATTCTAAATACACTGCAGAACAATTTTACTGACTAGTCTCCAGCACTACTTGTCTCTGTTTCTCTTTCTAGCCATTTGCCTTTCTCAAATTCCACAACACAGAAAAGCAGTATCATCTTGAACAATAATCACAACCAGTTTCCAACCCAGCTCATAAAATTTCCAAAATTCCTAAACGCTTACTTTTTCTCCAGAATTTTAGAGTGCCAAAACTCTGATCAGATAATCATCCATTTTCATTTCTCAAATTTCCATGTACTTTTCTTTGTTTCTCTTTTCTAGCTAGCTACTTGCCTGTTTCATTAATCCATGGATGTTAAGATTTCCGTTTCCCTTTCCCTTTCGATAAGCAAGTTACAGAAAGCTACTACTAGGAATCCAATGCTTCAAAAAGAGATCCAGACAGCTATTAACAATCTCCGTTGGTTGAATCAATTCTTGAAAGATTTAGAGGCTTCATCTGGTGGTTCAGTACTCAATGAGACTTCCAAGCTTCTGAAAGCAGTTTACTCGGCAGAGGATGCCATAGACACCTTTCTTATTAGCAAAGAAATTCATCAGAAGAAATTTGAGGAATATGATGTATTTATGGAGTCCTACATCCAGCAGATGATGTATTTTTTGACATATCAGGTGAAGACTTTCTATCCAATTCGTTTCGCCGTGAAGATGAAGAAATTCAATGATGACGTCAGACGCTTGGTAAAGAAAAAAGGAGCTGAGACTTCAGATATCGAAAACAACATTAACACACGATCATTGTTGAGCTTTCAAAATGATAGACAGAGGCAGCATTGGGGAAGAATTTCTGATTTTTATTTGGAGGAAGAAACTCATGTCGTTGGTCTTCAACAGCAAATAAACAAGTTGGTAGTTCGACTGGACCCTCAACTCATTTGCAATGATGGCCAGTCATCCGGAGGTAACGGAATCCAAGTCCTTGATAATCAGCAGCATCATGACCAAGTCATTGCTGTGGTTGGTGAGGGAGGCTCGGGCAAAACAACTCTGGCAAGAAGTGTATACAATAGGATTAATGTGAAGCGGCATTTCACCATTCGTGCCTGGGTTCGTATTCCTATTGTATTCAAAGTTAGAGATGTATTGGCTGATATACTTGCACAAATCAATCAATACAAGTGGGTGGATGCAACTCTTTCTGAAGATGCATTGATGAAGAGACTTACCGAACATCTAAAGGAGACTAGGTTTCTCATTGTCTTGGATGATGTTGAGACGCTGCAAGTTTGGAAATCTCTTGTAAGTGCCCTTTCTTCCCCATCTCAAGGTGGCAAAATAATCATCATTGTTCGCAATACAGATTATTTACCACCAAACGGTTATTCAACTTTGAACATATGCAAGTTAAACGATGAGGAGAGTTGGAAATTGTTTTTGAACAAGGTTCGAATAGCGGAGGAGGAGTTCAATAGTAATTCAAAGCTCATCACACTAAAGGAGCAGATCTTAAAGATATGTGGTGGCCTACCGTCAACAATTGTCTTGCTGGGAGGCTTGCTGTCTACAAAGAAAAAAAGCTGTGATGAGTGGTCAAGAGTACTGACCAACAAGAGTACTAGTGGAGATATCTTGGATTTAAGCTATCAAGACTTACCTCCAAAGGTAAAGTCATGTTTTCTTCACATGGGACTTTTCCCAAAAGATTTGAGATCCCTGTGAGGAGATTGATCCATCTTTGGTGTGCTGAGGGACTTGTGACTCCACAGGTTCCTGAGGAAATAGTTCCTGAAGATAATGCAGAAATGTGCATGGAAGAACTAGTCACTAGAAACATGGTTGAAGTAAGATGGAGGTTAGATGGAAGTCCTAAAACATTTTGTTTGCCTAATGTCCTATATGATTTCTTCTCTTCCAAATCAGCTAATAATGTTGGATTTCGGCGACCAGCAGCCTACGTGGATATCAATTACTTACCCTCTTCTCTTGCTGGTGTTCAGAACACTCGATCTTATGTAGCTTTTGACACCCGGGTGCCAATCACACCTGCTATGGTTATACATGAATTTCTTCGCAGCATTACAGGTAAGAGAGGCTTTGGGTCGCTGAGGGTGCTAGATCTTGAGGGTGTATATAGACCCTTTTTAGCTAGTGATCAGATAGGAAAATTGTTTCTATTAACTTACCTAAGCCTGAGATCAACATCTATTGACCATCTTCCAGAATGGGTGGAATACATGCCATATTTAGACACTTTAGATGTGAAGCACACTAACTTAGCTTATATTAGACTATCGGAAGAAAACAAGCTTCGACATCTCTATTTGAACAGCACCTATGACCCCTTAAAATCTTCTTGCCTGACAGATTCAACCAACCTTCGTACCCTAAAGGGCCTAATACTCTCTTCATTTGCTTATAGAGTCATTGATTATACAAATGTCTTCGAGATGACAAGACTTACAAAGCTGGGATTACTGAGATGTGAAGATGTGACTGCAACATTGCCTGTAGTTAAATGGATTAATGAATTGACTGAAATCCAATCCTTGAAGTTGAAGTTAATTAACAGTGCTGGTGATGTTTCTTCTATCGAGTTGAGGAGCTTGGCAGAGCATCATAGGCTACAAGACCTCTATTTGCTTGCAGAACTGCCACAATCCGCAAGTAATGTTGGTTTCCTTCCTCCTAATCTCAGGAAGCTAACACTGTCACGGTCAAACCTAAAAGAGGATCCAATGCCAGTGCTAGGAAAGTTACCTCACCTCAACATCCTCAGGCTTTTGTCTAGATCCTATGTCGGTGAAAACATGACTTGTCTTTCTATAGGATTTCCCAAACTCCACCTATTGAAACTGTGGGAATTACCGGTACGAGTGTGGACTGTGAAGGAAGGAGCCATGCCTTGCTTAAGACAATTGGAAATCAGAAGTTGTGATAATCTGGAGCTGCCCCAAGGGTTGCAAAATGTAACCGCTCTCAAAGAATTAGTATTAACAAATATGCCAACAGCTTTCAGAGCAGCCGCTGAACAAAGCCTTCGTGGTAAAGATGTATACATCAGAAATAATTCCTGGAATTCTGATCCTTTTCCGGTAAATCTTATAGTCCTTTATCAATACTTACTCTCTTCACTTTCATTTATTTTTAATTTCTGATGATGCTAGCACACAGCACACTGCATATCTTTTGTTTTAATTTTCTTTCAAAAAAAACCTTTCAAATTGAGCTCACAAACATGAAGATGCTATCACATTGCATGTACTTTATTTTGAAGTCAAACTGACATATATATATATATATATATATATATATATTTTTCTGTTGTGATAAATTTAAACAGTAACAGATATGACTTATGAGGCAAGAGTTTCGGAAGAGATAACAAAGATCATCATTCTGTGCTTGCAATTGGGGTTTTCCTTTTTCTGTATTTCTTACTTTTGGGTTCCTTTTTTGGTGTTTTCTTTTTGAGCTCAATAGCTTTATGTGGTTACTCGTATGATTCTATAATAATAACAACATATGTTTCATAGAGTACAATCCACTCTGGCGATTTTTTGAGCCTTCATATTTAGAATGCCAAGTGATGATCAAACAATAGTGCGTGCAGCAGCGGAGCTAGGATTTTGGCTCTGGGGTCAAGACAAAAACTAATATTCAAGAACACACGAAACAGATTAACTCATCCTCATTTATTTATATCTCGAAAATCATTTATAACTAAGTCTATTTAATTTTCACACACCCATTTCCATTTCAAATACATAATAAAGAGTTAGTAAGAAAATAATTTTTCTTCTATTTTTAAAACCTATCTCTATTTTCTTACAAATCTATGTATAATCTTAATATAGCTGAAAATAGTTTTTTAATAGTTTCCAACTAATAAAATATAATGACACAAAGCAAATATATTCACCATAACATATTTAAAATACCATTATATCATTATTATATTTAAATCAAAATTATTTACATAATTGTAACTTAATTTTATAATATTCCTGTCAAACCACATTAACTTGTAATAATTTTGAACAAATTTAAATAAACGGATATTTAAATAAAACTAGTAAAATAAATTTATCAAAGTCACATTAATAACTTAAAAAAATAATAAATATATAAAATGACATAAATAATTATTACTTTACGGTCCCAATTTTAAATCTTGGAGAACGATAAAGGGAATTAAAAAAAACAAACGAATTACAAGTAAACAAAGTAAGGTAAACCTCAAAGAATTGTTCAATGGAAGGTGAGTATTGTAGAATAAAATAGAAAAGTAGTCATAGACTCGCATCACAAGAGTTCAATATTTACTTAGTTTATTCTAGTAGAAATCTAAATAATAAAATTAGGAATTTTCATAGATGGGATTATTTTAGGATAAAAACCCGTCATTTGAAAGAGCAAATTGTGACTTGGAAGTGACCTGGTGCTTAGGTCGCATCCAGGTCGCTTTTCCCTCGGGTTAAGAATTTAGTATCGTACACTGTTACGAAAACGGGCATAATTGTTTCTTGAAAATTCGGAATTACAATATGTAAAAAGTGCTGGAAACTAGACACCAGGAGCTTTCCGAATATATGTGGACCTCAACATGGTTCGATCTGAGGAGAGAGATATGAGTCCAAAAATTTAAGTGTTTTGTACGATCATTTACCATTTCAACCATTTAACCTTAAAAACTCTTCAATTAAGCTCAACACCTTATTTTAGGGCATATAACCTACAAATAGCTTACAAAACACATTATAAACCAAAATATATTAAAAAACGAGAACAAATGATAGCAAATGGGGACCTCAAATAGGTATAAATATAGTCCGATCAGATTGGAATGATTGAATTCCAAATTCTGAATTTCAATTTTCGGATTAGAAATTGGAAATAAAAAGAAACATGACAAATAAGGTTTGGGTGTGGGAACGAGTGAACCTCCCCGTAAAATACCTCCATCCCTAGTCCCCCAAATGGGTTTCGAAGGAGGTGGTGGGGGAAGGGAGGAGGAATTGGGGTGGCAGGACTAGAGGTGCCCACGGTTTGGTTAAACCGTGTGTATAAAACCGAAACCGACCATCCAAAACCGAAACCGAAACCGTAACCGAAACCGGCGGTAGTTTGCTTACGCCGGTTTGAAAATTAGTTTTGTTGAAGAGGCTGGCTTGGTAGTTTGCTTCTCACAGACACCATGTTGTTGTGGATTTGAGTTATCCCTATACCCCAATTATCATATTATTGTAATATTTAAAATATATATATTTTTGTTGATATATAATTTAACTACACATAATATTATTTTTACGGTATATTGAAAAATATGTTTTTTTTTAAAATTTCAATAAATATATATTATATTTTTTTTGTTCAAATTACTGTTTTCAATAATTTCTATAGACTTATTTTCATTTTCAGAATACTATTTTCATTTATTTTTATTAGACGTAATTTCAGCATTTTCAGCTTTTGAAAACATTAAAATCAATTTATTATTTCCAAATGAAAATATATAAGACAACCGAAGAGCCGCTTAGGGTTCCACAAATTCTATCATATACCATGAATAAAATTCAAATGATATACCCTAAGTAATTTAAAATTATAAATTTACCTCTTATAAACGGGTTATACATATCACCCGTTAGCCGTCAACCCGTTAATTAAACCCGACACAACTCGTCTATTCAAACGTTTCAAACCGGTTGACTAGATTACCAACCTAAAACCGTTTATTCACAGGTTGTGATTTTGTGACCCATATTGCCAGCTCTACCCTCATATGTAAGAAAAACAATTGAATTTCTTTGGTAGGATTCAGGATCATATCAACAGCATAAGAGAATTTTTATATACTTTGACCAAGAACAAAGCAATGGATCCGTCTCCAATAGCTTTAAGAGAATAAGTAAATAATTTTCACAAGGAAGAGAAAAGATAACACCAGCGTCTCTCTGTCTCTCTTTATTCTCTGTGCCAAAACTTGAGCAAGCAGGGGTGCAGGGGTTTCGAGACAAGATATAATCTGAAGGAGCAATATCACCAATGATAACGCCAAGTATGTATTTGGTTCATGCTTGTTATTTTGTTTCTGTTCGAATTCATTGATGCATATAGATGAAATGTTTGAATTTAATGCGTCTTTCTAAACATATAGTTTCCATTTTGTTTTTTAAAGAAAAGCCTAAGTGGTCAGAAGACCAACAAAGGAAAAATTAACTGCCATTAGTTCAGTGTAGCCTCTTAATTTGTTTCACTCTCTTGATCGATGCTTCTTCTTGTTTGATCAGTTGTCAGCATTTTGATATATTCAACAAATAGGCGGACAGTGCTGGAGCTGATACCTCCAAAGTGGAGGACATTGTGGAAGGAATGGGATCTGCGATTAGCGGTTCTGATTAGCCTCTTCATCCATATACTACTGAGCATCCTAGGCAATCGTAGAAAGTACAATCGCAAGCTTTGGATCAGAATCTTAGTTTGGTCTGCCTATACAGCTGCAGACTCCGTGGCAATTTTCGCACTCGGTATAATCTCAAATAACCTCTCGGATTTATTGCAAGACAGGTGTGATGGTGGACGTTTGGAACACAACATTGAACTAGCAACAGTTTGGGCACAGCTTCTTTTTTTACACATGGGTGGTCCGGACTCCATAACAGCGTATGCTTTGGAAGACAATGAGCTTTGGTTGAGGCAATTGCTTGGACTGGTTTCTCAAGCATTCGGTGCAATTTATCTCATTCTCCTATCTCGGACAGACGAAGAAGGTTCACGTTTTTCAATTCTTTCAATTATGATGTTTATTGTAGGGTTCATCAAATATGGAGAACGGACGTGGGTACTTAGGGCGGCAAGCTATCAGATACACAGAAAGTCTGTACAGGATGAATGGATTGATCATTTTAATGAACGTAGTATTTCGGAAGATTTTGGACTGAAAAACAAGATGGATGAAGAATATAAAAGTAAGAGTTATGAAGGATACATTGTGAGGATAGATAAGTGTCCTCATCATGTTCCGGTGTCAATATATTTCTCAGGTCTTAGTAACGATTCAATTTCTGATGAAAACAAGTTTCGTATAGTCAATCGGTTTTTTAGTGCAACCAAACATCTTTTCGTAGATGCTGCAATCAGCTCCTCATATAGAAACACTGTCCAAACTGTTTTCAGAAATATATCATTGGAAGATGCTTTCCAAGTAAATGAAATCCAAATCGGAATGATATACGATTTGCGTTACACCAAAGCACCCTTATTGTATTCATTTTTTGGCTTATGCTTGCGCTTCATTACATTCTTTCTTACCTGTTGTTCGTTGGTGTTTTTCTCATTTTTTCTTGATCACAAAGCCAAGAACTACTCAAAGATTGATCTTTCCATAACATTCTTGTTGCTAGCAGTAGCTGTTATTCTAGAGATCAATTCAGCATTAGTGATAATCTTCTCAGACAGATTTGCTCTTTGGTTGATTAAGCACAAAAAAAATTACACCTTTCGAACCCTTAATAGTTTTCGACTGGTCAAGCGTCCTAGGTGGTCAAATAGCATGTCCCAGTACACTCTGATATGCGGCACAAGGAAAACAAAACCCCTCCTGTCGTGCGGACGGTTCTTAAAAATTGGGACACGAAAATGCCATGAATGGAATACTCAAGTCACCAACGATCTAAAAGAAATGATCTTTCGGTATTTCAAAGAGAAATCTGAGGAATTAGCAGTAGATGGAAAAAATCCTTTTACTGCATTGCCTACTACTACCAACACCAACCAAGAAGAAGAACAAGGTATGAGTATCTGGGAACAGTATGAGTATAAAATTATCATCTGGAGCTTTGCTACAGAAATTTTGTACTACATAGATCGAGAAGTTAATCCGCGGTATTTTGAAGATAATCCAAAATTGAAAGCCATCAAACGAATTTCGAGATATATGTTGTATCTGCTAGTCAAGAATCCTTCCATGATATCAGCTGAAACAGGTTTGATGGTTGTTACCTTTGAACACTTAACCAATGAAACTGGGCATTATTATTATTCATATAAAGCCAACGAATGCAAAGATCTTCTTCAGAAATTTCGCGACAAAACTCATGATGAGAATCAGAATCGTCGTTTGATGGGCAATGCAATGAAGCTTGTAAAAGAATTACAGGATACAGCTCAAAATCAGGAGGTATATTAGTTGATTAATTATTTTATTTTTTTGTTTTCATATATGTTAGCATCCAAATTAAAGTTTCATTTTACGGAGTATGTGATAACATCTCTTTTTATATCTTAATTTTTTTGTGATTGTCTTTTAAAGGAGAGATGGGAGAGAATTGGTAAAACTTGGATGGAAATGTTGGGATATGCAGCAAGAAAGAGTAAATCTAACAACCATACTCAACAATTGAGGCGCGGTGGAGAGTTCATTAGTCATGTATGGCTTCTCATGGCTTATTTTGGATTGACAGATCACTTTCAGATACCTTCTCCATCAATTCCTCATAGGCTCATTGCCAAGTAGCCAACAATATGTTTGATAATATAAAATCGGATTATTCTACTTTCATTTTTTTTTTCTGGATGTCAACACCTAATAATGTATGTATATGGTAATAAATTAAGTTTTCTGAATTCTAATCTCAAAGTAATTTGCTCTATTGGATTAAGGGATTAAGTAATTTGATTCATTCACTTACAACTTGCTCATAGTTTGAAAGCAAACAACTATATATATATATTTGAACGGTAAAATTTATTCTAGGGCCTAAAAGCCAAAGAGCATGCAAACAACAAGTCTCCAAAACCAGAAAACAGAATGAGCTTACAAACACAAGAGAAGCAACCCGCACAAAACAGCTAAAGCCCCCCAAAAAACCACAAAAACCACAGAACAAAACGCAAGACTAGACCACCAGCCGAACACTACAACCAACAACCCCAACACAAAGCAAAACCCACCCAGGCAAAACAGAAAAAGAAAACAAATAATTGTTTATTCGCCATTTTGAGCTTAACACCCTTCAAACTCAAAAACACTTTAGCAATGACATCAGCCATCCTCACTTCCTTATCATAGAAATCAAACCACAAAGCGGTACCGAAATCAAAACTTTTAGTAATCTCCTCCTCAAGGATCCAAGATAACTTATACTTAGAGTTTCTTGTCTTCATACAATGACCCTTTGCAGCAAGACAGAAAACCTTATCATTCCTTATCTTTGAATTGATGAAGACACTATCATTGTCTTCCATTCTACGGGTATTAAAATTAATAGCTCCTTGTTATCCTTATATGGCAGCTCCTCATTAGAACACTCAACAGAGCTTTTGTTCACCATTTCCATATCAAATTCACGTCTCAAACCATTATTTTCAAACTGAGCATTTTTAAACCCATCACCTCCTCCCTTAGCTTCTTTCAAACTCTTATCTTTAACTGTGCTTATAGGCCCGCCCTCAGCTACATCTGGATCATGACTCAAAAGCCTCGCATCAGTAGTATAATTTGATGGGTGATGAGGCCCAATCCCCATCCCATAATTTGGACATGATTGATTGCAAATATCAGCCCCCTCTTTACAATTCCTTAAGACACTTTCTCCTTTCAAAAAATGAGAATTAGAAGATAGCCCATTTCTTTTCTCCAAATGCTTTGAATCCGACCATATTTCAGTTTCAATATAGCCACTTCTTTTTTCTGGTGACAGCTTGTCAAGATAAATAGAGGCAGCCTTAGATTTTTTTTTCTCTAATTGGTGACAGCTCCTCTCACCTTTGTATGAAAAAGACAACCCACTAGCTTAAAGACCCAAGTTTAGCTTAAATAAGCAACTTGGACAAACCTTTCTCCCACTAGCCTGACCACCATTTCGTTTCTTGCTAATCCTTTGACATGCAAACCTCTTTAAGGCTATCTTATCTTTGTAGCAGATCTGGTCACTGTTCTTTAACACCTCCAAAGCCTTGTCATTTGAGTCAGGCCGAAAAGAGGAAATCTTGCAGTCCACCTTCAAAGCCAAAGAGTCACCACTGTCCAAATCAAGCATAGCTTTCAAAACGTCACATGGACCTATTATCCTTTTAAACCTTTCTTTTCATTGTTGTAGACCTACTCACCACCATTTCCTTCCTCCAAGGCACAACCTTTAATTCATAATCAAAAGAAGGAAGCTTGCAGGCCATCTTCGATGCTGACAAGCAGTGGCGGACCCAGAAATTTTAATGAGGTGGGGCACTTGAACAAAAAACAATTATTTAAAAAAATTTAATGAAAATTTAAAATCATAATAAAATGTGTTTTTTTTTATATAAAAAATGACAGTATAATGAATTTTTAATAAAAAAATATAATACTTATTCGAAATGAATTAAATAATCTTACATTTAAAAGAACTAAAAACAAGAAACAAAATATTTAAAAAAATAAAAAATAACAAGAAAAACAACATGTAAAATGAAAAATTATAGTATTTATTCGTAAAAAAAATTAAAATATAGATTTATAATAAAATATTTGTTTTGTATTTATAATGAATTCACTTTAAATTTATACAAAAATAATTGATTAATAAATATTACTAGAAATGTTTTTGAATTTTTTATTTTTCTAATTATTGATTCTAAATAAATTAGAATAATAAAATAAAGAAAAATATAAAGGATAAAATAAAATGAATCATAATAATAGAGGGACTATTTTAATATAATAAATTTAAATTTGAGATTTTAGGGTTTATTGATTGGATATGTTAGGTATGTCAAACTAAAAATATTAGAAATAAGAAAATTTCAAAATAATAATAGATAAGATAATTTACTATATAATAGAATTGAATTAAGTAAACCACAAATTAAGGATAGTTAAAGAATTTAACAATGAGAGGAAAAAGAAAATGAATTATTTTGTTGTAGAAGAAAATGAAAATTTGATAAAGGAATTGGAAACGAGTGTAAAATAAAAATAGATATTAAAAAATATTTGTTTTGTTTATGGTGAGAATTGAACCAGTGACTAAAACAATAAAATGAAGACAATAAACCAGAAGTACTGTATAACAACATATGTCATAATGTGTTATTTGTGATATATATATATATATATATATATATATATAAAATGATTTTTTTTTTGAAAATTTGAGGTGGGGCACGGGCCCTACCTGGTCTCTATGTGGGTCCGGCCCTGCTGACAAGTCAACACAATCCGAAAATTGCAAAGAATTCAAACTTTCCACCGGCCATCTCATCTTCAACCCCAGAGCGTTAAGACACTCTATCAACTCTCGGACCGAACTCCTTAGCAACACATGTTCTTCTTCGATTCTTCCATCCAAATGCAGCAACCTTTGACCAAATTGGCCATCCAAGAACATTCTTTCTGTTCACTTTCTCTGCCACCCTTCTAGCCTCCTCCAAAGATTCAAACCATATAAAAGCAAAACGATTCCTTAGAGAGGTGTTCTTGGACGACAAGAACACGTCTTTTACCCTACCAAACCTTTTGAAAAAACCCAGAGATAAACCAAATCAACATTCAGATTCAAGTTATCAGTGAAAACCGAATGTAAACTCTCCCTAAAATCTTTTTGACCACCATGGCCGAAAAATTCATCACTCTTTTTCTTTCTATGGCCTAAAATTTCAGAGTATCTCTCACTAACTCTCCCTCTCTCTCTCTCTCATCGACATGGCTTTGTTGATAATATATATATATATATATTGTCATTTTCATTTAGTGATCATGTGCGGATTTTATGAAAGACAGCTATTCATGCTATGGCTTGGAGTGTGTGGTTTGCCCATAACCAGTGGATTTTTTTGAGTAAGGCTGTGGAATCTGCTTTGTCTTTGGTTTGGCGTATGGTGTCTGACGCTAACCGTTTGGAGATTGGGAGTATGCGTGATTGTGTAGATGATCTTTTGATTCTTCGTCGATTTGATCCCCGTGGTCGTCCGGCTAGGGCGCTGATAACATCGCAAATACACATTTTGAGGTCCCCATTTCCTATTGTTTGCTTTCATTTTCGAGCGTATTTTTGTATATAATGTGTTTTGTGAGCCTTGTGTAGGTTATAATCCTTAAAATAAGGTGTTGATCTAAACTGAAGAGTTTTAGAGGTAGAACAGCTGAAATTGGAATTGCTCATGCAGTACACCCAACTTTCGGAGGCTATATCTCCCTCCTTAGATCGAACTACATTGCCCAATACCTATTTTCGGAAAGACCCGGATGTCTAGTTTCCAAAGCTTTTAACATATTAGGATTCAGAGATTTCTAAAGGAAGTTATAACTGTTTTCGTAACTGTGCGCGTTGTAGAAAACTCACATGCGAATTCTCCCGTGAATTCTCCCGCGAAATCACCTAAGTAAAATGCTCCAAAAATCTTCGCAGGATAAGTTCCGCGGGAGAACCAGACAGAGTCACCCATGGATGGCCCTATTTCCAGCCAATTTTAGGCACTATTTGAAGGGCAATTTTGTCTTTTCACCCCATTTTTCGTTACCTAACTTCCAAGTACTATAAATACACCCATTTTCTCTCCTCTCTTCAGATCCCCCTCTCACGCCTCTTCTCTTTTATCTTCCATTTTCTTCTATTTTCTTCATTTTCTCCACCAAATAAGGAGAGAATGAGCTCCCATGGAGGATTTTCCTCCATGGGAGCTCACCATGCACCTTCACAACACCACTTTACACTTCCTCCATCCATTTTAGACTAGATTGCAAGGAATTAGGAGCCAAATTCGAGTTAGGAAGGCTATGAGCATCTTTGGAGGACTTGTCTTCAAGGGTTTGCTCTTATTTACTCAGTTATTTATATATAATGTGTAACCCCGATTTGAGAATATTGTAAACCTTCACATGTGCTATATATGTATGTTTGTTCTTAAATTTGTTTGGGTTTTGTTTTACTCTTTGTTAATTCATGATTTAAATTCTTATTGTGAAATGCTTGTGCGTGGAGGGTCAAAATTGATATGTTTGTATGATTGAGATTAGGAGTAGAGTAATTTAGATTCCCATGAGTGTTTGTATGTTAATGAATAGCCAAAATACCATGTATTGAGTAATTTGAGTGGTAGGGATTTTAGCCCCTAAGAGTAGAAAATGTTTAGTTCATGCATTTAGTTGCTAAATTGGCCTTGGTTCACATCCTTGTGCTTAATGGGTCTTTTTAAGACACATTTACCTATCCTTAGCCGTATTGGGTGATGAATTGATTTTGAAAAAAATTCCCAAATCAAAAAGATGAACCTTTAACCTAATTGAATGGTCTTAATTTATAACAATCAGCATATTTGCATATTAATGTTAGGTAAACTTGTTTCCATTTTTAGTCATCCTATGAAGATTGATAAAATCGAATCCTTGACTTAGAGTAAAGACAAACTGAATTCCTCTTGTGCTCGTGGTGTTATAGGGGCATTTTGTATGCTTAATGCTTTCACTCGGTTAGCCACCTTATGAATGATATTTAGGCTATGTTATATATCGTGTGGTTCGCATTAACATGCTCAGCGTGATATCCTCTACATTTGACCAGAAAGTTGAGAGATTACCAGACTGGCGTGTAGAGCTCGTGTGTGTGTCCCGCAGTTTTTAATGGATTCATGCGTACTTTGTACGTGTGGATGCAATCTCTATACGCTCGAGAGAGGGTAGAGATTAATTAAGGGGACATCAGCATATAACATACGTGTTTTATGAGTATCTCGTATTCTTAATGCTTTCACTTGGTTGTCATCCCGTATTTGGTTAGTGTAGTGGATGAATTATTGGTTGTAGTATGGCTTACGCGGTTGCACATTATATGCCTAACGAAATAACCACTGTATTTGACCAGAAAGTTGAGAGATCACTAGGCTAGCCTACAGGGCTCGTGTGTGTGTCCCAAAACACTTAATGGATTCATGCTTATGTATGGATGCAATCTCTATGCGACCGAGAGAGGGTAGAGATTAATTAAGGGGATACGAGCCTATGATATACTTGCACATTTGAGGGACTAGGTGGGTCTAGTGCTTAATTAGAAGGGTTGTTACGGTTGAGTCATTTCCTTAGCATATCCATACATTTCATGCATTTCTGCATTCCATCATATCCATGTATATATTATTTATGTAATTTATTTTGTTATATTATTATTCACATTTCTGCACATGCAACACACAAGTCCGCTTGACATGTTGTAATAATAGCTAGAACTAGAGACAATTGATGAATCCCACTCCATACGGAATGATTCCCTCGCTTGCAGCTTTGCTAGTTTTCATAACTATATAGCACATTGCGTAGGAACTTTTTATAAATAACCTTTTAGGATCCACAATTCCCTAACGACAGAATAACGGGTATCAGGTGCCTATAAAGAGTGTGATTTGGTCTCCTCTGGCTCTTGGTTGGATCAAAGTTAATACGGATGGTGCCTCTTTGAATTCTGCAAGTGATGGGGGTTGTGAGGGTCTCTTATGTAATTGTAGAGCTTTTGTGAATGGTTATTTGCTGTTCCTCTTGGTCAAGTGTTTGTGTTTGAGGCAAAATTTCTTGCATCTTCGATAGCCTTAATTATGCATGGCAGAACGAGTGGCGTCAAATCTGGCTTGAGAGTGATTCTTCTTATATGGTTCAGCAGTTCTCCTTTCGCTTTGAGCAGGTTCCTTGACCGATTCAGCAGGCTTGGCAACATTGCATCTATCACATATCGAAAATAGAGTTTCAGGTCTCTCATATTCTTAGAGAGGAGAATCATGTTGCAGACGCTCTTTCTAAGCATACTTTGGGATTGGAGGTCTATTTGTGGTGGTCTAACACCCCGTCTTTCTGCTCTTTGTTGGTTGGTAATTATTGCATGGGTCATAAGTCTTTTTGTTTTTCTTGATGTTTTCTGTTTCGGTTTTTTTTGTGGCCTGCACGCAACTGTTTTTGTTGGGAATGTTTCCCTTGGCTTTTGTGCTTTTCTGGTTCTTGTTACATACCCAAATCATACGAAAAATGATAGGAGTATAAAACCCATCCCCGCCCTATACCCATTGCGGGTTAGACTATATATCCCTATCCCCGCCCCATTCCCACCAAATTGAAACCCATCCCTACCCCAAAAGTGTGGGTCCCCACGGGGAATTTTGCTATCCCTATCTATTAGTTGAGCTACACCCCTATTGGCAATTTAATTAGAGTTCTTGCTAAACTTTTTCTTTTTATTTCTTGATTGTTTTTATCTAAGGGCATACTTTTCGATTAATAAAACTATACTTAACATATCCCACCTAAATATTGAATCCTGGCTACGCCACTCTATTACCATTCTACCAACCATGCTAAAAGTTGATGTGTCTTAATATCATAGTTTTAAAATCAAGTAAAACTCACTATAAAAAAGTGACTTATAGTGACACATTGCTTTGTGACAAATTTTACTATTTGTCATTATGTTTTGTTTAATTGAAACTTTTTAAAAATAATTGTCACAATTAGTTACAAAATTTGATAATTTGTGACAAATAATATAATTAGTCACAAAATTAATTTTTTAGAAGGAAATATTTTATTTTATAAATAATTAAGTTTTTAAAAGGCATTAGAATCAATTAATATTTACATTAAAAAAGAATCAATTAATATATTTTTTTTTCTTTTTCTTAAAAACACTTTTTATGTTTGAAACAATGTTTTATATGAAGAAGTACTCAGATTATATAGAAAATTTTGTCTGGATAGAAAATGTAAGCTTATCTTGATTTTATTTTTTTAATGGTTTGTTTTCTTATTCTTGTTTTTCAGGGTCGGAATCTCAAATCCAAGTTTAATATATTGAAAGTGTTTTTGAATAAGGTATGCTTTTTTTTTAAAATATATATATATCTATTAAGGGATTTGTTTTTTAACTTTAATTTGTTTTCAATTTTTTCAAGGAACTCGTTATTATTATTTCATGATCTATAGTTGTTTGTTCTTATATTTCCGTAGTATATATCAATATTAGTTTATGTGCATACTAACTGTTTGTTAAAATAATTCTTATGAAACAACTAATTGTTTGATGCAACATTGAAAGAAAACTCTTAAGGTTCCTTTTCTTTTGATTTCATTTTTTTAGGGTTTGTTTTATGGCATTTGTTTTTCATTGTCAGAATCTCAAATTCGAGTTTCATAAATTGAAAGTGTCTTCAAATAAGGTATGCTTTTTTTTTTTTTTTGTATGTAGAATTATATATATATCTGTTTAGGGATGTTTTTTAACTTTAATTTGTTTTCAATTTTTTTAAGTAACTCATTATTATTATTTCATGATTTATAGTTTTTTGTTCTTAAATTTCCACAGTATATATCATATTAGTTTATATAGATACTAACTGTTTGATAAAATGATTCTTATTGAACAACCAATTGTTTGATGCAATCAAACTGTTGTTCTAATTTGTCATGCAATTCATAGAAAAGAGTTCAAACACTCAATAAAATATTTGATATTTGACTTGATGAATAGATTGATATTATGGAAGACTTTATATGAAGATGAATATATTAAAACATTATGTAGGACTTCGTATGAAAATGAATAGATTAACTGTTCCAATAAGTTTTATACTTGGATATCAAACTTAAAAGAATTTAATTTATATTTGAGCTAAGTTTTGCCAATATTGTTGCATTTTTCATTGGTTTTATTTTCGGTATTTTTTTTTCTTTATGTCTTCATGTATATAGGCTTCACTTGCAAAACCTAAAGATTCTTTAGCTACCCGACAACTGATAGTAGATCATTGACTTCTAATATTTCACAATCAAGACCTCGAAAGTTTCAAGTTTTTAGCTATACAGTTGCAAGTTATAACGTGTGACCTAACACTTATGTGAACTTAGACTAGCCGGGTTTACATGTATTATTTATTAGTAGACTCTGAAAATTGTTGGATTACTTTTGTATCAATTCAATATTATGTTAGTTTTTGGATATTTTTTTAATGGAATGATTATTTATAGAACTCCATGTCATTCAATGAGTGACATGATTTATTTGGTTATATTTTTTATTTTTTTTATATAATTTAAATTTATTTTAAATTTTGACAATAGATCAAATGGTCACTAAGTATTTATATAGTGATTTAATATTCATTTTGTTAATTGTCACTAAATCTACGTTGTGGTGATAATTATTATATGGTTTACTTAATTGTTACTAAGTTTGCCTGTAGTGACATAATTTTAAGATAATTATTTGTCACTAAATTTGTGAGTAGTGACATTTTTTAAATAATAAATTGTCACTAAGAATATGTACAACGACAAAATCTTCAAATGGTTAATTGTCACTAAATACTATTTTAGTGACACAATTTTTATTTTGTCACTAATTAAAGTCAAGTGATAATATATCACTAAAAGTTATAATTTGTGACAAGTACCAAAAAACTGTCACAAATACTATTAGTGACGAGCAAAAGTGACAAATTTTTAGTGACACTTTTTTTGTCACAATATTGAATTTGTGACAATTTCTTCACTTATAATGGCAAATATTTATTGTAGCTCAATTTTTTTGTAGTGACTCAAATTAAGGCTATGTTTGGGATTGCTTAAAATTATAAAATAATCACTTATTTCCGAATCTAGGATCCATAAAGTGTTTGGTAAACACATCATAATCCACTTATTTTATAATTTGCTCATCCAATAATCAACTTTTAAGAAGCTAGTAGGGGTTGCTTTTTAAAGCTGCTTATTGGAGAAACAATTTCAATACTTATAAAATTTCCATATTATCCTTATTATTATTTTTAAATGACAACAATGACCTTTATATATCTGTCAAAATTAATTTTTTTTCAAAATATCAAAATTATTTTAACTAAAAAATATAAATATAATATCTTAATAAAAAAAATCTTTTGCCACCGTTGTCGTCTGCGACAGTGGCCACCATCGTCGCCGGCGACAGTGGCATGAGGATAAACACCCTTCGCTGGACGATTTCGATTTCGCCCATCTCCGCCCATCACTGCCCTTCTCCGTCGTTGACTTCATGAACATATATAATCTAGTTCTCAGAATCTTGCGATTCCGTCGCGAAAATGGAGGAGGCTTCCTCCTCCTCCATCGCCGGATCATAACCGGCTTTTCTGGCGCCGAAGAGGCCAGTCATTATCCGACGATGGAGGAGGAGGAAGCCTCCTTCATTTTTATGACTGGTTTCGAGATGGAATGTCGGCGATTTCAATCGCGAGAACTCGGCGGCGAGAGAAGAGGTCGACGACCACGTGACGGAGGCTGGCGACGCGCTCGAGGACGAGAATCTGGTGGATCGGCAAAGGGAGGCGGATCGGAGAGGTTGACGATGGAGGATGCCGAGTTTCAGATGAGGATCTAGTAAGTTTTAAAGGAACGAGTTGACTCGGTACGAGTCGACTCAGTTCATTTTTTAAATTTAAATATGATTTTTTATTAATTTAAAATAAATTTGGAAAGTCTTGAAACCCAAAAATACATAGAATCTGTTGATAAAAAGGTAAAAAAAAAGCAGGAAAAAAGGAAAAATAATAATAATAAACTGGAAAAAATGAAAAAAAAATACTTCAAATATATAATGTTTTAGCACTCATGCCCAATTTAGTAATTTTCCATAATCAATTAAAATTTACCAAACACATTTTCCTTGTTTTTTTTCTCAAATTGATTATTTATAAAACCCATTTACCAAACACATATCAACTTATTTAGTAAGTTGATTATTGCTTAAGTTAAATTATAAGCTAATTATTCTATAAGCACAGCAATCCTAAACATAGCTTAAATAACCTAATAAAGCTTCCGTTTGCCCCAAATTAACCTGGCCCTAGCTAAATTTCTTGCTGTTTGTCATTGATAACGAACCTGGATTTTTTGGGTTCGATTAGTGACTACTCTTGTTTTGTTTATGCCCAATCCATACAAATAAAACTTTCTTTTTTGGGCTTAGAAGCGTCATGTCATGGACTGAAAATGCTTAGAAGCCGTGTTTGCACCTCTGCAAATTTGTGTACAAATTTGTATGTACACGTCAAAGGCTTTATATATAGTATTTCTGTATGTTCTGACAAAAAAATTTAGAACTTTTAATTTTTATTTTCAAGACTTTTAATTTTATAAAATTACATATTTTTCCGGTTCGTTTGCACACTACCTCTTAGCAGAACTGGTAATGCACATTCCTTCCATATAAGTGGTGAGAGATTCAAATCCCACCTTACACATTTTACAAATATGTGTAGAGAGTTTTCTTCCTAAATTATGGGAGTAGATATCCGAACAGCACATGTGTTGTTTGATCATGGTAGATCCCAACAATCTTATTGTTTTAGTTCTTGAAATACTTCGAAAAAAAAAGGTACTGGATATATGATTTCTCTGGAAAATATGGATGAGGATAACCTTGCTTATACTAAGACGTACAAGATAACTCATGGTTATCATGGCACTTAGAACTAATTAATTACAACTATGTACTAGCTTACTGCCTTATGTAAATTAATTGTTTTTGAAGATCCACTTTCATCATCTCTATTGTATCTCAATTCATATCAATAATATTGTATCTCAATTTGATTTTGGGGGATCGAAGTAAACTACTCGAGAATATGCAGCTCTAAAATTTGATGTACAATTTCATGACTTCTTGGATTAATAATTTATTCTCTGTTAATTATGCCTGTCATAATTTATGTTTCTTCTAAATAATTTATAATTTAAATAGCCTTATTATAGTTTGATGTAATAGTGTACTTGAGAAGGTTTATTGGATTGCACACTTACCACTATATCTTTAACAATTATTTTTTTTGAAAAGATAGAGTTTCATTAAAGCCAAAAGGCTAAACAGGGAGAACCCAGAAAAAACAATAAGCAAGCTGCACTACACCAAAGCACACCAAACCACCGTCTATCCACCAAAACGGTAGAGGCAAGGACAACCAGAGAACCAAACAAACGAAAAAACAGACCACCAATGCTGAAAACAAAAAGCCTACAAACAGAAACGCAGACAGCTGGCATGACAAAGCTATAGCAGATATTAGCTAGCTATTCATATTATTAATTATTATTATAATGTGAATGAATCATGAGAGAATCAACTCATGTTCATCAGTCTAGTTAAATCAAACTATTTCATGAATTGAATCTTATCGCATCAATATGTTTTAATCATGTACACGTTTTTTTAGTTTTTGACAATGATTTTAGTATAAGCAGCCAAAACTTTTCCATGTGTAAGAAAAAAATATTATGATTGACCCCATAAAAAAGAAAAAAAGGAAGAAAAAAGTCCAACTTTTCACACCTAATATTGTAATGTAATCTACAACTACCAATTGTTAATTAATCACATGTTATTGGCTAATGCTGCATGTATAATTATATTTTGCACATGGATTGAATTAGATTAGATTAATTTATCTGGTTATCATGCCACCTTTATCAGTCTTTTTTATTTTAATATTTTATAATTTGGCTTTTTATATACAATTCGATGAATTTTATCTGGTTGGGATGCAACCTTTTGTCAGTCTTTGAACCTGAACCACCTTTATCAGTCTTTGGCTCTTTGCCACCTTTATCAGTCTTTATAATTGCAAAGTCTTTGTTTATGTTTTATTTTTTGAATTATTATAAAATTGAGAATTAGGAGAGAGCCAAATGCCTCGATTTCTAATTCTTAATTAGCAATTATCTTTTTTTTTTAAATTTCTCTTTTATATAAGAATATTTAATTTTTGTAAACATCTTCCTTTTTTTTTATACCATCACTTAACGCTATTTACTAGGAAGTCACATTATACATTATTCACTTCCTTGATTCCATCTAATTACCTACATTTTTATAAAATTAAACTCTTATTTAAATCACAACCCATGCATCAAAGTGTTTAACTTTTAATATTTTCCTTCCAGTGATAAAATACAATTGCCTTTCCATCACTTTCCTACTGCCTTTCCATCACATATAATAATTTACAAAAGTGATTACACCATTAAAGGAGATTATATAATCTCCCTCTTCACTTCTATATACTCTTTAATTATTAAAAATCACAAACCATCAAAGTGTTTAATTTAAATAGTTCTTTGTGAGACGTTTGATTAGTTTTTGATCAAAAAAAATGAGAAACGGCGACGTGAAAGGAGCAGATTCAGGTAACTACTCCAACACTAAAGGGAGTATTATTGGAGCTCCTGTCCAAAACGACAAAAAAAGCGCCAGTGATCATAATTATTATGATCCCAATTTGGAGGTCACTCTTGAAATTAGTGATGATTCTGTTGCCGTCCACAGTGTTCAGCCAGCGACAGAAGGAGGAGGAGGAGAAGAAGAAAGAGAAGGACATGAAGATCCTGAGCCGGAGAGCAAACAGTCTTCGGTTGGGTCCTCCTTGCTTCAAAGCGCCTCGCAGCACATCAAACGCATGGTTTCGCTCTCGAGAAGACCCTCCAGCTCCAGCAAGTCTACGACATCATCAAAGCGGTACGATCAGATGAAATCGGCGGCGGATGCTTTGAAAGGACTGAAGTTCATCACCACCCCCAAGTCTGGCGAGGAGGGAAATGATTGGAATGCTGTCGAGAAGCGGTTTGACAAACTCACTGCCTCCACCAACGGCCTTCTTCATTCTTCCATGTTTGGTGAATGCATAGGTAAATAATTTCCATATTTCAATCATTCAAAAATAATCTAATTTATGTATGTTCATTCAACACTGAAGCAGGAGGCATGGTTGTGATTTTGTGGATCTTGTTGGACCATGGTTTCATGGTCAGTCTTTGCGGTTTGCTGCAGGGTGATTTTGGTTGTGTGGTTTTATTTTGCTGTTTGCTCTGTCTTCGGGGCTGTCTTCAGGTGTAGGAGTTTGGGTTTGGGACTTTGGTTTTTGTCTCCTTTTGGCTTTCCATGTTGGATTGTCGTTTTGGCTTCTAGTTTTGTTTTCTGGTTTGGGGGCGGTTGTGTTGCTTATGGGGTTGGTCTGATATGTCCTTGTGCATCTAGCTCTTGCTGCTCCTGCTTGCCTGGTCGGCATAGGAAGCTTTAGGAGTATAGCTTGCTCTGTTTCTTTTTTTTTCTCCTTGGAATATATTTGCCTTTTCAAAAAAAAAAAAGAATCATGATATATTTTCATTTAAATTCAATTATAATTTCAAAGAGAATAATGCAGGAGTTTATAAAATTTTGCTTTATTTGAATTCTAGATATTGATATATATTTTTTAACATGGAGGAACATGTTTTCTTATTTAACCAAGAGCCTAGAATTAACGTGGGTGATAATGACTTTTCAAATTAAGGGATGATTTCACCATTGTCTTTGTAGTTTAAATAATTATCATTTTATCCCTATTGTTTATTTAATAGCAAAAAGATCCTTGTTGTTTTGTCCAACTAATTCCTCTATCTAAATAAGTTTCGTGTTAATAAGATGAGGTTGGTTCGGTACTAAAACCCCTCACACTGTACCACGAGGTTGCGGGTTCGAATCCTTCTCTTTTCCAAAAAAAACACCGAATCTATATAATAGTGTAATACTTAAAAAAAATTAATAATAAGCTTCATGTTAGTGAATACGAATATTTTTTTTTTACTTTTAGATTCAAATAAATTTTAAGGTTTTTTATTTTAATTTATTGTAATTTTTAATAAATAAAGTATTTGTTGTAACTTGGTTCGGTGATATACGTACCCCTCACACCTGCACTACGAGTTTCTAGATTCGAGTTATTCTTCTCCTAAAAAAAACCCCAAATTTAAATACTTCAAAAAAAAAAATTAGTAAACGAAGCAACAAGGATTGAACAACCTAATTCTTCAAAGCCTTGAACTAATAAATCTATAATTTTCAAACAATAGTAATAACTTTGATATATTCCCTTTAATTAATGAAGATATATAATAATCTTTTAAATTTTTTTTATATTTTATGATGGTAGGCATGAAGGGCGATTCTAAGGAATTTGCAGGCGAGTTATTTCGAGCAGTTGCTCAAAAGCACAAAATAAATGGTGAATCCATTAACAAGACACAACTCGAAGATTTTTGGCACCAGATTTCTGATGAAAGCTTCGGTTCCAGACTCAAAACTTTCTTTGACATGTTAGTATTTTACTATTTTATTATATCTTTTTATTTATTTATTTTAATTAATTAATAGTTTTACCAAGTATATATTATAATGGGTGATCATGCAGTGTAGATAAAGATGCTGATGGAAAAATCACAAAAGAAGAAATTAAAGAGGTAAAATTTTTTGTTTTTCTTTTAAATTGGAAAAATAATAATGACACCTAAAAAGGTAATTAAGCATAATTAAATAGCATTTCAAAATTATAAATTAACGATATTATGAAATATTATTGATGGGTATGTGTAGATTATCAGTTTAAGTGCCTCTGCAAATAAGCTTTCCAACATTCAAAAACATGCCGAGGAATACGCAGCATTGATCATGGAAGTATTAGACCCTGATAAAGTCGGATACGTGATGGTAATTAAAATCGATCCTTTTCTTTTCGCTATAAATTATTAGAAATTATCAAGAGTAGAAAGTCAAAAATTTTAAACTTTTGCAACTACTACGTTGTTTTTGTGTGGAATTATATTCGGTACATAATATCAAGAAAAAAAAGCCTAAAACTAAATATCAATAATTCTCTAGTTATGTCGATCATAAAAAAAAATACATGACTGAAGTTACATAATATTGTGGATATGTAATTAAGTGTCTAATTTCGTAACAATGTGAAAATGGTTTCATAATATTATGTAACTTTAATTCTAAAATTTATTAAATAAAATTTTTGGACCGATTTGATCAGAGAAGCACCTCCACTAAATACATGTATAAGTTGAGAATTCTTCGGATGTCAACTTTTTAACACAATCCAGGCTTTGCATCTGAAAATTGTTCAATGTGCTGAACAGGTTAATAAGCTGGAAACTCTGCTTCTTCAATCTCCAAATAAATATGAGAAGGAATTAAGCAAGAAACACAAGCCAACACAGGAGAACAATCCATTAGAGAGATGGTATCAGAAGGTGAAGTACTTTCTTATAAATCATTGGCAAAAGGTCTGGATTCTGATGCTATGGCTTGGAATTGTTTCGGGCTTATTCGCATTCAAGTTTGTACAATATCGAAACAAAGCTGCATATGATGTGATGGGCAATTGTGTTTGCATCGCTAAAGGAGCAGCAGAGACACTTAAATTCAACATGGCTTTGATATTACTACCGGTCTGCCGCAAAACCATTACTTGGCTCAGAAATCATACCAAATTAGGAGGAGTTGTCCCCTTCGACAACAATTTAGATTTTCATATGGTATTAACTCGATCCCAGAATTCTCTGCTAATCTAACCTCCTATTAATTAATAACGCGTCGTTAACTAATGTATGCATTATTTTGTAGGTGATTGCTGCTGGAATTGCCATTGGAGTTATATTACATGGTGGAGCTCATCTAACATGTGATTTCCCTAGACTTATTCACGCGACTAAGGAAGAATACGAGCCAATGAAGCCATATTTCGGGGAGCAGCAACCGCAGAACTACTGGTGGTTTTTGAAGGGAGTGGAAGGAGTGACTGGTATAATAATGGTGGTGTTGATGGCCATAGCATTCACATTAGCCAATCCATGGTTTCGGCGTAACAAGCTCAAAAACATGCCCAAACCCTTCAAAAGGCTCACCGGTTTCAATGCATTCTGGTACTCGCACCATCTCTTTGTAATTGTCTACGCTCTCCTAATTATCCATGGAATTTACCTCTACCTCAGCAAGACATGGTATCAGAAAACGGTGAGCTACGTGAATTGTTCCGATAATATATTATCGTGTAATTAGATAGTTCAATACATATTTTATGGCCTTTCAGGGACTTAATTTTAACTTTTGTTGCAGACATGGATGTATCTAGCAGTTCCAGTTTTGCTTTATACTTGTGAGAGGTTGATTAGAGCCTTTAGATCAAGCACCGAGACTGTTGAGATTCTCAAGGTTATACAACTAGTTTTTTTTTTCTTTAATTAATTTCCCATTTAAAATGAATGAAAAGCCATTATTTAAACTCAAATGTTCCAATTTATAGATTGATTTTCATGTTTGATAAATTGAGACATACTGATTTTAAGATTATTGATGAACATTAAAGGCTCCTGTTTATCCTGATGTCTTGGCGTTACACATGTCCAAACCCGACGGCTTCGAATATGAGAGTGGACAGTACATGTTTGTTAATTGCTCTGCCGTATCTCCTTTTGAATGGTATGTGATATAGAAATTATATATGCTTACATTTATCGTGAAGACACATGTTTAATATTTGAAAAGTGAAAGTCATTGTCAAGTTCATGACTTCCCATAACCATTAAGGAAATTGATGCGAACAGGCACCCGTTTTCCATCACTTCAGCACCAGGAGACGACTACCTTAGTGTTCACATTCGAGCACTTGGTGACTGGACACGCCAACTCAAAACTGTCTTCTCCAAGGTACCTCAGCCTCCTCCTAACGGGAAGAGCGAAACATCTAGAGAAGAAGGAAGCAACATCGGCGGGTATGTCACATTTATTCTTAATTTTAGTATTAGACCCAAGGAAATTTTTTTTTTTTTGGATCCTCCATACAAGTTAAACTCTATTTATAAAGGAGAATATAAAATAAACGAGTCTAAATCAGTAATTATAAGCAATAATGTTATATCACATGATTTTTGAAAGTTTAATAAAATTTCAAATAAATAGAAAATCTTCACACTTGTCTCTTTATGTTTTGTGTATCGATGGATAATACAGCTTTCCGGAAATTAAGATCGACGGTCCATATGGAGCTCCAGCACAAGACTATAAAACATACGATGTGGTATTACTAATAGGGCTAGGGATTGGAGCCACCCCCATGATCAGCATTGTCAAAGACATCATCAATAACATACAAACAATAGAAGGCAACTCAGAATCTGCCCTAGAAAATGGCAACTACAGCTCTAAAGCCACGACGCAGTCTACGTTTAGGACAAGGAAGGCTTATTCCTACTGGGTTACAAACAATCAGAGGTCCTTTGATTGGTTCAAAGAGATAATGAACGAAGTGGCCGAAGCAGACAAGAAGGGAGTGATAGAACTCCATAATTACTGCTCAAGTGTTTTTGAAGAAGGAGATGCTAGGTCTGCCATGATTTCCATGCTCCAGTCACTGCACCATGCGAAGAACGGTGTGGATGTGGTGTCTGAGACTCGCGTCAAATCCCACTTCGCTAAACCTAACTGGCGCCAAGTTTACAAGAACATTGCTGCTTGCCATCCTAATTCTACAATTGGTCAGTATTTTTGTCTTGAGTCATTACGTACATTTATGCTTTATTTTCGTCCATACGTCAAATCTCATTCATTGGATATAATACAGGAGTTTTCTACTGTGGGACACCAGCAGCAATAAAGCAGTTAAGGGAACTAGCTTTGGAGTTCTCTGACAAGACCACCACTGTCTTTGAATTTCATAAAGAAAACTTTTAAGCATGGAAGATTATATATTATGATGAGTGATATCCATCTAATGTTGTTGAAGAATTGTAATTTTGTAGTTATTGATGCTATGATGAATGAGGAAATATGGGGTTTTGTCGTATCCATCTAATGTTATTCTCAGAAATAGATAGTTTGATATCCATCTAATGTTGTAGAAGAATTGTAATTTTGTAGTTATTGATGCTAGGAGGAATGCGGAAATATGGAGTTTTGTCATTTTTTTGAGTTGGTGTTTCAAGACTATCATCACTTTAATAACTTATGTTTTAAAGGCACCAACGTAAGTGACTTCCAAAAATACTAAAGCTTCATAGAGACTTTCATTCTTAAATTGCACAAAAGACGTGATCTCATTCCGTAGGCGATCGGCTTTCCCCATGGGAAAATATTTGTTCAGAAATGCCTGAACCAATTGGTCCAATGTGATGATGGAATCTGAGGGTAGTGACTGCAACCATGCCTTCGCTCTGTCTCTCAAGGAAAATGGGAACAACTTGAACTTGATAAAATCCTCTGAGATTTCGTTATACCTAAAGGTGTCACATATATCATTGAAGCTCTGAAGGTGCATGTTTGAATCATCATTTGGTAGCATGTGAAACTGAACCGCAGTGGCAATCATCTGAATAACCGCTGGCTTGATCTTAAAAGTATTGGCTGCAACTGTCGGTCGGCGAATGGAAGACATGTTCTACTCAACTCTAGGCATAGAGAAATCCTGTAGAGTACGACCATCTTCAATACTGTTACTATCTTCAATGCCACCCTCTTGGTTTGGATGAGCAGCATGGGGTAATCCTCCCTAATCTTGTATTGCATTCGGATTGTTCATCATTGCTCTGTTTACCAATTAACTCACCTACTATCGTAGTCTCATTTCAACTCACTCCGGACGGCTCATTTATTGTTGTTGTACCACCATCATTGCTTAGACCCCACCGTAATATGTGTATATATATACACACAGTCTCTTTTCTATCAGTGAGCACTAATGGAATTATATAAGGATATTGAATGTGAGCCACTTATTTATAAAAGAGTTTTGACAAGTGCATACATATCAAGTCAAAGTATGTAAAACGAGTGGTTCACATTCAATGTCCTTATATAATTCCAATAGTGCGCACTTATGTGAAATTTTTTGTATATATATTTCAATTATTCCATCCATATAGGTATTTAACAATTATGACATTGATCCATCAATTTTACAATAAATATATGGAATATCAATAAGTGAAACAAGGGAGAGAATAGTACAAACTTGGATACTCTGTTTGAGGTGTATATCTCTCTGTAGAAACTTCCGATCAACAATCCAACGGATCGGATTGTAGAACTATAGGTGAAAAACGTTCTGACCAAATTTCAACATGATCGGACTACAGATTAAAGAGATGTCACTTGTTGATGAAACCTACGCAATACTGGAATTTCCTCTCCTGTTTTCTGTCTAGCCCTGTTCGGAATTGTAAAACTCACCACAGGGAATTTCGATTGATAATCCCACCATACAAATTTAAGAACTACAAGAGTATAATGTGCTGACAAAATTTCAGCCCAAACTGATTTCAGACGGATGAGATATCCAGGTTTGATCAAGATTGCGCAGTGGTGTTAATCACACAATTTCTGTACACACACCTCTTTTTCTCTCTCTTATGAAATGGATAAATTATTTCCAATTTCATTATACATGATATTAGGATCTTAAATCCTTTTATGATATTCACAACATTCTGTTGGATGTGTATGAAATTGATAAAATATTATTTCCAGTTTCATTATACGTTAGGATCTTAAATCTTTTTTATGATACTCACAACATCCTGTTGGATGTGTATGAAATGGATAAAATATTATTTTCAATTTCATTATACGTTAAGATCTTAAATCCTTTTTATGATACCCACAACATCTTGTTGGATATGTAGATCCTTCTCTGAATATTGCTTTTCATGAGCATCAAACATGTATATAACACTGGATCCGGATCTCCAAGTTCTCATAGATTTTCAAAACCGTGCCAACTTAAATATAATAAATCCAAAAATTTTAAATTCTGTTTAATCGGTTTAGTCGATCTCATATATTGCGTATAAATAAATAATACAAATATTAAAAAATCATAATAAATAAATCCAGAACGGTATATATGTTCTGTCAGAGATATAAGCCACCCTCATATTTTGTATATAAATAAATGCGAATATTTAAAAGACATAATAAATAAATAAATTCAATGAGTGGCATAAGCCCACCTTATATGTTGCGGATAAAATAAATGAATATAAATATCGAACTGCAAGTAAATTACTCACGTGAAACTATTTTTTTCTTATATGCTATCGTGCTGATAACGGGTTATGAATTAATGAATAAATGAACTAATAAACTTATTAGAGATGGAAGAGATATAATAACATACAACAAGAAGAGATGAGAGATGAGAAGAGGTGAGAGATGAGGAAGGCGAGAGAATGTTATTCTTTCTTGTATTGGATTCCAAAAAATCAAATATTACAAATGAACTCAAACATATACATAGTTCCTTTTCTATCCGTGCACATTGATAAAATTATATAAGGATATTGAATGTGAGTCACTCATTTATAAAAGAGCTTTGATAAATGCATATATACCAAGTCAAAGTATGTAAAACGAGTGGTTTACATATTCAATACCCTTATATAATTTCATTAGTGCGCAGTTATGTGAAATTATATATATATATATATATATATAAACTGATATACGTAAATCTTTTTAAGTCAAAGTACGTAAATTTAATGATCCACATTATTAGTCATGATATATTTTATATCAAGACGAACTGACCACAATAGAAAAATTATATATATACAATAAAGAGAAAGGGATATTTATGATAAATTTCCATTTAATATTACCACTTACAATTGCCACTCGACAAAAGCGCCCCCACTTGCATTCGGTGGGAAAGCCACTCATAAGTCATAACATGATTGCTATGCTTAATAGGATAGGTGGGTATTTATATATCTAGAGGTAAGGTAGGGTGGATAGCAATGGGATAATTATAACAGAGTTTTCTTTATTTATGGCTTTCCGTTTCGTCACTCGTTAACTTTATTAGTGCTATGTATAATTAATTAGTGAGAGGAATAAAAAGTGATCACAACAAGAAATTTAATTTTTTACGACGTTGACTTTTGGTGTTTTTCTAAAACGATTGGAATTGATAGCTATTATAGGGTTTTATTAGAAAAATGCCACTAAAACTGTTTTCACGTGACTTTAAAAGGATTTTAAAAACGCCTTTACTTGAAAAACAATAACACATCAGAAATTGGGGTTCACACACTATTTATGCAATTTTTTTAAATCGTAAAATAAAAGACTCAATTTATTTGGAAATTTTCATTCCAGCATCCAATTTCCTTAACTATTTTTTTGCCAATTCCATCTCTCTTTCGTTTCTTGTTGATCTCATTCTCTGATTTAGTTTCTTAAATTTCTATCAATCTCTTGAGATAGGTTTCTCTAATTTCCGATTTAATTTCTTGAATTTCTCTCAGCATTTTTGTTCTCACTGACAGCTAGCTCTGTAACGACGTCTGAGAAGATCTTGTGATGACGTTCAAGTTATTCTGAACTCCCTTTCTATTGTTTTCTCTATCAACAGACAATCCAATCCAATCTCATGTTATGAAAATAATTTTATTATATCTTAATGTATAATATCACTCCATTTATTTTTAATTTTTTGTTATTATATGATAATTTTATCTTAATTAAAATTATTAAGAAGGACAAAAAAAATTCCAAAAACACTGCAGAACAATTTTGCGTTCAACATTTTTTTAATTCTTTATGAATTTTACAAATCCTAAAACATTTTTCAATATCATTAAATTTCTATTTGATTCCGAAATAATAGGAATGATTTACAACAAAAAAAAACAATTTTTTTAAGTGTTGGTTTTTGCATAAACAAACAATAAAAAGAAAAAATTTACAAATTTGAAATGTTGAATTTTTTTTTTGGAATTAGGTTGTCAGTTGTCACCCAAAAGCTGCTGGCAGGGAAAACCAAATTCCTTTAATTCATATAATTATTCCCAGAATTCCAAGCTTATTGAGAATCGGGAAGAGTTGTAGCCTTTGCTAAATTGAATTACCTGAGGCCGGCCATGTATCATGGCCAAACACACCAACTTGAAGATATATATATATATATAATTTTTCTATTATCAGTTCGATCATTGAATTTAAAAGATGTTTTAATAAGTGTATACAACCAAATCAAAATATTTAAATCCAATAACCCACATATAAAGAACTATTGCTTGAAGAACACCCTCTTGTAAGAAATAGAAATCGTTACGGTCAACCAAAAAATCAGCCGGAAGACGATTATTCAAACTTCAATACTAACCGAAAAAAGAGTGATTTTTTTTTTGTCAATTTCAATATTCAATAAAAAATAAATTTTTTTTTTAAAAAAAAATATAAATTTTTATGATGGAGTGTCATAAGAGAAATGTCATAAGTAAAAAGGATAATTAATTTTTTTAATGTAAAATGATAATTCTGAAACGAAATGAAGTGTATTTAATATTATTTTAAACAGAGTGATTTTAGAAATAAAATGTAAAAAGATAAAATTGGATTATGGATAAAATCTCTCTTGTTTTTTTGAACAACATTTTATTAAGAAATCCACCAACTGGCAAAGGCCCCAACAACAGAAACCTGCCCCACAAAGCAACGCAGCCAAGACCCAAACAGAAACAAAAGAAAAAAACAACACATAGACACACCAAGAACCCAGAACAGAAAGCCAAACCAAGAAATAAAAAAAAGAAAGACAGCAATAACGACCCACAGATCAACCAGCGATACTCCTCTCAACAAAATCTCCTATCATATTAGAACCCATTTTAGCTAGATTGTCTGTAAAAAAATTAGAAGCTCTCGATCTAAAGCGATATAGAGAAAATCTCTTTCAAAAATAAGTTGTTGATGAATGATGTATTTGAATAGTCCATTAGTTAGTTTTTTTTTTGTTTTTGAAATTAGCATTTTTTATTAATGAGAAACCAAGCCAACCCAATCAAAAGACAACAGCAAACCGGCGAGTTATAAGGATATTTATGATTTTTGCCTATTTATTCGTAGACTTTCTTGGATTAATTTATTCGGTTTATGCCTGTTTTAATCAATGTTTCTTATTAAATAACTTAATCAGTTAGCATTATTAATTTGTTTGTTGTGATAGTGTACTTGCATCTTTGTCAATTATAACAGCTGGCGAATTCATTTTATAGCAAATATTACCTAGCCATTAATATTATTAACTATTATTATAATGAGAATGAATCATGAGAGAATCAAATGTGTTCATTTGTCTAAATCAAACTATTTCATTAATTGGATCTTAGTTTGATTAATGTACACATTAGTTGTTGGCAATGTTTTTAATGTTTTTTTTATCAAAAGTGTAATTAAAAATAAAACGTTGTCATTGACTCTATAGAGAAAGAAAAAAAAAACTAGCTAATACTCCAACTTTTCACTCCTAATATTGAAATGTAAATTACAACTATCAAATAGAAACTTGTTAGCTAAATGAGTTTGGCGCTTTAGTAAGGAGGTGTCGTCGTTGTGGAAGAAAGTTTTTTGTTTGAACAGCGAAAATTTTATTCAAACAGCCTACGATTTAGACAATTTTACTTTTAAAAAACAAACATATTGACAATACTTTCAGATGTGAGAAAAAAACAAACAAACATATCATTCAAGTTCAGATTTCAGTCCCTATTCAGTCTTCGGAAAAATTCATGACTATTCAGTTTTCAGACAAAAAAACAAACGACCCTCTAGTTTACCTTATACATATATTATTTGACTTTACAGATTTAGCATAGTTAGAAGGATGGTTGAGTAAGTGGTTTTTAATCCCATCACTTACAAAAAAAATCGAACTTTTAAAAATTTAAAAATTTAAAAACTAAAAAATGAAAAAAATAATTTCGATCTCATAACTACCACCGTAGCTATATATTACTACCACGGTAACTATGTAGATCTTGTATAGGAGGTAAATTCATGTTATTTTTAATTAATCACATCAATTTCCTAGTCCATTATCAGTATTTGAACCACCTTTATTGGTTTTTCCCACCTTAATAAGTCTTTCTTTAACAAGTCATTCATTTATGAAAGTGATAATTTATTAGCATGACTTCATTAATTGTAGAGTCTTTATTTTTTATATTTTTTATATTTTTTATAATAAAATATATTGCAAATTTAAGAGTGCACGTAGAGGGAGGCACATATATATGAGAAGATTTTTGCTTATCCCCATCAAGGGGGTGAGCATTACCTCTCTTCTCAATAAATGACACGTGTTTAATGAGGGGTATTTTTATCTAAAAACTCTCATATGTTTGGATAAAACTACCCTCTCCCTAGACACGTGTCATGTATTTGGGGGGGGGGTTGGGTAATGCTCACCCCCCCTTAATGGGGGGTGAGCAAAAATGGACTCCATATATATAGTACTCTCCAAAACACAATATAAGTGTGAAAGACTACAATACCACTTTAACTTCGGTTTAAGTCTTTGTTTATGTAAATTAATATATATATATATATATATATATATATATATATATATACAGTTCCATTCTGGTCCGTGCACAGTGATGAAAATATATGAGGACATTGAATGTGAACCACTCATTTATGAATGAGCTTTGACAAGTGCACACACACCAAGTCAAAGCATGTAAAATAAGTGGCTCACATTCAATGTCCTCATATATTTCCATCAGTGAGTACTTATGTGAAAATTTACATGTATATATATATTGAAAAGCAGAGTTTATTAACCAGAAAAGGAAAGCAACCCAAAGCAAACAGGGAACGACAAAGCCCTGAGAACACAAACCAAAAACATCAGGGCTAAAACAAGCCAGCCAAAAGAAAAAGAAAAAGAGAAAAAGCTCCAACAAGGAACAAAACAGAGTCCAGAACCCCAAAACAAAACCAGATGGAGGCCCCGAAGAACACCGCCGAGCCAACCACCCTGCAATGTCAAGACAGACTCCATCTTAGAACATCCCCTCCACCCTCAACACCGTTTTTCGATAGAAAATCCGCAGAGGGGTTGGTGGCTCTAGAACTGAATTCAACACTAGCCTGACCCAAGTTACACATAAGGCAACAAATATCATAAATAGACTGTGAATACTCCAAGTTGCCCAAATTGTTGCTATTAATCCAAGACACTGTCACCCGAGAGTCACTGAAAAAAAAAAATATAATTTGGATATAGTTGTTATTGCGGAACTATATAGTTAATGAACATATATTATTTTTTGTAAAACTTTGAATTATAATTTATTTTTGGGTTAATTGCACTAACTTACCCTTAGTTTTTACTTTTTACATCTAGCAAGATTTTCAAAAGATGCCTAAATTAACACAAACATCCCCTGCCATTAAATCAATCTGTTAACTTAAACGGTTGACTATCCTTGACCCTTAGAAAGCCAAATATACCCTTACCACATCATCTCAAAAAAAAAAAAAAAATTTTTAATTAAAATTGAAAAATCAAAAAAAAAATTAAAAGATAATCTACTGGTAGTGAAACTCCACCACCGAAGGATACAATAGATCTTTAAAGATCTCCTACATGCCTACATACATACTTACATGAAGAAATCTTCGCCGATCTCAAAGATCGACCTTCTACAGTTTGTAAAGGAGGCTCCTCCGCAAATTGAGGATGTTTCCGTAGATGGCTGATATATTATTCTTTTTTTTCAATTTGTAATTGAAAAAGATTTTATGTTTGAGATGATGTGGCATGAGTATATTTGGTTTTTCATAGGTCAAGGTTAGTCAACCGTTAAAGTTAACATATTGACTTGATAACAAGGGTGTTTGTGTTGATTTAGGACATCTTTTTGAAATATTGCTAGATTAAACAAAGTACGGGTAAATTAGTGCATTTAACCTTTTTATTTTTTAACTAGGTGTTGTATAGTAGTGTGATCCATGTCTCTTATATTAGTATCAAGTATGGTCAATATAAAGGTGCAAACACTTTCGGTCGATACAGTTGGATAGATATAAACAAAATTAAAACAGATTACATAATCTCTCAATCCTTATTAATTCCATCTTACCTACAATTTTATAAAATTAATCTCTTATTTAAATAACAACCCATCAACGTGTTTAATTTAATATTTTCCTTTAAAGAAGTTTTTGACAAAAATACAATTTTTTTTTTTTACATCACTTTCCTGCCACCTTTCAATAAAATATATAAATCCCTTATTAAACAATACACGAGATTACATAATGATCTCCCTCCTTAATTCTATTTTATAAATTTATGAGCTCAAGCACAAACAATCAAGGTGTTTAATTTAACTAGCTAGTCCTTTGTAGGTTTGATTAGCTTTTGATCAAAAAAATGAGAAACGACAACGTGAAAGGAGCAGATTCCGGCAACAACTCCGACACTAAAGAGAGTATTATTGGAGCTCCTATCCAAAACGACAAAAAAAGCGCTATGTTCAATCTTGTTCCTGAGATCATAACCACTTATGATCCCACTTCGGAGGTCACTCTAGAAATTCATGACGATTCCTCTGTCGTTGTCCAGAGTGTTCAGATAGAAGCGGGAAAAGGAGGAGAAGGTGAAGGAGAAGGAGGAGGAGGGTTCTCCTCGCTTCGAAGCACTTCGCTCTCTAGAATATCCTCTGGTAGGTCTACGATGTCTTCGAAGCGTTACGATCAGATGAAATCCGCAGCAGATGCATTGAAAGGACTGAAGTTCATCACCAACAAGTCCGGTGAGGAGGGAAATGATTGGGACGCTGTGGAGAAGCGGTTTGAAAAACTCACTGCCTCCACCAACGACCTTCTTCACTGTAGCATGTTTGGTGAATGTATAGGTAACTGATTTTCCATATTTCAATCCTCGAAAAATCTTATTTACTTCCACTTTTCTCATTTATTTATCTATGTACTTCCGGTAGAATCAGGATATGTTCATATGTAAGTATATAATTGTTTAAAAATTCAATTATAGTCTCAAAGAGAATTAAGTCAGGAGTATATAAAATTTTGCTTTATTTGAATTCTAGATATGGATAATTTTTTTTAACATGGAGGAACCTATTTTTTATTATAAACTAAGAACCTAGACTAAGAGTTAACGTGGATGATAATGACTTACTTAATTAAGGTCCTTTCTGTTTATAAAAGTATCTTTTAATCCTTATTGTTTATTTAGTAGCCAAAGGAACCTTGTCGTTTTGTGGATTATATAGAAAAAGTCGTTTTTGGTTCAAGTTAGATTAAAATTTTTCTTTAAATAAGTTTGCGAATAAGAGTATTTTTGTACTTTTAAATTCAAATAACGTTTTTTGTTTTAAAAGATAACGAAAATGCTAACCTTAACAATTTATAGAGAATAGTACAATTCAAATTGATCAATACTTAGACTATGTTAATAGTGAAAGAAACAATAACTAAACTGTCTAAATCTTCAAAGTGTTGAACTAAATTGATAATTTTTCAAACAATAGCAATGAATTTGATATTTTCCCTTTAATCAATGAAGATAATAATCTTTTAATTTTTTTTATCTATTTTATTATGTTAGGCATGAAGGGCGATTCTAAGGAATTTGCAGGCGAGTTATTTCGTGCAGTTGCTCGAAAGCACAAAATTAATGGTGACTCCATTAACAAGACTCAGCTCAAAGAATTTTGGCACCAGATTTCTGATGAAAGCTTTGGTTCTAGACTCAAAACTTTCTTTGACATGTTCGTATATATCCTATTTTATCTGATTCTATTCCAATGAAAATTGACTCATATTAGGGTACGGATATTGACACCCATAAAACTTATTAGTACATTCATTTTTATAAGTACACATATATCTACAATTTAAAAATAAATATTACTATAACTACCCATCCTAATGCCAATAATACCCTCATTAAAATAAATATATTCATTTTAATACATATTATTTATAAACACTCTTAAATTATTATCACATCCAATTTTAAAAAAATCATATTATTTTTGGAATAAATTTCTCTTTTAAGGATTATCCAATCTACTTTTGGAAATATCTTGAATGTAGGGGCTCTATATGGGAATGTGTGGAACATATATGGGGTCCAGAGATTTTCAATCTGGAATTCTCTTATGTATACCGCCATCTTAGAAAAATTCTTATTAATATTTACGGCTATCTAAAAAAACTTGTTGATATCTACAGTTATTGTTAAAAAAATATTTTGTTTATTGAAAGAGTTCATAACTATACATAAAAGAAAGATAAAAACAATATGATAATCATGCGAGGATAAGAAAGTTTGATACTTGAAATAAAATTAGAGTTTAATTAGTGTTTGTCACACGTTTTTTTTTGAAAGGTAAGTTTTTGTTTTTAATAAAGAAATATAATTGAATATATGGGTGTAATTAATGTCTGTATATAATATTAGTAATTTGTCCTTATTGGTAAATTTCTATTAGGATATTTTTATAATTATAATTTTTAATAAAATATGGATGTACTAATAAGTTTTATGGCCGGTGTCAATATCGTCACCTTTCATTTTATTTCCATTTCCCATTAGTAAAGAAGCTTTGATTTTATGAATATTTAATTATTTTACAATCTTAATTAATTAATAGTTTTACTGAGTAATTATTATAATGGGTGATCAATGATCATGCAGTGTGGATAAAGATGATGATGGAAAAATCACAAAAGAAGAAATCAAAGAGGTAAATTGATAATTTTTCATTTTTATTTTTCCTTTTTAAATTGTAAAAAATAATGACACCTGAAAAGGGAATTACGCATAATTAAATATCATTTCAAATTATTAATTAACAATATCATGAAATATTGATGGGTGTAGATTATCAGTCTCAGTGCCTCTGCAAACAAGCTTTCCAACATTCAAAAACAAGCCGAAGAATATGCATCAGTGATCATGGAAGTATTAGACCCTGATAAAGTCGGATACGTCAGGGTAAATAAAATTGAAACCTTTTCATTTCGGTAGAAATTATAAGGTGTGGACTGTACAAATTTTTAAACTTCTGCAACAATGTTGTTTTTATGTAGATCTAAAAGTCTTATCTGCTATATAGTTAATAATTCTCTACCCAGTAGGTCTTAAAAAAATAAATTGAGAACCGAAGTTACATAAGGTTGGTAAACCAGTTCCTAGTTTCGTTCAACAACTTTATGTAACTTCACTCTTGAAATGAATTTAGACTAACCTTACCAGAGAATGACTCTTACCAGATATATGTAAAAGTTGAGTATTCAAGGTCCAATTTATAACACAATGTCAAGGCTTTGCATCTGAGAATTGTTCAATTGGCTGAACAGGTTAATAAGCTGGAAACTCTGCTTCTACGAGCTCCAAACAAATATGAGAAGGTATTGAGTAAAAAACACAAGCCAACACAGGAGAACAATCCAGTGGAGAGATGGTATCAGAAGGTTAAGTACTTTCTAATAAAACATTGGCAAAAGGTCTGGATTCTGATGCTATGGCTTGGAATTGTTTCGGGTTTATTTGCGTACAAGTTTGTGCAATATCGAAACAAAGTTGCATATAATGTGATGGGCAACTGTGTTTGCATCGCTAAAGGGGCAGCAGAGACACTTAAATTCAATATGGCTTTAATATTACTACCGGTCTGCCGCAACACCATTACTTGGCTCAGAAACCATACCAGATTAGGAGGAGTTGTGCCCTTCGACAACAATTTAGATTTTCATATGGTAATAACTCGATCCCAGAATCCTTTAATGATATCATGAACTCTTATTAATAACAAATCGTTTATTGATGAATGTAATTTTGTAGGTGGTTGCTGCTGGAATTGCCATTGGAGTTATATTACATGGTGGAGCTCATCTAACGTGTGATTTCCCGAGACTTATTCATGCGACCGAGGAAGAATACGAGCCAATGAAGCCATATTTCGGGGAGGAGCAACCGCATAACTACTGGTGGTTTTTGAAGGGAGTGGAAGGAGTGACTGGTATAATAATGGTGGTGTTGATGGCCATAGCATTCACATTAGCCAATCCATGGTTTCGGCGTAACAAGCTCAAAAACATGCCCGAACCCTTCAAAAGGCTCACCGGTTTCAATGCCTTCTGGTACTCGCACCATCTCTTTGTAATTGTCTATGCTCTCCTAATTGTCCATGGCATTTACGTCTACCTCAGCAAGACATGGTATCAGAAAACGGTGAGCTACGTGAATTGTTCCGAGAATATATTATCGTGTAATTAGATAGTTCAATACATATTTTATGGCCTTTTGGAGAGTTAATTTTAGCTTTTGTTGCAGACATGGATGTATCTAGCAGTTCCAGTTTTGCTTTATACTTGTGAGAGGTTGATTAGAGCCTTTAGATCAAGCACCAAGACTGTTGATATTCTCAAGGTTATACAACTAGTTTTTTTTTCTTTAATTAATTTCCCATTTAAAATGAATTAAAAGCCATTATTTAAACCCAAATGTTCCAATTTATAGATTGATTTTCATGTTTGATAAATTGAGACATACTGATTTTAAGATTATTGATGAACATTAAAGGCTCCTGTTTATCCTGATGTCTTGGCGTTGCACATGTCCAAACCCAAGGGCTTCGAATATGAGAGTGGACAGTACATGTTTGTTAATTGCTCTGCCGTATCTCCTTTTGAATGGTACGTGATATAGAAATTAAATATGCTTACATTCATCGTAAAGACACATGTTGAATATTTGAAAAGTTAAAGTCATTGTCAAGGTCATGACTTCCCATAACCATTAACGAAATTGATGCGAACAGGCACCCATTTTCCATCACTTCAGCACCAGGAGACGACTACCTTAGTGTTCACATTCGAGCACTTGGTGATTGGACACGCGAACTCAAAACTGTCTTCTCCAAGGTACCTCAACCTCCTCCTATCGAGAAGACCGAAACTTCTAGAGAAGAAGGGTATGTCACATTTATTCTACATTTTTGAATTAGATCCAAAAAAAATTAAAAAAATTGGATCCTCTATTTGATACAAGTTAAACTCTTTTAATAAAGGTGAATACAAAATAAACATGTCTGAATCAGTCATTATAAACAATAATATTATGTCACAGGATTTTTAAAAGTATAATAAAATTTCAATTAAGTAGAAAATCTTTGCACTTAATTAATAGCTAAATAATAGTTCAAATAAGTCGAAATCTTCGAACTTGTCTCTTTATGTTTTGTGTATCGATGGACAATTCAGCTTTCCGGAAATTAAGATCGACGGCCCATATGGAGCTCCAGCACAAGACTATAAAACATACGATGTGGTGTTACTAATAGGGCTAGGGATTGGAGCCACCCCCATGATCAGCATTGTCAAAGACATCATCAATAACATACAAACAATAGAAGACAACTCAGAATCTGCCCTAGAAAACGGCAACTACAGCTCCAAAGCCACGACGCAGTCTACATTTAGGACAAGGAAGGCTTATTCCTACTGGGTTACAAACAATCAGAGGTCCTTTGATTGGTTCAAAGAGATAATGAACGAAGTGGCCGAAGCAGACAAGAAGGGAGTGATAGAACTCCATAATTACTGCTCAAGTGTTTTTGAAGAAGGAGATGCTAGGTCTGCCATGATTTCCATGCTCCAGTCACTGCACCATGCGAAGAACGGTGTGGATGTGGTGTCTGAGACGCGCGTCAAATCCCACTTCGCTAAACCTAATTGGCGCCAAGTTTACAAAAACATTGCTGCTTGCCATCCTAATTCTACAATTGGTCAGTATTTTTTGTCTTGAGTCATAAGGTACATTTATGCTTTATTTTCGTCCATACGTCAAATCTCATTCATTGGATATAATACAGGAGTTTTCTACTGTGGGACACCAGCAGCAATAAAGCAGTTAAGGGAACTAGCTTTGGAGTTCTCAGACAAGACCACTGTCTTTGAATTTCATAAAGAAAACTTTTAAGCATCGAAGATTATATATTATGATGAGAATATATGTTATATATCCTGGGAAATAGATAGTTTGTGTTTAGAGTGATATCGATCTAATATTGTAGAAGAATTGTAATTTTGTATTCCTTGATGCTAGCTCCAAAGTCCAATGTTGTATATATTGGGTTTGTTCATCATCTTAAAATTCTTTGAATTTTCTTCTCCCTTATTTTTATTATTTTTATTATTATTAAAAAAGTTCTATAGGATTTATTGTCGATAAAAAACTAATTAATTCAAATTTATAATCCTTTGTTAATAGTCTAATGATTGGTGTTTCTCTCTTACGCACGTCTGTTCTTGATTGAGTCTACACTCCCTTCCACGTTTGTTGTGGTAAAACAGAGAGATTTATTGGCAGAAAATTAAACAGAGAAGAGAAATAGATAAGAAGATTAACAATCGATGGGAATTTTCAATATATGCAATTCCGCTCTTACAAGTGTATAAATAGCAATGAAATGTATAATGGAAAACAAGATTTGTTCGATGGGGATCAAATGATAAATGGCTAAAACTAAATTACGTGCTGAAAAATAAAATCGCAATGGGTTTTTGAAAATGTTTAAAAAGAGATTTAAAATTAAACTGAAGCAACTAAAAGCAACACAATCACAACCACCGCCACGGGAAAGGTGTTGAGATATGGTAAGATTTAGGAGCTCTAGGCGGCACGGTGGTAGCCTTTATCTCGAGAGCTTCAAACTCCTTTACGGACAGTCTGGCCAAGATGGGTTCGAGTTCTTCTGGGGACTTTATTCATTGGGGGTGATGTGGGATGTTTGATCATGCTTGTATTTTTCTCTGTTGTTTGGTTTTTGGTGTTGGATTGGTTTTTTGTTAATTGAAACTTTGGGTTGTTTTCAATCTTTGAGTCATCATTTATTTTCTGTGGTTATGCAGATGATTAAAACAATAGAAGTGCCGGTGGGCTTAGTTGTTGGCTGTCGGATTATTAAAACCAAGAAATCTAATATGAGTTTTAGCGTCATTATTATTCTAGAAGTTGTGTTGAATGCCTTATTTGTTTTTCACATACCAATTACCAAGTCTTCAGGGATTTGGAAAGTACAATATTGTGTGCATATATGTGTAAATGGAAAGGAACACTTCTTTTCTTCAAAATATTTCAAACATATAGATTTGAAAAGTACAATATTGTTTTGTTTTTAACCGTTTTGTTTTTTATTTAAGTGCTTTGAGTAGAAAAGTACACAATAATATTTGAAAACAAAAATTAGTTGAAAAATGTGACCCAAAGGAGGCAAATGGCCACCATTCCTTAGAAAAGGAGAGTCACTGTTTTCTTCTTATATTTTAAATAAAAATATTTATTTACTTGATTATATTAAAAAATTATTTCCATTTTGACATTCTTAATTACCATTTATGTGATTTATAATTTTTAATATATGATTTATTAATTTATGCTACATTTTGATTTATATAAAAAGTATGGTTAAAACTTAAAAGGGTCAAATACTTTCATTACTAAATTTGTATTTAGACATCATTAACAAAAAACCAAATTCTTTTATATTAATGTTTGTTTATTTAGGTCTATCCACACGATCGACCTATGCTGATTTTAGACTACCTAAGTACATGTTTGCAATTATTAAATAAAGTTAATACAAGTTTGTTAATTGTACATTTGTCTCTTAAGATAAGCTCTTCCATAATTGATACAAATTATAAAATCTCATATTTCATTGTGTTACAAGTTACAACACAAGAAATATGGTTTTCTTTGCGATCCTTAAGAAATGATACCGCTAGAGCCAGAAAGATTTGCTTGTGAATTACTGGAGGTAAACTCTCCTACCATCTCCTTATACCAAAAATTGATTAGTTCAATTTATGGCAATAATCATTTTTGTCCTTAGGTGATTTGATTTTATCACTTTTTTGACCTATGTTTCCGCTCTTGGTTTGTTATTTGTGTGGTCCCTTAACTATCTAATTTCTATTATTTTGGTTCTGACAAAATCTTTGACAAACAAACGAAATATTAAATGCAAATAAACTAGAGTGGTGCTGTTAGTACACCACACACTGATCTATTCATACCTCACTTTTTAAAAATTTGATTTAATTAAATAATTAAAAAATGAGGCATGAATAGATCAGTAGGGGGTGTGCCAATAACACCACTCATAAACTATTTTACCCTTTAGAGTCAATTATGCCCGTCTTATTTCTTGTGACCTAATTGATCTTTGACAAACTTGCCCTTCCATATTTTATAGTTTTTCAAAATTGCCACTGGCATTTTTCATTTTAGTCCTTTTGTTTTCAGTTTACTACAGTTGATTTTTATTTAGACTTTTAATTTCCGTTTCATCCCATTTAGAAAATAAAAAGAAAAAAGAAAAGAAATGGCTTCTTGTTCAAAACGAACAGACAAGGACTCACTGTATGGTTTCGGACAGACTGTGCAAAAAGTTCTTCTCTCAGAGTCATGGAAAAGATTTTCATTGGGGGTTATCGGTTCCTATTGCGTCTTTTGCTGGGATAGTGCTACTGTATCTCTCCATTGTCTATTTCATACAGATAAGAGTAGGCAAGCTGTTTTGTGCGATTGTCATTACTGCCGTGGCTGTTACTGCATCCACTCTTATTTATATTTTGATCACGGACGAACTTTGTAACTCTTAATAATTACTCTCCTTTTTTTATTTTTTGAAAGTTCATTAATTACTCTCGTACTCATTTTTATATCAAATTTAGGTGTAAAAAAGCCCAACTTTTCACACCTAATAATGAAATGTAATCTACAACTACCAATTGTTAATTAATTGCATGTTCTAGGCTTATGTGTATATAATTATATGAGTAATGTTATTTCATCCATATTTGGTGTCCAAATGACGTGACGTCACTGTAATTCATTTATTTAAATCATGCAAATCTAATACATTTAGATAAATGGATTATATTGATACTATATCATTTGGGCACCAGATTTTGACACTAAATTCGAATAAAGTAGAATTATTATAATTATATTTACATATGCATTAGATTAGATTAATTTATCTGGTCATGCAACCTTTTATCAGTCTTTGAACCACCCTTTATCAGTCTTTGCCACCTTTATCGGTCTTTATCTCAAACGATTGACCTCCACACAAGTGTTAAATGGATTCCAATTACATGTTCAATTTGTTTGACATGGCCCAATTTAGTTAGTCAGATACAAATTGGGATACCATTTTTAGAAAAATGATTTGAATTCGTGTTAAATTATTAGAATGACTTATAATTGCAAAGTCTTTGCTTATGTTTTATTTTTTGAATTATTATAAAATTGAGAATTAGGATAGGCAAATGACTCGAATTCAAATTCTCAGTGTAAAAGAGTATAAAAAGATATTTGTTTAAAGCTGTGAAGTGTTTAATGAAAGTTCTGAGAGTGAAAAGTGAACCAAACTAAGCTTTACAAAGCTCCATTAATGGAGGAGATTTTCATTATCAAAAGAGGTTCACAGTATTGACTACATAGTAAAATTTATGTACAAGCTCTGCAAACACACATAAAACGTGACTCCCTTAAATCCAGGGAATTGTAATTAAGAATGACATCAGCATTCTATAGAAACAGAGTGCTTAGGCTTATAACAGTGATCGATGTGGCCGTGCGTGCATCACTAGCTTACTGTTAGATTACCTCAACTTTCATCGAGTATTTCTTTATATTAGAACCTATGTTAAGTCTGCAATTCTTTTTTTTTTTTTTAAATTTCTCTTTTGTTTTATGAATATTTGATTTTTGTAAACATCTTCCTTTTTTATTCATACCAACACTCCAACCTGAAACATTATTAGACCGAATGAACTATATTTACTAATAGGTGACATTATACATTACTGCCTTCCTTAATTCCATCTAATTACCTACATTTTTATAAAATAAATCTCTTGTTTAAATCACAACCTATCAAAATATTTAACTTCTAATAATATCCTTCAAGTGATAAAAATACAATTGCCTTTCCATCACTTTCCTATTACCTTTCCATCACGTAAATCTAATAATTTATATAAGTGATTACAGCACCATTAAAAGAGATTATATAATCTCCATCATCACTTCAATAAAGAATTATTAAAAATCACAAACCATCAAAGTGTTTAATTTAACTAGTCCTTTGTGGGACGTTTGATTAGTTTTTGATCAAGAGAATGAGAAACGGCGACCTGAAAGGAGCAGATTCCGGCAACAACTCCAACACTAAAGGGAGTGTTATTGGAGCTCCTGTCCAAAACGACAAAAATAGCGCAAGTGATCATAGTTATTATGATCCCAAATTGGAGGTCACTCTAGAAATTCGTGACGATTCTGTCGCCGTCAACAGTGTTCAGCCAGCAACAGAAGGAGAAGGAGGAGAAGAAGGAGGACATGAAGATCCTGAGCCGGAGAGCAAACAGTCTTGGGTTAGGCCCTCCTTGCTTCAAAGCGCCTCACAGCACATCAAATGCATGGTTTCGTTCTCGAGAAGATCCTCCTATGAGTCTACGACACCATCAAATCGGTACGATCAGATGAAATCGGCGGCGGATGCTTTGAAAGGACTGAAGTTCATCACCACCCCCAAGCCTGGCGAGGAGGGAAATCATTGGAATGATGTGGAGAAGCGATTTGACAAACTCACTGCCTCTACCAATGGCCTTCTTCATTCTTCCATGTTTGGTGAATGCATAGGTAAATAATTTCCATATTTCAATCATTCAAAAATAATATAATTTATGTATGTTCATTCAACAGAATCATGATATATATATATATATATATATATATATATATATTCATTTAAATTCAATTTTAATTTCAAAGAGAATTATGTCAGGAGTTTATAAAATTTTGCTTTATCTGAAATATAGATATGTATAATTTTTTTTTAAACATGGAGGAACCTATTTTTTTATTTATTAGAAACAATGAGCATAGAATTAAGGAGGGTGATAATGACTTTTTTAATTAAGGGATAATTTCACCATTGTCTTTGTAGTTTAAATAATTATCATTTTGACGAGATGAGGTTGGTTCGATAGTAAACCCCTCACACATGCACCATGAAGCTGCGGGTTCGAGTCATCTTCCCTCCCAAAAAAATCACTATTGCTTATTTAGTAGCAAAAAGATCCTTGTTGCTTTGTCCAGCTATAAGAAAAGGTCCCTATTGTTTCAAGTTAGATTAAACTAATTCCTCTAAATAAGTTTCGTGTTAGTGAATAAGAGTATTTATGTGTTTTCTGTATCTTTCTTTTCTCTATGGCTTTTGGTTTGTGGTTGTCCGCTTTGTTTCAGTGCCTCTTTTTGGTGGCTCTGTTCTTAGCTTTCTTCTTGCCTAGGTGCTCTGTTTTTATTTCAGTTGTTTGTCTCCAAGAGGTCCCCCTGCTTTTATCTATTGAACCTTTTCAAAAAAAAAAGTATTTTTGTACTTTTAGATTCAAATAACTTTTAAGGTGTTTTATTTATTTATTGCAATTTTCAATAAATAATGTATTCAATTTAGCTTTTAAGTATTATATATAAGATTCCAATAGTCCTTTTCAATAAAAGTTAATGAACATGTTAACGGTAGCAATTCAGAGAGACCAGTTGGATACAAATTGAAACAAGGATTGAACTAATAAATCTATAATTTTTCAAACAATATTTAATGACATTGATATATTACCTTTAATTAATGAAAATATATGACAAGATGAAGTTAATTTAGTGGCGATCTTAGGGGTGGGTTTGGGGTGTGGTGGTCCTCTCCGCACCCCGCCCCATTTAATTTTTGAAACCTTATCCCCACATAAAACCCCACAATATATGAGGGGATACCCATCCCCACCCATTTGCCCCATTTAACACATTTATCAAAATAATAAATATATAACCTAATGAATATGATATAATATATAAAGTAATTCCAACAAATTATTTAAAATCATCTCATAAACATTAAAAATAAACATAATTCTAACAATTAAACAAATAAATTCAATAATTTTTAAACATAACACTAAAAGATAAAAACTATATAATAATAAAATAAATATTATATTTTAAGCGGAGAGGGGTGAAGCTGGACAGGGATTATAAAACTCATCCCCGCTCCATACCCATTGCGGGTTTTACAATCTATCATCATCCCTGTCCCATTCCCACCAAATTGAAACTCATCCCAACCCAAAAGTGCAGGTCCTTGAGGGGCCCCATACCCATGGATTGTTTTGCCATCCCTAGATAAACTGAGTCTCTCCCCTCCCCACAAAAAACCCCAAATCATTTTAATATATATTTTAAAAAAATAATAATAATGAAGATATATATTAATAATCTTTTTTTTTCTATTTTATATATGATGGTAGGCATGAAGGGCGATTCTAAGGAATTTGCAGGCGTGTTATTTCGAGCAGTTGCTCAAAAGCACAAAATAAATGGTGAATCCATTAACAAGACACAACTCGAAGATTTTTGGCACCAGATTTCTGATGAAAGCTTCGGCTCCAGACTCAAAACTTTCTTTGACATGTTTGTATTTTACTATTTTATTATATCTTTTTGTTTATTTATTTTAATTAATTAATAGTTTTACTAAGTATATATTATAATGGGTGATCATGCAGTGTAGATAAAGATGCTGATGGAAAAATCACAAAAGAAGAAATTAGAGAGGTAAAATTTTTGTTTTTCTTTTAAATTGGAAAAATAATAATGACACCTAAAAAGGTAGTTAAGCATAATTAAATAGCATTTCAAAATTATAAATTAACAATATTATGAAATATTTTTGATGGGTATGTGTAGATTATCAGTTTAAGTGCCTCTGCAAACAAGCTTTCCAAAATTCAAAAACATGCCGAGGAATATGCAGCATTGATCATGGAAGTATTAGACCCTGATAAAGTCGGATACGTCATGGTAATTAAAATCGAATCCATTTCCTTTTGCTATAAATTATTAGAAATTATTAAGTGTGGACAGTCAAAAATTTTAAACTTCTGCAACTACAAAACTACTACATTGTTTTAGTGCGGAATTACGTTCGGTACATTATATCAGGAAAAAAAAACTTTAAACTAGATATAATTATATAATTCTCTAGTCATGTCAATCTTGAAAAAAAAAAATCATGACCGAAGTTACATAATGTTGTTGATATGTAATTAAACGTCTAATTTTGTAACATTGTGAAAATGGTTCCACAACGTTATGTAGCTTGGATTCTGAAATTTATTTAATAAAATTTTACAGCTGACCTGATTGGAGAAGCAGCTCTGCTAAATACATGTAAAAGTTGAGAATTCTTCGAGGTCAAATTTTTTACACAGCCCAGGCTTTGCATCTGAAAATTGTTCAATGTGCTGAACAGGTTAATAAGCTGGAAACTCTGCTTCTTCAATCTCCAAACAAATATGAGAAGGTATTAAGCAAGAAACACAAGCCAACACAGGAGAACAATCCATTAGAGAGATGGTATCAGAAGGTCAAGTACTTTCTTATAAATCATTGGCAAAAGGTCTGGATTCTGATGCTATGGATTGGAATTGTTTTGGGCTTATTCGCGTACAAGTTTGTACAATTTCGAAACAAAGCTGCATATGATGTGATGGGCAATTGTGTTTGCATCGCTAAAGGAGCAGCAGAGACACTTAAATTCAACATGGCTTTGATATTACTACCGCTCTGCCGCAAAACCATTACCTGGCTCAGAAACGAAACCAAGTTAGGAGGAGTTGTGCCCTTCGACAACAATTTAGATTTTCATATAGTAATAACTCAATCCCAGAGTTCTTTGCTAATCTAACATCTTATTAATTAATAACGCGACGTTTACTAATGTATGTCCTTTATTTTGTAGGTGATTGCTGCTGGAATTGCCATTGGAGTTATATTACATGGTGGAGCTCTTCTAACTTGTGATTTCCCGATACTTATTCACGCGACCAAGGAAGAATACGAGCCAATGAAGCCATATTTCGGGGAGGAGCAACCGCAGAACTACTGGTGGTTTTTGAAGGGAGTGGAAGGAGTGACTGGTATAATAATGGTGGTGTTGATGGCCATAGCATTCACATTAGCCAATCCATGGTTTCGGCGTAACAAGCTCAAAAACATTCCCGAATTCTTCAAAAGGCTCACCGGTTTCAATGCCTTCTGGTACTCGCACCATCTCTTTGTAATTGTCTATGCTCTCCTAATTGTCCATGGCATTAATTACCTCCACTTCAGCAAGACATGGTATCAGAAAACGGTGAGATACGTGAATTATTCGATATTATCGTGTAAGATAGTTCAATACATATTTTATGGCCTTTCAGAGACTTAATTTTAACTTTATTTGCAGACATGGATGTATCTAGCAGTTCCAGTTTCGCTTTATACTTGTGAGAGGTTGATCAGAGCCTTTAGATCAAGCACCGAGACTGTTGAGATTATCAAGGTTATACAACTAGTTTTTTCTTTAGTTAATTTCCCATTTAAATTAAAAGCCATTATTTAAACTCAAATGTTCCAATTTAAAGATTGATTTTCATGTTTGACTAATTGAGACATACTGATTATAAGATTATTGATGAACATTAAAGGCTTCAGTTTATCCTGATGTCTTGGCATTGCACATGTCCAAACCCGAGGGCTTCAAATATGAGAGTGGACAGTACATATTTGTTAATTGCTCCGCGATCTCTCCTTTTGAATGGTACGGTATAGAGAAATTAAATATGCTTACATTTATCGTAAAGACACATGTTTAATATTCGAAAAGTGAAAGTCATTGTCAAGGTCATGACTTCCCATAACCATTAACGAAATTGACGCGAACAGGCACCCGTTTTCCATCACTTCAGCACCAGGAGACGACTACCTTAGTGTTCACATTCAAGCAATTGGTGATTGGACTCGCCAACTCAAAACTGTCATCTCCAAGGTACCTCAGCCTCCTCACACCGGGAAGAGCGAAACTTCTAGAGAAGAAGGAAGCAACACCGGCGGGTATGTCACTTTTATTTTTAATTTTAGAATTAGATCTATAATAATTAGGATCCTCTGTTAATACAAGTTAACCTCTATTAATAAAGGAGAATACGAAAGAAATGAATCAGCAATTATAAGTAATAATAATATGTCACAAAATCTTTGAAAGTTTAATGCAATTTCAAGTAAGTAGCAAATCTTCAAACTTTAATATAACTTAGTAAGAGTTCAAATAAGTTGAAAATCTTCAAACTTGTCTCTTATGTTTTGTGTATCGATGGACAATGCAGCTTTCCGGAAATTAAGATCAACGGTCCATATGGAGCACCAGCACAAGGCTATAAAACATACGATGTGGTGTTACTAATAGGGCTAGGAATTGGTGCCACCCCCATGATCAGCATTGTCAAGGACATCATCAATAACATACAAAAACAAGACAACTCAGAATCAGCCCTAGAAAACGGCAAATACAGCTCCAAAGCTGCGGCGCCGTCAACGTTTAGGACAAAGAAGGCTTACTCCTACTGGGTTACAAACAATCAGCAGTCCTTTAAATGGTTCAGAGATATAATGAACGAAGTGGCCGAAGCGGATGAAAAGGGAGTGATAGAACTCCATAATTACTGCTCAAGTGTTTTTAAAGAAGGAGATGCTAGGTCAGCCATGATTTCCATGCTCCAGTCACTACACCATGCGAAGAACGGTGTGGATGTGGTGTCTGAGACACGCGTCAAATCCCACTTCGCTAAACCTAATTGGCGCCAAGTTTACAAGAACGTTGCTGCCTGCCATCCTAATTCTACAATTGGTCAGTATTTTTTTTCTGGAGCCATTCCATTCTCTAGTGCATACATACATTTCTTACATTTCTGCTTTATTTTCGTCATTCATTGGATATAATGCAGGAGTTTTCTATAGTGGGACACCTGCAGCAATAAAACAGTTAAGGGAACTAGCTTTGGAGTTCTCAGACAAGACCACCACTGTCTTTGAATTTCATAAAGAAAACTTTTAAGCATAAATAGTTTGTTATGTAGGCCTTTTTAGTCAAACAATAAGGATGTTTATTGTTTTTACCCAACATTAGTATTTTTATTGTTTTTACCCAATAATTAGCTGTGAAGACCTAAATGCCCCTCACTATTTTCTTTTATCTCTTCTCTCTCCCTTGGTTAGAATCATTAATTGATTTTTCATTCTCTCTCTTCAATCTCTTCTTTCTCTCTCTCCTCTCCCCACCACAATTTTTTTCTACCAGATCTCCTCTTCAATCTCTTCCTTCTTTATCTCTCTTCAATCTCTTCTTTCTTCGGTCTCTCTCTTCGTTCTCTCACTGCCGCCGTTCTTCAACCGCGCCGACAACCTCGTCTCCGGCGGCCGCTCATCTCTGATGGTCGCTGCCTCTTCTCCAGCCGTCTCCAGTTGTGGTTTTTCCATATCCACAATTTTTTTTAATAAAGAGATCCAGATCTAGAATTTGTTGGAATTGATTCTGGGTTTTGTGGTGGTTTTGGTTCTGGGTTTGATGATGATGGGGTTTGTGGTGGTGATGTACTGATGTGATTCGGTTGATGATGTTGGTGGATTTTGGTTTGAATTAAAATTGATTTTGGTGAATGGTTTTATTTTGTTCAAAGGTTTTTAGTTTTTAGTTTTTAGTTTTATTTATTTTTCGTTTGAAGAGATCTGAAAATCCATCCAGATCTCTTCAAATATTTTTTAAATTTTATTTTGCATGAGAAAATCTGGAAAATTTTCAAATCTGGAAAATTTTCCAGATTTTTTTAAACACACCAGTATACCAATTAAACACATCAGGGCAACCCAATTAAACACACCAGGGCAACCCAATTAAACACACAAGGTGTAAATCAATTAAACATACCAGGACAGACCAATTAAACACACAAAGGCAGACTAATTAAATACACCAGTCAAAAATCAATTGAACACACCAGGGTAGACCAATTAAATACACCAGGACAACTCAATTAAACACACCAGGGCAGATCAATTAAACACACCAGAGCAACGACCAATTAAACACACCAGAGCAACGACCAATTAAACACACAATGGAAAATCAATTAAACACACCAAGTCTAACACAATTAAACACATCCGAGAAGAAGAAGAAGAATACTAGAGGTCTGGGAAGAAGAGGAAGAAAAAGAAAAAAAAATTAAAAAAATTGTTTTTTTTTTCCGGGAAGAAAAAGAAAAAGAAGATAGAGAATGTTTTTATAAAGAAGGGCAATTTTGTCCAAATGGTAGATATTTTGGTAGAAACAATAAAAATGCTAATCTTGGGTAAAAACAATAAATCCACTAATTTTATGGTTAGTTTTAAAGTTCTATATATATATATATATATATATCCTGAGAAATAGATAGTTTGTGTTTAGAGTGATATCCATCTAATGTTGTAGAAGAACTGTAATTTTGTATTCATTGATGCTAACTCCAAAGTCCAATGTTGTATATATTGGGTTTGTTTATCATCTTAAAATTCTTTGAATTAAGTAATTAATTCAAATATATAATCCTTTGTTAGTAGTCTAATGATTAGTGTTTTCTCTCTTACTTCTATTCTTGGTTTTGTTATGTCTTCACTCCCTTCCACGTTTGTTATGGAAAAACAGAGAGATTTATAGGCAGAAAATTAAACAGAGAAGAGAAATAGATAAAAAGATTAACAATGGAGGTTTAATTTAAGAGAAATGATACCTTTGATGTCTGCTTGAAGAAGGTTAAAATGAAAGTAGATATCAACTTGTGCACAAAGAGAGAGAGAGTGTGTGTATATATATATATATATATATATATATATATATGTTAGGGATTTGAACCGACGATTGCGGAAATGACATACCTAATATACGCTTATAACTCATAGCAATTAATACCTTCAATATATAGCAGAAAAATAAGATGAGAGAAAATAAACCAATCACAACACAAGATATACGTGGAAAACCAAAATCGGGTAAAAAATCACGGCCGTCAGGACGACAGAGAAAGTTTCATTATATGATAAATTGTTACAACCATACACTCAAGGATTCTCTCTCATACCTCAACCCCAAAACTAGCTCACAATGCTCACATGATCCTCACCAAGAACCCCTCAATATCCCCTAGGTCTCCCTTGAATATCACACATGGATCTCATCCTTGATCCACTGATATTCTCTTGGATCCCTCCCCTGATATTCCCAAGGGTCTTTTACCCGGATCTCTCCACTCTCTGATGTTACATGGTGTTTTTGACTTCACACAAAATAACCTAATTATAAGGTCTATTTATACTAGCTATAAAGAGTTTAAGATGAAATGAAATCCTACTCCTAAACGTACAAGAATTATTTGTTCAACATAAATACTATTTCCGATTTATGACAAGTCTTCTTGTAAGGAGGAATCTTTTTCCTTCAAACAAAAGACTTTCCTATTCCGCATGAAAACAAACTCTTTTTCCTTTTCTGATAAGCACAAGAACTTCCTAGAATAAAACCTTTCCTATTTTGGGCAACTTCCAGTACCTGTGCAAAATACGCGGTTACTGCGGTCTGAGTTGCGGTGTGCACTCCCTTTCTACACCACTGAATACTTCTAGAACCGACCGCTCAGTAAACCGCAGTCTGCTCCTCTTACCTATGACGCGGTCTCCACCGAGCTTGATCTCCTGGAATCGACCGCTCCTTGTGCCGCGGTCCATGCGCTTGTCCTCGCCGCGGTTCCTTTCAGAATCCGTTTTCTTAGTTCTTCTTCGGTCTTCAAGCCTCTCTTAAACACCATCTTCAATCTTCCAAATGTATCCCACGTCTCCAAGAAGTTTCACATCTGTTGAGTCTAGTTTGGTTCACATTGGGTTCACTTGAGAATACGAGCAAAAACCTAACAATTCTCCCATTTGGCTTGAATTCTCAAGACCTTTGTCCACAGCCACAATTCTCTATACTAAGAATCAACATACCCCACCACAAGGTATAACCACTTAGGAATGAACCATCCTAAGATTTTTTTTCTTCCTTTTTTTGTGTTCGTTGTTCCGGCACCATGTTGAAAATAACCTACTGAAATTGTGGTGCAACTCCTCACGTCAGATTATCAAGGAGTTCGTCAGTCATCGACATCCTTGTCCACCATACACCTTACATCACTTTTTACCCAATGTCCTATGCACAATTATGGACCACTAGCAGCAACATATCCTCTTCCATGACTAGTGGGGAAAACTGCCAAAAGGATAAACATATCCTTACATCACCCAACCTCAGTGAAAGACCTTTTGTCCTTACATCACATACATGGTGAAAGACTTGCTACTATAACTGGGAGTGCTTTGTCGGATAAGCCACACACCACACACCACACCAGAGACTTCCAGCATTCCTTTTTTTTAATACATATACATGAGTTTTTTTTTTATCGTCTTGTGTAACCCAGATTGGATCTCCATGACTCGTACCTGCCACCACAAGCCAAACTTCTCTTCCATCGAATTCTCTTTTCATCAAACCCTACTGATTTCGAAACCGCTTTCAAAATGTATCTCCATTGTTAAACCCATATTAGGCAACTATCATCATCATCTCAATACCACCAAGTCCTCCATACAATCTCCCGTAAAGACTTGACACCGACATCGCCAAACCATATGGCTCTGATACCAATTGTTAGGGATTTGAACCGATGATCGAGGAAACAACATGCCTAATATACGTCCATAAGTCATAGCAATTAATAACGTCAATAGCAGAAAAATAAGATGAGAGAAAATAAACCAATCACAACACAAGATAAACGTGGAAAACCAAAATCGGGTAAAAAACCACGGCCGCCAGAATGACAGAGAAAGTTCCACTATATGATAAATTGTTACAACCATATACTAAAGGATTCTCTCTCACACCTCAACCCCAAACCACACTCACAACGCTCACATGATCCTCACCAAGAACCCCCCAAATATCCCCTAGGCCTCCCATGAATATCACCCATGGATTTCATCCTTGATCCACTGATATTCCCTTGAATCCCTCCCCGGATATTCCCATGGTTCTCTCACCTGGATCTCTCCACTCTCTGATGTTACATGGTGTTTTTGACTCCACACAAAATAACCTAATTACAAGGTCTATTTATACTAGCTATAGAGAGTTTAAGATAAAATAAAATCCTACTCTTAAACGTACAAGAATTACTTGTTCCACATAAATATTATTTCTTATTTATGACAAGTCTTCTTGTAAGGAGAAATCTTTTTTCCTTCAAGCCCAAGACTTTCCTATTCCGCATGAAGACAAATCATTTTTCCTTTTCTGATAAGCACAAAAACTTTCCAGAAGAAAACCTTTCCTATTATCATCCAACTTCCAGTACCTGTGCAAAATACGACGTTACTGCGGTCTGGGTCGCGGTGTGCACCCCGCTACCTACACCGCTGAATACTTCTAGAACCGACCGCTCAGTAAACCGCGGTATGCGCCTCTTGCCTATGCCACGGTCTGCACCACGCTTGATCTACTGGAATCGACCACTCCTTGTGCCGCGGTCCATCCGCTTGTCCGTACCGCGGTCCACGCCGCAGTTCCTTTCGGAATCCATTTCTTCAGTTCTTCTTCTGTCTTCAAGCCTCCCTCAAACACCATCTTCAATCTTCCAAACACATCCCACGTCTCCAAGAAGTTTCACATCAGTTGAGTCTCGTTTGATTCACATTTGGTTCACTTGAGACTACGAGCCAAAACATAACAATATAATATGTATTTTATTAATTTGTTTTGTCAAAGTAATTACATATTCAACCGAATGCTGATGTGTCACTAATAAAAACTTAGAAACACGTAATAGTAACACATGTTAAAATCTTTTTTTTTTTACGGTATCTATATATCTACCTATATATATCATGTATTTCTTTTTTGAAATTTTTTGTCATTGACAGGATTCGAACCGAAAGTCATTTGCCCAAACTTCAAGCTTGTTCATCTACCAGCCGAGTTACGCTTTGGGGACAGTTAAAAACTCATTGCGTATAACGATAGTCCATATTTGAATCGCCACACCACATGTGTGATATAGTGATAGTCCGGAAAGGTTTTCACCATCGACACGACAAAGAACATGAACTACGACGAGATTTTCCCTGTTGAAGCCAAAACGTTCGGCTATAAGCCCAAATCCAGCTTCGAATCGATCTCCCTCGTCGCAGTGATTCAGACCCAGTCGAGAATCAACCCGCCGCTATCATGATTCACACCAGCTCCGAATCAATCCCGTAGCCACAATGCAAATCGATCGGCGAGGGTCTGTGGATGATGGAGTTTCAAAGATAGATGTTTGGTTTCTAGGTTTAATTTTATTGAATGAGTGAGAGAGATGTGATTGAACGAGAGAGATTAGAGATAAGATACAATTGGAAATATTGGTTTGTTATTTATACCAATAAGGGTACAATTGTCAATAAAAGTTTCATTTAACTGTTCCTTTGACTTCGCATGTTTTGCAGAAGCCCTTTCAAGAGTAACACCTATGGTAGTGCTTCTTATATAAAAGCTTTCAAAGTCAAGAAGCTCTTCTCCTGTTTTACCCAAACAACTGCAACAATTACTTTTGGGTCTCAAAAGAACTTCCAAGCCTCTCAGAAGCTTTCCCAAACAGCGCCTTAATGAGCTAGACTAAGCTATGTCTGCCATTCTGGAATATATATATATATATATATATATATATATATATATATTTACAATTGGGCCTCCATTTAGAGTTCATTACAATTTTACCACATATTTAAATTGGAATTCACCATTCACTTAAACAAAATTTATAAATATACTAACCCACATGTTTAGTCGATTTCTGTAAGAAAAAATACCCCTTTTAACTAAAAGCTTAAGGGAGTTCCTATTTTTTCCCTGTATTAGTGTTTTGGTTGTTTTTAATAAACTTTCCACTGAATAGATAAATTTACCCATGCACCAGATTAAACATACTGAAAATTAAACACACTAGAAATTAAACACACTAATAATTAAACTAGCGGTGTGTTTAATGATGAAAACTAGAGGTGTGTTTAATTGGAAAAGACTGCTGTGTTAAATTTCAGTGTGTTTAATTTGGTACAGGGGTAAATTTGTCTCTTCTGTAAAAAGTTTGGTATAAACAACCAAAACAATAATGTTGGCTAAAAATAGGAACTCCACTAATTATATGGTTAGTTTTTATTTTAACCCATATTACATCCCTACCCCACCCATTTGTTCTCTTTGTAATTTTTTTTGGCTTTATTTTGTGTCGAGTGTTTCCATTGTAATGTCTTCGCTGTATCTTGGATTTTCATCTTATCTCACACCTATACTATAAAATAGTGGGTTCACATCGTATTCCTTTTTTTAAATCTGAATTTTTTTATAATATTTTAAAATATAAAATAATAATTTTAAACAAAATAAATAATTATTGTTTGTGTTACTTTTAATAATTGACAAAGAGACTATTGTATTTGAAATTTACATTGATAAATTGAATGATTAATAAAATTAGTGGTATTTTATATGTTCACTTAACACGTATCTACTATTTAGTCTTTAGTCTTGTCTGATACAAAATTCTTGGTTATTATTAATCACATGTATTTATAGGCTAATGCATATGTAATTATATATATATATATATATATATATATATATATATATATTTTTTGGTTAAAGGGAGGGCAAAGGCACAAGACAAAAAGACAGAAATAGCAAAAAGAAAACAAAAAAGCAAAACCAAACTAAACAACACAGGGGACGAGTCAGGCAAAGGCCAGACCTTTGACATCATCATCCAAAAAACTAATCAGCTAAGGAGGAGGGTCTTCATATGTAATTATATTCTGCACATGCATTAGATTAACTTCTCAGTCTTTTTTATATAAAAAGTCTTTTATAATTTGGCTTTTCGTATACAATTGAATGCCACCTTTTATCGGTCTTTGCTACCTTTATAAATCATGCTAATAAAGTAATAATTTAATAATTTAACACTTTTGCATAAAGGTGGCAAAGACTTAACAGTGCAAAGTCTTCGTCGTTTATGTCTTTTTTATTTTTTTCTTATAATTATTTGAGAATTGGGAGAGAGGATCAGAGGATAAGTCCAATTTGATCAGATTTTTTTGTGGGTGTTAGAATATATTATATCATTAAAAAAACAATTCAAATTTTTTTTTTGTAGGTGTTAGAATATATTATACCATTTAAAAAAACAAGTTGTCATTATATTTATCAACAGGAAGATGGTTCAACCGGTAGATGGACGAGATTGAAACTTAGGTAAATGATTCTTAAGTCAGCGGTTCAAATCCTAAAATTGAGGATCGTTCAGTTTTCAAATATAAAAAAACGACCCCTAACTCGGCAATTATCATATTATTTAATATATATATATATATATATTATTTTAAGAATCATTACTTTTCAAAAACAAAAGTTTAATTTTTGTAAACCAAATTTAATTAAAATTTAATGGATAATAACGAGTTCTTTAACTATTTAAGTCCTGTATAGTAACATGATCTTTTGAAAGTGCAAACACTTTTATGTCGATACTTTTGTGTAGATATAAACAAAATTAAAAAAGATTACATAATCGAGCTCCTCCCTAATTCCATCTAATTAATTACCTACAATTTTATAAAATTAATCTCTTATTTAAATCACAACCCATCAAAGTGTTTAACATATATAATACCTTCCATAGACGTGATGAGATTGGTATAGTGTTATTCCCAGCACATCTATATCATATTGTGGGTTCGAGTCATCCCCTCTTTAAACCTCAAATAATTATGTAATACTTCAAATAATAAAAATGTTTTCCTTTTAAGTGATAAAAATGCAATTGCCTTTCCATCACTTTCCATCACATCTAATTTATAAAAGAGATTACAACATTAAAAGAGATTATATAATCTCCCTAGCTCCTGATCACTTCTATATACTATTCAATTATTTAAAATCACAAACCATATTCAAAGTGTTTAATTTAACCAGTCCTTTGTGGGTTTGATTAGTTTTTGATCAAAAAATGAGAAACGACGACGTGAAAGGAGCAGATTCCGGCAACAACTCCGACACTAAAGAGAGTATTATTGGAGCTCCGGTCCATAATGATCAGACGGCGACTGAAGGAGGAGAAGATAAAGGAGAAAGAGAAGGACATGAAGATTCTGAGCTGGAGAGCAAACCGTCTTGGGTTGGGTCCAAGCTTCGAAGAGCCTCGCAGCACATCAAACGCATTGCTTTGCTAGCCAAAATACCCTCCAGTAGGTCTACGACGCCGTCAAAGCGGTACGATCAGATCAAATCAGTGGCGGATGCCTTGAAAGGACTGAAGTTCATCACCACCACGTCCGGTGAGGAGGGAAATGATTGGAATGCTGTGGAGAAGCGGTTTGAAAAACTCACTGCCTCCACCGATGGCCTTCTTCACTCTTCCAAGTTTGGTGAATGTATAGGTAACTAATTTTCTGTATTTTAATCTATGATTTTTTATGCAGTAGGACCTTTCAATAGAATCATGCTATACTTACAATTACATGATTTCTATCGGAATTTTTTTTTTTAACTATTACACTATTACAAAAATTTAGAGTTTTTCTAGAGAAATAGAAGACTCGAACGTCCTGCAACAGGCTGTAATGTGAGAGGTGTTACCACCAGACCAATGTCATCTCGTCAATTTTTTTTTTGTTTGAAATATTACAAGAATTTGAGGGTTTTTGGGAGGGGAGAAACTCGAACCCACAACCTCGTGGTGTATGTGTAAAGGAATTTACAACTGGATCGACTAATCTCATCTCGTTCTCGTCTCGTCAAATTAATTTTAAAATGAACCATGCAAAATGTGTGTATATATATCAATAATTCTACTTTACCCAAATTTGTTGTTCAAATCCGGTACCAAAATGATGTGGCAAATTGTATTAGATTTGTATTATTTAAATGAATGGATCAAAACTATTGCCACATCATTTGGATACCAAATTTTGTATATATATATATATATATATATATATATATATATATATATGAGTCTTTACAATTTTGTTTTATTTGAATTTTCTGTCCCGAAAAAAAAATATAAATATATATATATATATATATATATTTATATATGAGTCTTTACAATTTTGTTTTGTAAGGTAGGTGTTGATGATTGATGACTTTATTTAAATAAGAGACAATTTAACCATCATCTCTATAGTTTAAATATTTATCAAATTAATCCCTATTATTATTTTGGTAGAAAAAAGGATCCTTGATATTTTATCCGAGTATCAAAAAAATTAAGGTGTTGTTTGGATCAGTTTTTAAAAACGGTTTTTTGTTTTCAAAAACAAAATAATAGTTTTAAAATTGTCTGTTTATCTATTTTCCAAAAAACATTTTTGAAAAAGAAAAACCGTGCTTTTAAATATATAATTAAAAAGTTAAAAATAAAAATCTATTGTTTTTCATTTTCAAAATAAATCACAACTTTCTTTCCAAACAACTATTTTACTTATTCATAAAATAATATCAAACATATTTACATCGTTATCAAAATTTGAAAACTATTTTTAACTAACACTACCAAACACATTATATTTTATAAAATATGGTTTTTAAAATATGATTTTCATTTTTAAAATTAATTTTCAAAAACACCATTTTAAAAATGCTATCAAACGCGCTCATGTTGTTTCAAGTTAGATTAAAACAGTGTCTCTAGACATTTTCCATTAAGTTTTCTGTTAGTGAATAACAATATTTTAGTACTTTCATATTTAAATAATCTTTAAGTAATTTTGTTTCAGTAGTTATTCAATAGTTTTTTTTTTTTGGTAATTTTATAAATATTTTTTTGGGCAATATTTCGAGGTCAATTTTATAATTTCAATAAATAATATGGTCAATTTAGGTTTTAAGTATTATATGTTACAGTACAATAGTGTTTTTTTTCAAAGCGTTGAACTAAATTGATAATTATTCAAACAATACTAATGATTTTTAATATTTTCCCTTAATTAATGAATATATATATATAATAATCTGTGTGTCTTTTATTTTTTTTTAATCTCTTTTATTTTTATTTATTTTTATCTATGTTATTATGATAGGCATGAGGGATTCTAAGGAATTTGCAGGCGAGTTATTTCGGGCAGTTGCTCAAAAGCATAAAATAAATGGCGACTCCATCAACAAGACAGAGCTCAAAGATTTTTGGCACCAGATTTCTGATGAAAACTTCGGACTGAAAACTTTCTTTGACATGTTCGTATATATAATTATATTTTTTTTTGTTCTTTTGATTTATGATTATTTAATTAGTTTATAATCTTAATTAATTAATAGTTTTTACTAAATTTATGTATTATATTGGGTGATCATGCAGTGTAGATAAAGATGCTGATGGAAAAATCACAAAAGATGAAATCGAAGAGGTAAAATTTTCTCTTCTGTTCTTTTTTAAATGAAAAAATAATTAATGCCACCTAAAAAGGTAATTAAGCATAATTATATAGCATTTCAAAAGTTATTAATTAACAATATTATGAAATATTTGATGGGTGTAGATTATCAGTCTCAGTGCATCTGCAAACAAGCTTGACAACATTCAAAACCGAGCAGAGGAATATGCAACATTGATCATGAAAGTATTAGACCCTGATAAAGTCGGACACATCATGGTAATTATAATCGAATCCTTTTCAATTCTCAAATGCGGACGGTCCGAATTTTATACTTGTGCAACTATTCCTTTGATTAGTGCCAAAGTTATATAAAGTTGGGCAACTGGTTCCACAACGTTATCTATCTAAAAGTTGAGGATTCAAGTAACATTAATTTTTAACACAGTCTAGGCTTTGCATCTGAGAATTTTTCAACGTGCTGAACAGGTTAATAAGCTGGAAACTCTGCTTCTTCAACCTCCAAACAAATATGAGAAGGTATTGAGCAATAAACACAAGCCAACACACGAGAACAATCCATTAGAGAGATGTTATCAGAAGTTGAAGTACTTTCTTATAAATCATTGGCAAAAGGTCTGGATTCTAATGCTGTGGCTTGGAATTGTTTCGGGCTTATTCGCGTACAAGTTTGTGCAATATCGAAACAAAGCTGCATATGATGTGATGGGCTATTGTGTTTGCATAGCTAAAGGAGCAGCAGAGACACTTAAATTCAACATGGCTTTGATATTACTACCGGTCTGCCGCATCACCATCACTTGGCTCAGAAACCATACCAGATTAAGAGGAGTTGTGCCCTTCGACAACAATTTAGATTTTCATATAGTAATAACTCGATCACAGAGTTCTCTGCTAATCTAACCTCTTATTAATAGTGCGTCGTTTACTAGCGTATGCCCCTTATTTTGTAGGTGATTGCTGCTGGAATTGCCGTTGGAGTTATACTACATGGTGGATTTCATCTAGCGTGCGATTTCCCGAGACTTATTCAAGCGACTGAGGAAGAATACGAGCCAATGAAGCCTTATTTCGGGGAGGAGCAACCACGGAACTACTGGTGGTTTGTGAAGGGGGTGGAAGGAGTGACTGGTATAATAATTGTGGTGTTGATGGCCATAGCATTCACATTAGCTAATCCATGGTTTCGGCATAACAAGCTCAAAAAGATGCCCAAACCCTTCAAAAGGCTCACCGGTTTCAATGCCTTCTGGTACTCTCACCATCTCTTCGTAGTTGTCTATGCTCTCCTAATTGTCCATGGCATTTACCTCTACCTGGTCAAGGCATGGTATCAGAAAACGGTGAGCTATGTACCAATTGTTCCGATAATACTATCGTGTAAGATTGTTCAATACATATTTTATGTCCCTTCAGAGACTTGATTTTCACTTTTGTTGCAGACATGGATGTATCTGGCAGCTCCAGTATTGCTTTATACTTGTGAGAGGTTGATTAGAGCCTTTAGATCAAGCATCGAGACTGTTGAGATTATCAAGGTTATACAACTAGCTGCTTTTTAAAAGCATTTAATTAAATTAAATGTTCCAATTTGATTCATGTTTGATTTGAGACTTGCATACTGATTATAATGATGAACAATATTGAAGGCTTCTGCTTATCCTGGTGTCTTGGCATTGCACATGTCCAAACCCAAGGGCTTCGAATATGAGAGTGGACAGTACATGTTTGTCCATTGCTCCGCGGTATCCCCTTTTGAATGGTAAGTGATATAAGAATTTATATGTACCGTACCGTAAAGACACATGTTATTTATTCAGAAAGCAACAACGAGATGAGATTTGGTTCGATGGTAAAACCCCTCACACATGCACCATGAGGTTGCGGATTCAAATCCTCCTCCTCCCCAGAAAAACCCACAATTTATATAATAGCCTAAGATTTCAAAAAAAAAAAAATTCAGAAAGAGACAGTTATTGTCAAGGTTACTTCGCATTACCATTAACGAAATTGATGCATACAGGCACCCCTTTTCCTTTACATCAGCACCGGGAGATGACTACCTTAGTGTTCATATTCGAGCACTTGGTGATTGGACAAGGCAACTCAACACTATCTTCTCCAAGGGACCTCAGGCTCTTCCTGGTACTATTCCTACCAGGAAGAGTGAAACTTCCAGAGGAGGAAGAACCACCGGCGGGTATGTTACTTTTATTCTTAATTCTACATAAATTGTATATATGAGCGGATGATTATATATAGTACCGTTAATACTTACAATTTTGATTTTAAATAATACTATATGTCATAAGATCTTTAAAAGCTTAATAAGAGTTCAAATAAGTATAAAATCTTTGAACGTGTCTCTTATGTTTTGTGTATCAATATGGTCAATGCAGCTTTCCGAAAATTAAAATCGACGGTCCATATGGAGCTCCATCACGAGACTATAAAACATACGATGTGGTGCTACTAATAGGGCTAGGAATTGGAGCCACCCCTATGATCAGCATTGTCAAGGACATCATCAATAACATACAAACAAAAGAAAACAACTCAGAATCTGCACTAGAAAATGGCGACTCCAGTTCCAAATCCGTGGCACAATCCACGTTCAGGACAACGAAGGCTTATTACTACTGGGTTACAAAAGAGCAGCAGTCCTTTGACTGGTTCAAAGAGATAATGATTGAAGCGGACAAAAAGGAAGTAATAGAACTCCATAATTACTGCTCAAGTGTTTTTAAAGAAGGAGATGCTAGGTCTGCCATTATTTCCATGCTCCAGACACTACACCATGCGAAGAACGGTGTGGATGTCGTATCCGAAACACGTGTCAAATCCCACTTCGCTAAACCTAATTGGCGCGAAGTTTACCAGAACATTGCTAATTGTCATCCTAATTCTAGAATCGGTCAGTTATTCTATTATTTTTCTGGAGCATTCTCTGGTGCAAACCTATACACATGTCTGCTTTATTTTTGTCCAAACGAATAGAATCTCAATGGTTGGATATAATGCATGCAGGAGTTTTCTACTGTGGGCCACCTGCAGCGATAAAGAAGTTAAGGGAACTAGCTTTGGAGTTCTCTGACGCGACCTCCACTGTATTTGAATTTCATAAAGAAAACTATTAAGCAAACAAGCAGACTATGTATTATGATGAGGAAGGTGAGAATATATATATGTTATATTTCCTGAGAAATAATTTGTGTTTGAGTGATATCGATAGGCATGTTTGGTGCATTGTACTGTATTATATATGATTGAACTGGATTGGATTGGATTGGATTGCATGTATTATCTTTGTATAATCTTATGTTTGGTGATGTGTTGTATTAATATTTTTTTTTGAAATATTAGATTGTATATATTTTTTAAAGTATTACAAGAACTATTACAATAGGGATATCGATTCCTACCGAGATTAAACAATATATATATATATATATGTTGCCCGAATATCTACCCCCATAACGGAGATATCTACCCCCAGTCCCCCATAAACCAGTGAGAGAAAACATCCCAACATTGCTTGTAAAATATGCATAGTGAGATTTGAACTCCTCACCACTAATGTGGAAGGGAGGTGAACTACCATCTACGGTAAGAAGTGATGTGCTATTAAATTGTATTAAGTTGACACAAAAATTATTAGGGGTTCACTTTTTCCAAGTGTAATTTTAAGACTATCATCAGCTTAATAACTTAAGTTTAAATAGCACCTAAAGTGTGGATCTAATAAAACTCTCCTTAAAACACACTCAAAAAAATAAATCTTGCACTTTTTGTATTTCTGAGACTTAATTTGTATTTTCGAGACTTATTTTTTAATTTCTAAGACTTTTCAAATAATTTTCGAGATATTTTGGTAATTTATGCTACTTTTTGACAGTTTCTGAGACTTTTTTTTTATAGTTTTCGAGGCATTTTTGAGACTTTTTACCATCTTTGAGACTGTGTAAAGATGAAAATTTTCAAAAAAAATGTGTTTTATTTTTTTGTAATTAATTCAATTATATAATGATTTATAATCCTTTGTAAATAGTTTAATGATCGGTGTTCCTCTCTTACATATATGTGGGTAGATTAAGTTTTACCGACATTGTGGGAATCGATTTCAATAGGTCAAAACTCTTTAAACCGATCAGTGACAGTTTTCAAAATGATAATAATAAATTAATAATTGGTGTCTCAAATTCTTTCTTTTTTTCTTCAGCTACTTTTCTTCCCTCTGTTTTTATTTTATATATGCCTGTCTACAAAACATCAATTTTTTTATCTCAAAAATATTGCTTCTATCAAGACTTCTTTAAAACAAAGTTTTATAAGAACTATTACAATAGGACAACTGAGATCTACTGACACTATAAAAAAATAGGCTATTTGGATGAATTTTTTTCTTCCCAATAGCTAAATAATCGTCCCTATAGCCCTATTGGGACGAAAATAATTCGTCCCAAATTGCATCGCCATAGGTGGGTCGCAATAGGTTGTGTGGGACGAAAATTGAAATTCATCCCTAAAGACTACCTATAGGGACGAAATAATATAGAGACAAATTTTTCTTTTGCGTCCCTTTTGATATTATATAGGGATGAAAATTTTTGTCCCTTTTGACAGCCTATAGGGACGAAATATGCATTTTCATCCCCTTTGACAACTTGTAGCGACGAAATATTTCGTCCCTTTAAATAATTTTTCGTCCCTATAAAATATCTATAGGGATGAAATTTGAAATTTGAAATTTGAAAAAAAAAAAAACCCGGTTCGTTTAGAAACCAATAGACCCACTACTAGACATGACGCCGGTTCCGGTTCGGAACCGACAGTTCCAATTTTGGAGGGACTGGAACTGGAACCGGAACCGGAACCGGAACCTCCTTGGGAGTTTCCGGTTCTACGGTTCTGGTTCCTTTTAAAAAAAATTAATTTAATCTTATTTCATAAAAATATTAGCCATGTAAAATTGTAAATTGTAAATTGTAAAAGCATTTTATTGGGTCATCCGTAAAATAAAATAAAATAAAATAAAATAAATGTATTTTATTGGTTCAATTGATTTTTTTTTAAATTTTTTTAAAAATAATGTTGGAACCGAATCAGGCTGAGCCACCACCCACTACCCACCGACATGTCGACAGTGAAAAGGGTTGGAACTTGTCATCTAATTTAATTTTTTGTTCTCCACTAGCATCGAACATATCACCTGAAAAGGAAGCAGAGCTCATCAACTTTGCTACTGTTTCGAATTTATTAATTAAAATATACTATTTATATTTAACCTTTATATGTTATTAAATTTTTATTCTAAATTAATTTAAATATTTTTATTTTTATTTTTATATGATAAACAAATTGATATTAAAAAATGTTTATTATAGCATTTAATTAAACTACTTTAAAAAATAATATATTGTCAATTGTCATATCAAATGATCTATTGTTAATCGTACACGGAAAAGAGAGACTTTGCTTACATTTTTCAATTTAATAGACAAATGTAATATTTGAATTTCTATCACAAAATGGAAGATAAATGTACAACAACTTTTTAAAAAAGTGGTTTTGCATTAGATTCTTATTATTATTATTATTATATTTATAATTATTCATAATTTTTTGAATTAATCTATAGTAATTAATATAAAAAAGTGAAGCAAAATTAATTATTAATATGTCTCTTAGAAAAAATAAAAATAAAAATTAAAGAAACAAAAAGAAAAATATAATTACAATAAATTATTATCAGCAACAAATATTGTTTTTGTCTTAATAGGTCCCTAAATCTATAATTTCGTTTATTTTCAAGAAAAAAATTATCTAACTTTTAGGGACGAATAATTTCGTCCCAATAAACATCTTATTGGGACGAATAAATTATTTCGTCCCAATACACATCTTATTAGGACAAATTGTTTTTGTCCGTCTCATTATTTTTATACTTCTTAGGGACGAATAAATTTTTTTTATCCCTAAAAGTCTCATTGGGTTTGTTCTTTTTAGGGACGGTTAATGTTTTTCTTCTCGATAAACGTTCTATTAGGACGAATTTTTTCATCCATAGGTTTCTTTAGATTTGAAACTTTTACGGATGAATAGGTTATTACGTCCCAATAGACGTTCTATTGGGACGAATAAGATTTGTCCCAATAAATTTCGTTCATATAGCTTAATTTTCTTATAGTACGGGATCGAATAATACATATGTTGTCTGGATATCTACTCTCATAACGGGAGATAACTATTCCCACAAATCGGAAAGAAAACTCCTTACACATACTTGTAAATTGCGTACGGTGGAATTTAAACCGCTCACCACTAATAGGAAAGGAATATATACAATCATCTCTATTATCAGATAATATGCTCTTCTATCAGACTTTTTAATGGGTCTTTTTATATTTAATTGGGTAAAGGACCTCATGGCAGATTTATATCTATAAATTGAGTTTTTACATTTATATTTATGCAGCATATATTATTGCTTTGCTTTTGCTTTTTAACAGTCTGTTTCCAAAAGCAGAAGCATTGTGCATTTGATTTCCAAAAGCTGGTTTCTAAAAGCAGAAAAGCATGTTTTGCATTTTTTTTTTAAATATAAAGAAGCATGTTTTGCATTTGATTCCTAAAGTCTTGCAACTTGATATATACAAAAAACTGAAAATAGATAAATATACCGAAATATCCACCGATATATCCGTATTTTGGAGAGACCGATATCGAAACAGGTAAATATCCAATATTCTGTAGAATATTCGGCCGATTTCGAAATATCCGTAAAAATCTCCCGATATTCCCGATATTTCTGAAATTTCACGAATTTCACCCCAAAAGTCCATGGATATTTTACATATTATTAAAATAATTTTTTTAATCCTAAACAATAAAATTATTGTTAAAATAATTTAGATTGAAAATTATTTTAGAAGAAGCATTAATAAATTTATAAAAATTTCCAACGTAATAGTCAATAGAAAATTATTGAGGACTTGAAGTAAAATTGGACAAAGAACCAAAGAGTGGACATGTAAAATATGTAAAATTTTGTGAAAGCAATCTGAAAAATAAAATTTGTTTGTGACTCAAATGTATAAAACTAATTCCAAATAATATTAAATATGTACCAATCAATATATAAATATGCAGAATTGGTTTTTTTGTAACTTTGTGCTGACATTCCAAATAAAGGAATCTCAAAATTGTTTGTGCAAAACGTGTAAAAACTAAAAACCCGCAATTATTTCTTTTGAGTAGAGAATCTAAAGAACTCAATTATGATATGAACAACTTGTTTACTGTTATTATAATATGAAGTTGAAATTTAGGGATATGGCAGCTGAAAAAGATAAAGTAAATGAAACTGATTTTATAGATCTACTTCAAGTAGCTGCTGAAACATGAGACGATAATGAGAATCTTATTTTTGACTGGGTTAGACCTACCTCCTTGGATGATGATGAGGGAAGTCTTGATCCACATATTCTTTCTCATGCTCGAGACATGGGAATAAATGTTGAACAAGTGATTAGAGAAGAAGTTGGTGTAGATCGTGAAGTTATTGTTGCCAGCTCTTCCGATAACCAACATACCTCTGATGGTAATAGTGGAAGAAAAGATGATGGAGATGCTGGGGATGGTGGGGATGAAGCAAGAGATTGAGATTCTGGTGTAGGAGGTTGGAATGTTGGTGCAACAAGTTGGGATGTTCGTGCCGGAGGTTGGGATGCTGGTGCAACATGTTAGAATACTAGTGCGGCAGGTTGGGATGCTCATACATGTAATTTTGATCAAAATCGTGGTAGACAACATGGAGTAACAAGTCAAATTGATGAAGATTCTTTGACTATGACTCTCTCCTCAATGAGTATAGAAATAGAAAATAGTTCTTTGGGTGATTCGTAGACAAGGTCAGGTTTTCATGTACCATATTATGGTAGTTATGGTGATTGCAATATATTTGATTATCCTTCTCCACAAATGCCATATTCAATACTTATGCATACAGATCAACAATATCCACCAAGTTGGGTAAATCCAAATTACTCAATTCATGGATCAGTTGAAAGAGATCAAGCAACATACATATAGCATATTAATAACTATCTTGCAAACTATGAAAGCACGTTTTCCTGGAAAAAATTTTGTTCGAATCAAGATAGAAATGTATCTTATGTATTTGAACCAGCAATGAATTTTTTTTGGTTTTAAATTTCGGACATGTAATGTATTATTATGTATGAATTATGATTTATGGTAGAATCTTGGAAGTATGGAACTATATATATATTTTAATGATAATTTTGTTTATTAAATATTTAATCTCTTTATATTGTATATAATATTGTAAAAGTGAAACAAAATATTATTCTATTAAATACTCAATTTTAAGAATTAAATACAGACAGACTCTATATATGTTATACTTTATAATAAACTCATAACTATGTTAAATAATCGTTGAAATATGATTCATTTGATATATAATTACTTGTTTAAGCTTGTCCTAAAATTTCACAAAAAAAATCTAACTTTAGATGTAAATATCAATCAATTTTTTAATTTTTAACAGAATATCCACCGATATCGATAATGTTCTCGATATATCCCTAAATTTAGAAGTCTGATATCGATACCGATACCGATATTTTATTCTTTGGATATATATACATGGGCGAAGCCAGGAATTTGACTCTGGTGCCAAAATTTGAACTAATTTTAAAGGATAAATATTAAAAATTAGAGAACAGTTATGAGAGAGCTTTTTGGAGAGAGAGAGTCCGATTTTCGTGGTGCAGCTTATAGTGACTTTAGAGACGGATTATTTTCTATCTTTGTAGATAATCTGAATCCAAAGATAGATTTGGTGGGATTATGGGGCATTTTCAAATAAATCGACGTGATTTCATCAAGGTCCTTACTAAAATTAAAATAAAGAATTTCTTATGAGATCGAGACTCACTATATATATATATATATATATATATATAATCAAAGTCCTTTATGAATGGAAACTTAGAAAATTCTAAACGTAACATTATTGCCAGTTATAAGTACTACTTCTCGTTAAATTCGTTTTTCTTATATATATATATATATATATATATATATCTATCTAAATATATATATATATATATAGTCATTTTACATCAGTGCATTGTATATGGACCATAGGTTACGAATAAGTACTGACAATACATATAGACTGGGTCAAAACAATTGAATTTAATGGTCTACATTCAAAACACTGATAAATATTTATTAGTACGCACTGATATAACTTCATCAGTGTGTTGGATGTGGACCATTAGATTTGCATACTTTGACTCAAAGTGTGTGCACTTGTCACAACTTCTCCATAATCAGTGGTCTACATTCAACGCACTGATATAAGTTATATCAGTGCGCACTGAGGAGAAAATGACTGATATACAGAAATTTTCAAGTCAGTACGCACTGATATAACTTTATCAGTGCGTTGGATGTGGACCATTAGATTTATATACGTTGACTCAAAGTGTATGAACTTGTCAAAACTTCTCCACAATCAGTGGTCTACATGCAACACACTGATATAAGTTATATCAGTGCACACTGAGGAGAAAAAGACTGTATATATATATATATATATGTGTATATATATGTATATATATATAAATTATTACCCTATTACATAAATTCAGTGTCTTTTTAGGAGGGAGAGGGACTCAAACCTACAGCCTCGTAGCACAGATGTGAGGGATTTACCACCGGATCAACCTCATTTCTTCTGTTTTTCATGTTTTCTATTGGGGATTCATTCTCATCCTCTCTAACTTTAGGTACATTAGGTTCTCTAACACTTTTAGTGCTACATATTGTTAATTAGTGAGAGGAGTAAGAAGTTATTGTAATTGTGAGAGAAACAATAAGTACATATATTTACAAAACAAATTTATATAGCAAAGTTTAATTTTTAATGATATCCAATAACTATAAAACCCTGATTATTGTGGTCTCTAATGCTAAAGATTAATCACAACTGAGAACCTTTTTTTGAACTGCAAATTTTTATTAATCGAAGGGAAAAAACCCAAACAAGAGGCCAGTCAAGGGCAAAGACCAGTACCCAAGCCAAACCAAAACCCCAAAACAAACGCCCCAAACCGGCCGAGCCAAAAACAAAAGCACAAAAAGACACATACAAAACAGAGGCTCAAACCAGAGAAACAGGGGACCACCCAAAAGCCAAACGAGCACCACCCAGGAACCAGAGCACGACCACCACCACTGACAACAGAACCACCAACCTTCCCAACACAGAAACGTCCACCAGAGAACCACACTTACCCTCCGAGAATCTGGAAGTCTCCCGCGTTGTTAGAGCCCTTCTTCGCAAGCATGTCCGCAACCGAGTTCAACGTCCTGGAATTGTGAACTATCTTCAAACTTCCATGAATCCTTGACATGGTCCTCACGTCATAAATCCAGTTTACATGCTTAAGGCTAGCAATACCCGTATCATTGACCCAAGAGACAGCCTCATGGAGTCGCTAACTATTGTCACCTCAACATTATGGAACATAGGATTTGAAACACTGATTTCACAAGCCTCGTGAATTGAGACCCAGTAAAAAGAAAACAAACATAGAACTCTACAACAATGATTACTTAAAACCCCACCCATCCCTACTTGCCCCGGCGAACCTTGAGCGGACCCGTCAACATTGAATTGTAGACTACCAGGGGCTGGGGGTTGCCACACTTCAGCTTTCAACTGTTTCATTGGTTTTGGATCCACGCATCTCTCACTAAGGTTGAGGATCATTGTTGTTATATCCTCCCGAACCTTTCCCAAGGTGTTTGAACCACCAGGCAATACTGAATTTTATCATATCTACCGACTTTGTTATGTCCGTCTTCACTCCTCTTATGTCCGTCTTCACTCCTTTGGGAGTGAAGACGGACATAACAAAGTCGGTAACGCAACCCTCAAAACATCTCCTAAACATCTGCAGGAGCTTTTGGGGTTCCCGAATCAATTGAAGCAATTTTCATATCCTCGCAATTCTGACAAGCAGATGCAGTAACAATCACAGCATAGGCCATTGATGGTACATAAAATAGCAGACCAGTAAAGACAATCGCACAAAGTGGAGCCACTGCTCTAATTGCATAGTCGCTTCCACAAAACAGCTTCCCTACTCTTATCTGTATCACATAGACCATGGAGAGAGTCATTAGCACAATCCCAGCAAACGAAGCAAGAACCGATAACCCCAATGAAAATCTTTTCCATGGCTCTGAGAGAAGAACTTTTTTGCACAATCTGTCCGGAACCAAACGGTGATTCCTTATTTGTTCTTTCTTACGAATGTTTAGAAGAACCTGTGTCAAAAATCAGATGTGAGATATACTAGAAAAAAAAAGTTAACAAATCTAAAATCTAGTAGACCAATGGAAAAAAAAGATTATATGCTAATTGAATTCACTTCCTAATAAATTAGCTTTTTGGGTTATTAATTGTGGGAATGAATCTGGCACCTTTTTTTTCTTGCAGAATCCCACACCTAATCAACTCTGTAATTCTAAAAGCATCTTCAATGCTACTGTGTATTTATCTATTTGGAGAATATATGGTAGTTAGAAAATGATGTACAAAAAATCTCTAGTACAATTATCTAATTTGATGACTCATTATGAAGCTAGATAAGAGCTAAATCCATGGCAAACAAGAGGAAACCCCCAAAACGGAGAGAAAACTCTCTGTATTTTAATTCTCAATATCACTGGTCTGCCTATTACATTAATAAAGAGAGGTATTTATAGTCCACTCATAAAACAACACAAAATATAAAAAAGATGGAGTTGATGTGACAAATTGTTTTCTTACAGAATATGTAGTTGCGTTTCTAAATTTAGAAACTCTCATAATTAGGATTTCTTACTTTTTCCAATCAATAATATTATATCTCATTTAATTGTAAAATAAAAGAAAAGAGAGAGTGAGATAAATGTTTTATGATGATCGGTAAAAATATATTTATATTTGATTTTAGATAATTGTTTTAAAGATGAGAATATGCATTTCTAAAGAAAATAAATTTATCAAAGTGTATTCATATTCAATATATATGCTGATGTGTCACTAGTTAGAAACCAAAATATATATATTTACACCATAGATGTTCTAAATCCAAAAGTTTAGAGAAAGACCGAAGGATCCTAAATTCTAATATGCTATTAGAGTAAAGCGATTCTTCGTCTAATGGACGTTTATCAAAAGAAAAAATATTGCCACCACGGACCACGGTGAGGAAGCTTTTGTCAACAAGCAACTCAAAGAGAAAATTAGAGATAATAATAATAATAATAATAATAACAATAATAAAATCAAATGCTAGGAATGCTCACATGTGAAGAAAAATGTCGGAAAACACGAATGAGTTAGATGAATCGAATCCACAGTGAAAAAAGTTAGCCTTTTCGGGTTATATGTTGATCTAGTAAATATTAATCTATGCCAAAACTATAAAAGAACAAACAATTAATTAATAAGAATTTTGAACACAACCTTGGTTGACTTGGCTACTAAGCTGGACAGAAGGAAGCAAGCAAACGAATTAACTTCGTAGATGATGAGCATCTTTCCCAAACCAGGGTCCGGATCGCATTCAGGTCGGTTTTCTAAGCTCCGTTGGTTCGGGTTGGCGAAGGCCATCCCCACAAACACTGCTATTGCGAAGAGAGAGTTGACATTAACAAGATCATCTAGGGCTTTTTGTTGAACTTCGATGCAGGCATTAATCTTGTCTTGATCTTTTGTGCTTGAAAGCGCCTTAACAAGGTCTTCTAGTGTTTTTTGTAGTAGGATTTCAGCTGCTTTGTTTTGATGATCATCATGAGCTTCAAGAATATTAGTTTTGTTTCTATAACAAATAAACATTACAAGAAAAAAACTAAGAAAATAAAATTGTAAAGTAACTTATATCATACAATTGAAGCGTACATATCACTTAATTAATGGAAAAAAAGAAGAATAAAATTACCCCTCCATTGCTGAGTCTTGATACTTAATTAGCCGTGGATTTGAAAGAGTGCCTGCATATGCAGTCTTATAAGAACATCCTAAAGAAATCGTGACCGTTCAATGCTGTCTGTTTCATATACATGTATGCTGTGATCATCATATGATCATTATTGATAGGGGTTTTAGGTTTTGGGTTTCGGGTTTTTGACTTTTAGGTATTTTTTTTTATTTGTTGAGGAAAGTGATTGAAGTCTAAAGATCACCTACAAGTCCATGACTATGGAAACAGCCAAGTCCATGACTATGTCATGCCTCAATTAAAAATGACCACATATGATGATAAATATTGCTTCAATTTGATATATATTTTATCCGCTAATTCAATAAACTATACAAGAACAAGTGCACAACCACCATTGCACTAGTGCACTGGTCTGTCATGTGAATCACAAGAAAAAAAAAATATTCGATAAAGAAGTGCATGGATAAAAAGATCTTTTTTAAAATGACTCGAGTATGACTCGAGTCTTCGTCAATGATATATAAAAAAACCAAAATCCAAATAATTGAAAAAAAATAAAAAAAAATAAAATCTCAACCAAATGTTTGAGAAAAAAAAAAGACTCAATAAGTTTGACCAAAGGCTAATAAATTTCGTGGAACTCGCGAGAAATATCACTATTTTTTGTTTGAATTTAAAAAGTATTACTAGTTTAATAAATTTAAGTTTAAATGACACTGAATTAAGTGATTTCCGAAAAAACTTTTGTTTATTTATTTTTTTAAAAATTATTTTTTACTTTAACTATTCTCTTTTTTCAACCTCTATTTTTTTTTTTCACAAACCTCCATTACTTTAGCATCCATGGATTGAATATTACAAGAGAAGGTTGTGAGAAAACACTATAAGTGTTTGATAGAGAGACTCACTGAGTTTGTATGAAAAGGAAAACAGAGTAGAGAAAAACATAGCTTCGTTTAAGCTCCATTAATGGAGTTTCTTCAGAGAAAAACCTTTCTTTTTTATTGAATAAGAATCATTGCAAGTTTGTTATCCAGACCTGGTTATATACAAGAGATCGAGGTCACACGCTTTGCATGCTTTTTTTTTATTACAACAGAATCTAACAAATTCTAATCCACGTCAGTATCCAGGTCAGCATAGTTAGTTATTCTAACTAACTTTGACTGAGTTAACAAGGTGTTGACTTTCATCTATTATCAACTTGCTCATCAGACTTACTGGATTTGTGCAGGTGACCACAGCCGCTTGCTGATGAAGGCTTTGCTTTCTTCATATGCTCAGTTATCTTCACAACCCCCCGCAAGCTAAGGTTGGGAGAATTCATTAGTTTTAGTTTGGCACTTAAGAACTGATAGCGCTCACGAGTGAAGCTCTTTGTGAAGACGTCTGCTACCTGATGTTCAATGGGGATATACCTAGTGTCAATTTCCCCAGACATCACTTTCTCATGGATTAAGTGTGTATCGATGTCAATGTGTTTAGTCCTCTAATGAAAGACCGGATTTTGCGACAGATAATTGGCGCAAATGTTATCGCACCAGATCATGGGGCTAGTTGCCACTTGAATTCGAAGCTCAGTGAGTAAAGAACGAAGCCGAAGAACATCTGTCGTAACTTGAGCTATTGCACGATACTCCGCCTCTGTGCTAGAGCGAGCAACAACTCGTTGTTTACGCGAACTCCATGAAACTAAATTTCCACCAAGCAAGACACAAGTGCCGCTGGTTGAGCGTCTATCATCCACACAGCTGGCCCAGTAAGTGTCTGCAAATGCCTCCAAGGTTAGAGCTGAAGCTGGTTTAAAGTGTAATCCCAGATGTGGTGTGCCCTTCAGATAGCGTAACACCCTCTTGCATGCCTGCAAGTGAACCATAGTAGGTGCCACCAAGAATTGACTCACCTTATTCACTATAAAGGATATGTCTGGTCTAGTGTTCGTCAGATATTCACAAAAAAATAAAGTCCTATACAATCCAAAAGTATATTGGAAAGACAACCGTGGAAGTTGAAACCAAACAACAAAATGTCTGGACCAGGGTGTTTAAATTCTCTTTGGAAATTTTGGAATTATGAAAGATGCTTTGTCACATTTATTGGGTCCATAAAAAATTGTGTATAAAAGGACAAGATCTATATTCAATTTTGGATTGCCATCAGGATTGTAAAGTTGTTTTCACCACCAAGAAGACTAATTTGGCGGTCTACTGCCTTGCTAAACTTGGTCTTTCAATTGGATGGAGGAGGTCCCACATTGGATGGTTCCGGTTGTCTTGGGTGATCGCCCAGCTCATTTGTAATCCAAGTTATATATGCTTTTTTCGTCAAACCAAAAAATACGATACAATCCAAAAATATATTGTAAAGACAACCATGGAAGATAATGTTCTTCAAACTCTTGACTCTTCAAAATTGAAACCAAACAACACGATGTGTGGGCTAAGGTGTTTAAATTTTCTTTGGAAATTTTGGAAATATGAAAGATGTTTTGTCACATTTATGCCATGAAAAACACAATATTGGACCTATACAGTGACATCACTATCAAACGTTGATTTTTAAAATTAAATAAACTCTTCAAATCTAACCACGCGGTGTCAGGACGGGCCATGGTGGTGTTTTAATTTTCTATGAAGAGTTTGATTTTTAAAATTCAACAAACTCTTCAACTCACAAGTCCAAAACTAAAGTTGTCAGCCTGTCACTTTCATATTTAATGTGGTGTGCCCTTCAGATAGCATAACACCCTCTTGCATGCCTGCCAGTGAATCATAGTAGGTGCCACCAAGAATTGACTCACCTTATTCACTATAAAGGATATGTCTGGTCTAGTGTTTGTCAGTTATTGAAGGGCACCTATTGTGCTTCTATGGAGTGTAGGATCAGAGAAGACAACACCATCGGTAAGAGATAGCTTGGTGCCAGCTGCAATGGGAGTATCACTTGGCTTGGAATCCATCATGTTGGTTTTCTTTAGAAGATCAAGTGTATATTTCATCTGTGTCAGGTAGAGACCAGATGAGTCTCTGAAAGCTTCAAACCCCAAGAAGTAATTCACTTGTCCAAGTATCTTTAGAGCAAAGGTGTTGTGTGGAGTTGCTATGAGCTAAGCAATGTGTTGCTTGTTATTACCTGTTATCAGAATGTCATATACATAAACAAGTAGAAATAAACAATCAGTGCCTTGGAATTTGATGAAAAGGGAACTGTCAGATGTAGAGTTCTTGAAGCCCCATTGTAACAGAGCATTTCATAACTTGTGAAACCAGCTCCTTTGAGCCTACTTAAGTCCATATAGGGACTTGATCGGTTTGCAAACATGGTGAGGCTTTGATCTATCCTCAAAGCCCTCCGGTTGAATCATGTAAACCAACTCAGATAGGTCTCCGTTAAGGAAGGCATTATTGATGTCGGCTTGATCAATTTGCCAACCAAAAGATACTAACATGAACGGTAGATGCCTTCACCACTAGACTGAAAGTGTCCAGAAAATCAAGTCCAGGTGTTTGATGAAATCCCTTCGCAACCAACATTGCCTTGTGTTTCAAAATACTTCCGTCTTCCTTATACTTTGTCCTGAAAATCCATTTACAGCCCACAATGTTCATATTTGATTCAAAAGGAACCAAAACCCATGTGTTGTTACGCTGTAGGGCCTGATATTCTTCTAGCATAGCCTTTTTCCATATGGGATCACTTAAGGCTACCTTTGCAGGAGGAGGGTCAGACATTGCAAGGTAACATTGAGATGCATAGCTGAAGACCTTAGCTTTTGATATCCCATTTTTCGACCGAGTTATCATAGGATGTGTAGGACATGTTGGAACTGATACACAAGGCTGAGATGTAGGTAAGGCAGCTGCAGCATTGTCATAGCCAGTTGAAACTGCCCTGTCACTAGCTGAAGTAGACCTGTCACAAGCTGAATTCAAATTCTCCTATGTGTCAAAGTCACAATAGTTACCATAATTGGGTGGAAGACCTGATGGCTGATGAAAGTCATCTGCTGTAGGTCTTGTAGGTTGTCTTGAAATGGTGGATAAAATTTGTCTGATAGTGGACAGAGGCATGCTTTGATTCTGAGACAAAGGAGGCTTCTCTGTATTCGTGTGAAAAAGTGTCTCATAAGGAAAGTCTAACTCATTAAATTCCACATGCCTAGACATGTAAATTCGTCATGAAGGGTGGAGACACCTATATATCCTCTGTGTATGGTGTTATAGCCAGTGAATATACACTTTGATGAGTGAAAATTGAACTTTTGTTTCGAGTAGTCACGAAGATATGGAAAACAACAGCATCCAAATGTCTTAAAGAAGTTGTAGTTCGGCTTCTTTTGGTACAATCTCTCAAAAGGTGAGACAAAGCGAAAAATGGAAAGAGGCATATTGTTTATCGGGAACACAGCTGTGCTGAATGCTTCATACAAAAACTTGAGAGGTAGCCTTGCATGTGCAAGAAGTAAGCCCAGTTTCGACCACATGTCTGTGTTTCCTCTCAGCCACCTCATTCTGTTGATGGGTGTAAGGACATGAGAACCTAGTCTGAATGCTTTGGCTTGTTAAGTATTCAAAATAGCTATGTACTCTCCTCCTATATCAGAATGTAAAGCCTTTATTTTCTTTCCAACAGTTCAACATTCTTTTGAAAATTGATAAACATTGCTAGAGCTTCGGATTTTAGCTTCAATGGAAACAACCAAGTAAAACGTGTATATGCATCAACAAAAGAGATATAGTAACGATAACCATCTAAGGATAACAACGGGGCTGGACCCCAGATGTTACTATATATCAGCTCAAGGGTTCTTTTGCAGTAATCTCATTTCTAGCAAATGGCAACCTATAATGTTTCCCTAGTTTGCATGAATCACTGAAGTTTGGAACACAAAATCTAATATTGAAATGGATATTATGCAACAATTTTTAAGTATCAAAGGCGCGAGATGTCCTAATTTTGCATGCCATACATTGGCATTCACAGCAACATATGCATGGGGCTCTGCTGACTGTGACTTGGTCTCACATAACAAGCCAAGGCTTGTTTTATTTCTTGTTTTATTTCCTATACTATGAGCTAAAGTACAACCATTCTTATTGTCTAAGTCTTCATCTTGACAATTGTTGAAGCTTGAGAAGTAAACTCCTGGTGCCTCAACAAGTCTTAAGCATTAAAGCCCCTATTTAAGTGTTCATTGGAGCAAAATTCTCTTCGTTTTGAGATCCTTGATAACACAATTGTCAGCATAAAACTCAGCCACCACTTGATTATCACTAGTAAATTTCGAGATACTAAGTAGATTTTTAGTGATTTGTGGCACATGTAATATATTTCTGAGATGCAATTTTTGATATGGTTTTGTGTGTGAGTTGATTGTGGTGTCGCCAACATTAGATATGGAAAGCTGATGTCCATTACCTACTGTAAGCTTTTGATTACCTCTGTATGCAGATCGTATGGAAAGGTTGTTCATGTCAGAAGTGATGTGGTTGGTAGCTCCACTATCGACATACCAGGCCGGATCGATCACTGACTCAGGTGATGCTATGTAAGCTGAGTTCTGATGAACATTTGCCTGAGAATCTGTCACGACATTATTGAATTGTTGCTGAGAGTTCTGATTTTTGAAGTTGTGTGTTGAATTAAGCCCCTGATATTTATTATAATATGCCTGATTCTGTTGTTGTTGAGCTAGAGGTCCTTGAAAGGCTTGATCAAAGCGATGGTAGCACTTCAAAGCACCATGACCAGGTTTATTGCATACCTAGCAATGAATTCGATTGTTGATCTACCTCCAGACATATTCTTCTAAATCTAGAGCTTGAATCGTTTGCAATACCTGAGATTTCCAAAGAACAAAGTTGGCTTTTCCAAGCTTTATTAGCAAATTGAAGTTGAGGCTTTTTAATATTGTCATGAACTCCATTACAATACATGAGCTTGAGGATTGTGTAGTCATGACGTTAGTCCTGATACCATGAGAAAACACTATAAGTGTATGATAGAGAGACTCACTGAGTTTGTATGAAAAGGAAAACAGAGTAAAGAAAAACAGAGCTTCGTTTAAGCTCCATTAATGGAGTTTCTTCAGAAAAAAAAAAAATTTTATTGAATAAGAATCGTTGCAAGTTTGTTATCTAGACCTGGTTATATACAAGAGAGGTCACACGCTTCGCGTGCTTTTTCTGATTACAACAGAATCTAACAAATTCTAATCCACGTCAGTATCCAGGTCAGCATAGTTAGTTATTCTAACTAACTTTGACTGATTTAACAGGGTGTTGACTTTCATTTTTTATCGGCTTGCTCAATGCTCATCAGACTAATTGGATTTGTGCAGGTGACCACAGCCGCTTGATGATCTGATGAAGGCTTTGCGTTCTTCATTTGCTCAGTTATCTTCATAGGTTGATTATAAGCAGTAAATGGAAATTTGGAGACATGAAAATTGATGGGGATCTTAAGAGTTTTGATTCTCCTAAATTTTGAAATTTAATGTACCATTTAACTCAACATTTTGTACTCTACATTTATCTGTTTATGCCAGGCCTATAGCTAAATTTGTTTTTCTTAATTAACAATTCCATTGGATTATGACATAAACTTACATTATTAATTAGCTAGTTACTCGAAAAACAATGACATATGTACTTAATTAATTAAGCAACTCGATCCACACTAAATTACCATTTGCTAAGCCAGCCATTTAGATCGACATCAACATGTATGTAATTATATATATATATATATATATATATATATATATATATAGAGAGAGAGAGAGAGCAATTTTCCAATAAAGATTTTTACGATGCACACTTTAAGCACCTTTGATGAAATTTGCATGTAATCAAATGTTTTTCGATGAGACTTTTTGTATGAATCCTAAGAAAATTAAAATACACATTTGGTAAAAATTTAGAAATTTTTTAAATTTGAGAACTATTGTTTCTTATATTTTTCTATTTTTAAATGTTTTATCTTCAAAAAATAGGAAAAAAATAGTTCTTGGATCCGATTTTTTTAAAAAAAATTTCCATAAATGTATATTAATGTTTTCACCATCCATACAAAAAATCAAATCAGTATACAATATACTCCATACAATTTCATCAAAGGTACTTAAAATGTGCATCGTAAAAAATCCGCATTGAAAATTTACTGTATATAGAGAGAGTTAGCCAATCTTATTGACTTTATACAATGAGAACAAAAAAAGTACTAAAATATTGTCACAAATGCAACTTTTTATTAAAATTATAAATTGCTAATCACATATCTCTAAACAACTTATTTTAATTAATGGGTTGATCATGAATATATATCAGCATATTTCAGCAGACACTCATTATCACATTACTTTTTGACTAAATTATTAGCTAATAATATTCCTCCGCAACTGTTTTTCTTTCCGGAAGAAAAAAAAAAGAATTAATTTTGAAGATTATGAGTACAAAATTATCATCTGGAGCATTGCTACAGAATTTTCCTACTACGTACATTGATCGACAACATTTTCCCGAGGATCTTCTTCCCAAGTGCAAAGAGATCAAATGAATTTCAAGATATATGTTGTATCTCCTGGTCAATTATCCTTCCATGATATCAGCTGATCACACAGATCAGACGACTTGGAAGAAAATGAGAGTTACTTTCTGGGGTCGTGCACTTGTGCTCACCGGGTCCCGACCAATCCCTCAACCAATTGGTGTTCGATTTCAAAAAAAAATAAAAACCTATCATTCCGAGTTGGCATGGTGGTCTTTGTTGACAAATTGGCTCACTTCCACCTACCACACCCTTCACCTACCACCCACCAACTCCTTGAATGTATATTGTTGACAATGGGGAAAAAAACCAAACCACCATGTTGAAAATGGGGGATGGTTGTCTCTGTCTTTCCCCTATAAATAAAACCCTCAGCAAGGCAATAATATCAGAGAAAACAAGCAGCAGAGAAGCAAAGCTTCCAGAAAGAGTTCTTGAGAGTTTTAGAGAAAAAACTCTGTTTTCAGTAATTCTGAAATATATTAGTTTGCTGCCTCCCGTGGACGTAGGCAATTGCCGAACCACGTAAATATCTGTGTCTTTGTGTTGTGTGCATTTTTATGTTCAATTTCTGGTCATTTCCGCAACAAATTGGTATCAGAGCTTTGGTTTTGGTAAAGTTCAGGAATTTCAAAGTGCTCGAATCGCTGTTCGGAGGGTACCGTTGTGTTCCTCTCGGAAATACGATTCCAACGCCGGTGACCGTATCTCAAACGGAGCTCAAACGAACTCTCTAGCTTCGGTCAAAGTTCGGTCAACTCTGAAAAATTTCCAGAAATTTTCTGCAGAAATTTTCAAGGAAGAAGACGACACTGTATCGACACGTCATCAGCCACATCAGCGCCAAGTCAGCCGCCACCTCGCCGTCCAGTCATCGCCACGTCAGCGCCACATCATCGATAAGCCACGTCAGCGCCACGTCGCCTCTTAGGAGAATATTCTGTTACCATCAGAGAATATTCCGTTATCTGCAGAATATTCCGTTACACTAACGGAATATTCCTGAGTCAACTCGGTCCAAAAGTGTTTTTGCCTAACTCAGTGCAATTTTCACCCGTTTTCGATAAAGTCGGACTTGTTTTCAGCTATTTGACCGTTCCGGACGCAACCGTGCCATCCGTTTCAGCTAATTCCGCTTATAAGTATTAGTTTTACTTAGTCAAGCTTTATTAACTCTATTTCCGGGCACGATGGAAGATCCAAAAGCTGGAGAAATCTTGGAACAGTCAACTGAACCTCAGACCTCGGCATCAACCAGCAGCTCTTAGCAAAGAAGCTCGATATCAAATGCGAAGTTTGATATTGAGAAGTTTGACGGCACCAACAACTTCGGCATGTGGCAATGCGAAGTTCTGGATCTGTTATTCCGGGAAGGATCTGATATTGCCTTGAGTTCCAAACCTGAGAATATTTCCGATGAAGATTAGAAGTATGTAAATCGTCAAGCTTGCGGCACAATTCGGTTGTGTTTAGCTAAGGACCAGAAGTACTTTGTCATGAAGGAGACTATGGCATCAAGTCTCTGGAAAAAATTGGAGGACAAGTACATGACGAAAAGCATAGAGAACCGACTCTACCTGAAGAAGAAGCTCTTTCGTTTCCAGTACAAGAAAGGTATTTCTATGATTGAGCATTTGGATTATTACAATAAAATTCTCGCCGATTTACAAAATTTAGATGTTGAAATTAGCGATTAAGATAAGGCATTACTGTTGTTAAATTCTCTGCCTGATACCTATGAACACTTAACCACAACTCTGTTATATGGTAAGGATGAGGTTAAATTCATAGACGTTTCTAATGCTCTGGTGAATAATGAGTATCGGAAGAAAGATCAGCTTGATCACAGAGAATCAACATCAGAAGCGCTGACTGTTGCCCGAGGCAGGGCAAACAACAGAAGATCTGGAGTATCTAGTGAGCGTGGTAAATCTCGCTCAAAATCAAGAGGAGCATTCCGCTCGAAACCAAATGGTGAATCATCATATAGACATCCTGCGAAGGACGAGTGTGCCTACTGTCACCAGAAAGGGCACTGGAAGAAAGATTGTCCAAACAAGGACAAATCTAATGTGAATGTTGCAGATAAAGCTGATGATGGGGAGGATTCAGCTTTTACAGTTTCATCATCAGACAACCATTCTGATAGATGGATTATGGATTCCGGCTGTTCCTATCATATGTGTCCTAACAGGCAATGGTTTTCAAGCTTCCAGAAGCTTGACGGAGGAGTTGTCCTTATGGGCAATGACAACACTTGCCAGACGAAAGGGATAGGAACTATCCGCTTGAAGATGCACGATGGTACAATCAGACGACTGACAGACGTCAGGTATGTTCCTGATCTGAATAAGAACCTCATTTCACTAGGGGTCTTAGACTCCAGCGGTTACAAGGTGACCATGGAAGATGGAGTCCTGAAGGTTGTACGAGGTGCATTCTTGGCAATGAAAGGTACTCGACAGAGAAATCTATATTTTCTGGATGGGTACACAGTCACAGGGAGAGCAGCCGTCTCCAGCAGTTTCGACGATGAGTCATCTGATACTTCTCGACTCTGGCACATGCGCTTAGGGCATGTCGGTGAGAAGGCTTTGCAAGGTTTGGTGAAGCAAGGTCTCCTGAAAGGTGCAAAGACAGGTAAACTTGATTTCTGCGAGCATTGTGTCATGGGCAAGCAGACAAGAGTGAAGTTCAGCACCGCCATTCATCGTACAAAAGCAACACTGGATTACGTTCACACTGATGTTTGGGGGCCATCCAAAAATGCTTCATTGGGAGGTAAACATTATTTTGTGACGTTTATTGATGATTTCTCCAGGTATGTTTGGGTATACACCATGAAGCATAAATATGAAGTTCTGGATATCTTTCTTCAATGGAAGAAGATGATTGAAAACCAGACAGGAAGAAAGATTAAAAGGCTCAGATCAGACAATGGCGGGGAATACAAATCAGATCCTTTCATGAAATTTTGTCAGGATGAAGGGATAATCAGACACTTTACAGTTCCTGGCACGCCACAACAGAACGGTGTAGCAGAACGGATGAACCGTACTTTGGTGGAGAAAGTTCGATGTATGCTTTCTCAATCCGGCCTGAGCAAGACATTCTGGGCAGAGGCTTTGGTGTATGCCTCTCATATAGTCAATAGACTACCTGCTTCTGCACTTGATAGGAAAACTCCCAAGGAGGTATGGTCTGGACAACCAGTTTTGGATTATGATCGATTGCATATATTCGGATGTCCAGCATACTTTCATGTTACAGAATCCAAACTGGATCCTAGAGCCAAGAAAGTTGTTTTCTTGGGCTTTAGTGAAGGAGTTAAGGGATTCAGACTATGGAATTCTGAGTCAAAGAAGATCGTCTTAAGCCGAGACGTTACCTTTGATGAATCTGCCATGCTGAAACAAATACCTCCAGACACAGAGAATGAGAATCCAAATTTTCTACGACAGGTGGAGTTTGAGACTCCTAAGAAGTCAGAAAAAACTTCTCCGACAGTCAACCGTCCTGATGATGATTTTGATAGTCAGGACGAGATATCAGGTGAGGTGGAGAATTCAGAGCCATTATCTGAGATCAGACAACAGCCAGAATCCATTGCCACCAGCAGACCGAAACGAAACATTCGGATGCCCGCCCGTTACACAGACATGGTAGCGTACGCTCTTCCAGTAACTGATGATGATGTTTCGTACACCTTTAAAGAAGCTGTGCTCAGTTCGGACAGTGTCAGGTGGAAGAAGGCGATGGATGAGGAGATGCAATCACTTCACCAGAATGAAACTTGGAAGTTAACGCCACTTCCAAAGGGAAAAAGAGCTATAGGGTGCAAATGGGTCTATGCCAAGAAGGAAGGTACTCCTAGCAAAGACAACATCAGATACAAAGCTAGATTAGTAGCGAAAGGCTACGCACAGAAGGAAGGAATAGACTACAATGAGGTATTCTCACCTGTTGTCAAGCATTCATCTATTCGGATTCTATTGGCTTTGGTTGCACAATTTGATCTAGAGTTAGCTCAACTCGACGTGAAGACTGCATTCCTCCATGGTACTTTGAACGAGGAAATCTATATGTCTCAGCCAGAAGGGTTCAAAGTTCCAGGACGTGAGAATTTAGCTTGCAAGCTGAGCAAGTCTTTGTATGGTTTGAAGCAATCACCGAGACAGTGGTACAAACGGTTTGATAGCTTCATGATGACTCAGAAGTACACACGCAGTCATTTTGATCACTGTGTATACTTTCGCAAACTCCAAGATGGTACATTTGTCTATTTGCTCTTATATGTGGATGATATGTTGATAGCATCTAAGAGCAAGGTGGAGATCGACAGGCTGAAGGCTCAATTGAGCTCAGAGTTCGACATGAAGGATCTTGGAGAGGCAAAGAAGATACTTGGTATGGAGATCAAAAGAGACCGAGCAAAAGGTACCATCTGTTTGACCCAGACTCAGTATTTGAAGACTGTACTTCAGAGGTTTGGCATTGATAGCAAGTCTAAACCTGTAAGTACACCGTTAGCTCCACATTTCAAACTGAGTGCACTGATGTCACCAACTACTGATGATGCAAAGAGGCAAATGGATCATGTTCCATATGCAAATGCTGTTGGTGCCTTGATGTATGCAATGGTGTGTACTATACCCGACATTTCACACGCCGTAAGTATGGTGAGCCGTTACATGCACAATCCTGGTAAAGGCCACTGGCAAGCAGTGAAATGGATTCTACTGTACATTCAAGGTACTGTAGATATTGGTTTGAAGTTCGAGAGAGATCAGACAATTGACAAACATATCGTAGGATATGTTGATTCTGATTATGCTGGTGATCTTGACAAACGCCGATCTACTACTGGTTATGTGTTCACTATGGCAGGAGGACCAGTAAGTTGGAGATCAAATTTACAGTCAACAGTGGTTTTGTCTACTACTGAAGCAGAGTATATGGCTGTAACAGAAGCTTTCAAAGAAGCCATTTGGTTTCGTGGTTTGATCAGGGACTTGGGTATTGTTCAGGAAAACATGGAGATTTTCTGCGGGAGCCAGAGTGCCATTTGTTTGGCAAAGAACCAGGTCCATCATAGTCGCACCAAGCATATAGACGCCCGTTACCACTTTATTCGTGAAATAGTAGATGAAGGGAATATTCTACTTCAGAAGATCGGAACTGCAGACAATCCTGCAGATATGTTAACAAAAGTGGTAACAAGGATCAAGTTCCAACACTGTATGGACTTGATCAATATCTCTCGAGCTCGTAGCGCCTAAAGGGCGTAATGGAGGCAGCATCGATTGGTGGATTCTCGCCAAGGTGGAGATTGTTGACAAATTGGCTCACTTCCACCTACCACACCCTTCACCTACCACCCACCAACTCCTTGAATGTATATTGTTGACAATGGGGAAAAAAACCAAACCACCATGTTGAAAATGGGGGATGGTTGTCTCTGTCTTTCCCCTATAAATAAAACCCTCAGCAAGGCAATAATATCAGAGAAAACAAGCAGCAGAGAAGCAAAGCTTCCAGAGAGAGTTCTTGAGAGTTTTAGAGAAAAAACTCTGTTTTCAGTAATTCTGAAATATATTAGTTTGATGCCTCCCGTGGACGTAGGCAATTGCCGAACCACGTAAATATCTGTGTCTTTGTGTTGTGTGCATTTTTATGTTCAATTTCTGGCCATTTCCGCAACAGGTCACCAACTAATTCTTTTTTTTAATTTATATTAATTAATTAAAAAAAAACTGTTTTAAAATTATTTTTACTTTTATGTTTTTAATATTTAAGGTTTTAAAATAATTTCAATAGGTATAGACAACATTATTGTCTTTTAATATAAATAATGAGGACATTATAGATATTTCATGAGTTTTGAAATAGTTACATTTTTCTTATAATCAACTTACCAAAATGTTTTTACAGGAGATGCAGATTGTGAAATCGACAAATTTTAAGAAGTTTACAAAACTCCTTTTTATTAGTCCAATCTTCGAAATACGTGGTTATTTTTAAAAGCAACAACAATATCAAATAATTCATCCTGAGTTGTGAAGCAACTCTGCAACTCCATCTGTTTCAACAATAATCACATAAAATTCACACTATTTAAAACAAATACAACAACAAACCTGACATAGTCCAATGCTAATTAATCACACTTGAGAACCCTGAGTGACAACTCAACACTCAAAACATCTCCTAATTACATCCACAGGAGCTAATTTTGGGGTTTCTGAACCATTTGAAGCTTTAATATCCTCAGAATTCTCTCTCTTTAATAGCAGATGCAGTAACAATCACAGCATAAGCCATTGATGGTACATAAAAGAGCAAAGCAGTAAACACAATCACACACAGTGGTACCACCGCTTGAATTGCATGATCGCTTCCACAAGTCAGCTTCCCTACTCTTATCTGTATCACATGCACAATGGACAGAGTCAGTAGCACAGTCCCAGCAAACGATGCAAGAACCGATAACCCCAACGAAAATCTTTTCCATGAATCTGAGAGAAGAATTTTCTTGCACAGTCTGTCCGGTACCAAACGGTGATTCCTTGTTTGTTCTTTTTTGCGAATGTTTAGGAGAACCTGTGTTGAAAATCACTGGTGAGATATAACAAGAGAAAAAAAAAATTAACAAATTTCGAAAAGAATTTTGTTAATGGAAAAGAAATTTTTTTATATATCAGTCTACAAGAATTTTGCACGTTTTTTTTTTATACAGAATCACGAAACTAAAAAGTTCAAGGAAAAACCTAAGGGTGACAAAATTTAATATGATAATAGAGTAAAGCGACTCTATTGGTGAGAGAGCTTTGGTCAACAAGCAACTCGATCCAAGAGAAAAATTAGAGATAATTAAAAATAAAATCCAAGACTAGCTAAGCTCACATGTCAGAAAAAACGTTAGAAATTAAATATGAATCGAATTCACAACTCAATAAACTAGCTTTTTGGATTATATAATGATCTAGCTCGTAAATATTAATCTTTAAAAGGATAAATAATTAAAAGTTTTGAACACAACCTTGATTGACTTGGCTACTAAACTGGAGAAAAGGAAGCAAGCAAATGAATTAACTTCGTAGATGATGAGCATCTTTCCCAAACCAGGGTCCGGATCGCAGTCGGGTCGGTTTTCGAGGCTCCGTTGGCTAGGGCTGGCGTAGGCCAACCCCACAAACACTGCTATTGTGAAGAGAGAGTTGACATTAACAAGATCATCTAGGGCTTTTTGATGAACTTCTATGCAAGCATTAATCTTGTCTTTATCTTTTTTGCTTGAAAGCACCTCAACAAGGTTTTCTAGTGTTTTCTGTAGCATTTCTGCTGCCTTGTTTTGATGATCTTCCTGATTAGTTTTCTTTCTATAACAATTAAAATAAACATTACAATAAAAAAATTTAAAAAATTTATAAAAATAAAGTAACTAATTATATCATACAATTTAAGGAGCACACATCACTTAACTGTGGAAAAAGAAAAAAGGAAAAAGAAAATTACCCTGCATCCATCACTGAGTAGCTTGATACTGAGCTGTGGATATGAAAGAGGGGCTGCATGTGCATGTTTCTTACAAGAAGATCCTAAAGAAATCGTGACCGTTCAATTTCTAGATATTGACTTAGATCGAACAAGTCGTTCTAGCTATGGTAATAATTGTTGTCTATTTCATATATCTGTAATTTGATAATAATTAAATCAACAAAAATTATTCGACGTTGGAATCTCGCGAAGTCAAATAAGTAGTTCAAAAATGGTGTCCCAATTTGTGTCTGATCAACCAGACATGTGTCTACATGTAATTAATTTTTTTTCAACTTCTTCCATAAATGTAGACACATATCCCAATTTGGTTGGTTATATATAAATTGAGATACCATTTTTGGACAACATATTTGAGTCCGAATGTTGCTCGCTTTTTTTATGGAATCATAATTTACACCAATTTTAAATGAAAAAAATCTCTTGCATATTTTTTCATACGTAATCACAATTGACATCAGTTTAAAATGAATTTTTTTTTTGTATTTTACACCGGTATGTACCAATTGGGATTCTTGTATGCAATGTCCTGAACTTGATGAATTATGCTTTTGCATAAATTGATAAGGATAAGGTTGTGATCATATGATAATTAATAAGGGATTTGTGTTTTGGGTTTTTAGTATTTTTGTTCATAGATTTTTATTTACAGAGGAAAGCAATTGAAGACCTAAAAGATCTCTACATATGTCTTGTCCTCGAAAAGGAGAAGAGAAAATGTGAGAGAGTTAATTAGTCTGGAAAAAAGCAAGCTAGCTAAAGTATTTAGGGAAAATTACACATAAATACCTTGACTTTAACACATACATGAGGTATAATTAACATTTGCCAAAATTACAAAAAAAATACCATTGACTATCTTTTTGACCATTAAAGTTAACGGTGGTGTTAACCATTGAAGGGTAATATTGTCATTATCTAATTAATTAAAAAATTAAAAATTAAAAAATGATGACCACTTTTCAACACTAGATATGTTCGTTTCCTTCAAAATATGGAGGGGATCAGTCATCAGTTCAATATCATCCATATTTTGTAGGAAATTGAACCAAATCTTTTCCAAATATTGAGTAGATGAGCTTGCCATGGTGGGAATGGGAGATGGACAGAAATGTGAAGAAGACTGCGGCGACGGTGCACGAGGAATGGCCGGTGGTGATGACGGTGAAGGTTTGGTGGGTTGAAGAGTTCTCTCCAATGGAGTCTCAATCTCTTTTGTGTTTTTTCTTTTCAATGTTTATTTTGGTATTATCTTTGAGTTGGAGGAATTGAATTAAATTTTTTGATATTTTTTAGGAGATGAAAAGAGATCATCCAAGTTGAACCAGGTCTCATTTTCTAGTGATGTTGTTTTCTTTAAAAAAAATAACCAGAATTGGATCTCCATTGGAATAGAGATCTGCTGATGTGTATATATATATATAATTATTTTATTAACCAATCCAAATCTCTGTTGGAATGGTTGAATGGAAAATAGGAGATTTGGTGATTTTTTTTAAATAATTATTATTTTGATTAACTAAACCAAATCTTTTTTTTTGAAAAGAACTAAACCAAATCTCTCCATTGGAAATCTGGTGACTTTGAGAAATTTGGTTGTTTTTATTTTTGGGTCTTTTTACTAGTCTTTGATGTGTGTGTGTGTGTGTGTGTGTGTGTGTGTGTGGGGGGGGGGGGGGGGGGGGGGGGGGGGGGGGGGGGGGGGGGGGGGGGGGGGTGGGGTTTTCATTGAGTGAAATGGAATTTAGTTTTTGTTTTCGAGAGTTTTGGTTGTTGGTTTTGTCTTGAGTACCGGAGATTTAATACATTGAGTGAGAAATTCATCATGTTTAATGGGTGATCTCCATTTAAGATCTGGACTCTCGATGATGGTCATGAAGATCTATTGATTTTTAAAAAAAATATTAGTTGAAGGGTATTTTGGTACTTTTTAGATAAAAGTTTATATTACTGTTAGATTTAATGGTCAACCCATGAGTTAAGGGTATGTTCTTGTATTTTTTACAAAACCGGATTATGCCTCAGATATGTGTTAAAGTTGAGGTATGTCTGTGTAATTTTTCCAAGTATTTATGTACTCTAACGGGTTTTTTATTTTAATTTTAAGATAAATTAGTAAATGCATGATTGACCTAGAGGTGGTCACGGTTCGGTTTCGGGGCGGTTTCGGTTTCGAAACCGTCGGTTTCGGTTCCGAGGCCACCCAAACCGTAACCGAACCGAGAAAACCGGTTTGGTTTTCAGTTTCGAACCGCCGGTTAGGCGGTTCGGTTTCGGTTTTTATTTTTTCTTTCAATTTTTGTGGCCACATGGCACGTTTCTATTGGTTGAAATTTTTTTTTAATATATAAACCGCCAATTTTGGGCGGTTTATGTTTCGGTTTTAGGCAGTTTCGGTTTCGGTTTTTGTTTTTGTTTTTTTTTTATCCACGTGGCACTTTTCTATTTGTTGATTTTTTTTAAAATATATAAACCGTCTGTTTTGGGCGGTTTTCGGACATCCCTAACCATAATCGAACCGGCTCGAAACCGATTTCCAACCGGTTTCGTAGCCGACGGTTTCGGTTAAGGTTTCAATTTGGTACCCACGGTTTAACCAAACCGTGGGCACCTCTAGATTGACCTCCCTTTAAAATTGATATAAATGGAGTTGGTGGATAAAAAATGTATTTATCTATTTATATCTTATTATCCTTAAAGATAGTTTCTTTTGATAATTCAATTTTTCTATTTACACATCTTTTTTAAGAACTATCATTTCTAAAAATTTTAATTTAAAATAAATTCTAAAAACGCTTTCTTTTATTATAATATTAGCCATTTTATTTTTCGACACTTATATTCTAAAGACATTTAATTTTTAAAAATATAATTTCTAAAGATATATATTTTTTAATATTACCCATTATTATTTTTAATTTTTAATTTTAATTTTAATATATAGCAAAACCCAAAAAAAAAAGCTTTTGAAAACTCTACCTCAAGTCCTCAACCATCTTATTAGAAAATCTTCTAAATTATAACATATATAGCTATTTTTCATTGACATGCACTGTTTATTTTATTATTATTATTTTAATGAAAGGTACATGCATTGTTTACTTGGATTATGTAGAAATTTATAGTGACCTTTAAGGATTTAGCTGTATGTAAATTTATAATATTTTTTTCTCTTTTTAAATTGCTGGATTTGCATTTTGCAGTCCAAGATTTGAGACCGTCACATCTAAGTGATGAACTTTAAATTATTGGAAAAAAAAGATATTTTAAGGTTTGTAAATCAATGAAGAGGGAAAAATAAACACAAAGGAGGGAAAAAAACATTGTTTAAAAAAACTAATTTGGAGTTTGTTCAGAATTTTTTTTATCTTGTTTTTTAATTTTAATTCCAATAAAAAATTATTATTAATAAAAAAATTAAAATAAAATATAAACAGATAATTTATAAATTTAAAGAAATAACTCTTATTTTCAAAATTAAACTAATAGAAAAAACCAAATTACCTTTAGTTGTTTTTTTTTTTGAATGAATGGTTTTTTTCTTATTAAATGTTTATTGTTATATTAAAATACTAAATTTAAGGAAGAAAAATTAATTTTAAAGCATTTAAAAAATATATTTTATTAATTTAACTCACCAATCCCTTTTTCTTTTTTAATTTTTGTTTTATTTACAATTTTTTAATTTGTATTTATAATATTAATAAATATTTATTTTTTTCTATTGATTTTTATGTTGACATGTGGCATGTCTTTGGTTAAAGACAAAAATGCCCTTGAAACCGTTAAAGTTGACCAACGTTTAACTCACAGAAGGATCAAAATGAGTGGTTTTAAAAAACATAGGACCCAATTCAGTGAAAAATGGATAAGTGAGTAAAAAATAAATATTTCGAAAAAAAACATAGGGACTAAATGAATAATATCCCTTTTACATATGTTTTAATCTGCTAGTCCACTGGTCTGACATGTCAATCACAAGAAAAATAATCATGTAGGCAAAGATGTGTACAAAGTAGGCAGGGACGGGCGTTTTCCCATGAGCCCCATGGGGCTTTGAGGGTGGGAGCAAATCCATTTTATAAATGCAGAGGTAGTGAGTTTATAAATGCAGAGGTAGTGAGGGGACCCTCTCCGTCTCAATGGGCCCACGTCCATACCATTTAATGGGACCATATAATGTGCAATGGTTAGTGATGGCATTTTACTCTACAGCCCCAAATTCCCATCCCATTTGGATAAAAAATTGTAAATTTCCCCTGATTTCCCATTTTAACTTTTAACTATAGGTATAAATAGTCATAAATAAATTTCTAACTTAAATGGCATCAACTTGGTTTATCTTAAAACTTTTTCTTGGATGTTATAAACTTTAATTTATTATTTATTATTTTTATTTTTATTTTTATTTTCATTTAAATAAGTAATTTTATTATATTGGGCGAGGGATATGGGCCTAGATAGCATTTATTTATGCTGACTTTGTGGGCCAAAATACTAAATTAGTTGAGTTTTAATAGTATGAAAATAATGAAATTTATCGAAATACCCTTATTTAACTTCTTCTTTTTAAGGGTTATTTAACTTTTAAAACATATTACAATACTGTATTTCAATTTATTTAAAAAAAAAATTTGTGTATTTTGTGTCTTCTTTTTGTCAAAAATACAAGTTGGGTGCTATTAAAACCTATATTATTAAGTAGGCGGTAGTTACACAAAACAAACTCTACCACGTTTGTTAACAATTCCATGAGATTATGACATTAACTTATATTATTAATTATTAATTAACTACTAGAAAAACAATGATGTAATTGATTAATTAAGCAATTTGATATACCGATTTTTTTTCATCAGCACACAACTATGAGTATGTTTTGAGTATACTAATACACATTGTCACACTTTTGCTATACATTGTAAAAATGTGATGGTGTATTAGTATGTTCAAGATATATATGTGATGGTGTATTAGTATATTCAAAATATGTTCACAGTGTATGCTCATGAGAGAAAAATTGTTTGATATACACTCAATTACCATATTCTAAGGCTTTAACCAGACAGCTAGATCAACATCATCATGTACGTAATTATTAATATATTATCAAGACTGAATTTTTGGTTAGACATAAATATATGTGGGATATTATCATTTGAGTCCCTATTTTTTTTAAATTATCTGTTTTTTACTCATTTATTCATTTTTCACGGAATTAGTCCATATGTTTTCAAAAACCACTCAATTTCGTCTTTCAATGAGTCAACCGTTAGTCAAATTAAACTGTTTTAAAGGTATTTTTGACTTTAAACATTGGTATGTCTTGTGTCAACACAAAAATAAATAGAAAAAAATTAAATTTAAATAAAAATATGGATCATAAATAGAAAAAAATATTAAATTTAAATAAAACAATAAAAATTAAATAAAAATGTGGATCTCCACCTAATAAAAAAATTAAAAACAAAAAAAAATTAATTTAAAGAATCTTATTTTTTGATTAGGTGAAACTTAAAGAACAACATTCAGCTTCTTCATAAACTAATTGCCAGAAATCCCTACCACCGTCCACCGTCAACCACCACCAAAAAAATCCAAACCCAAAAAAAAATCTCTAGAAAAACAAATCCTCTCAAGAAAAACCAGAACTTTTCTCTCTCTAGAACTCATCATTGAAGAAGCTGAATCGTGAAGCCATTGTCATCGTCTTCGCGCCTTCCCTGTGTTGGTGTTCATCGAAGAAGTTGAATGGAGAAGATTACTCCATTCACAAATCTGGTGCGATCATGGAAATTGCACAAATCTGTTCTGGTGCGATGTCCTCCTAAATGGAGATATTGTGTTAGTAAATTTGTACGCGGAAGCAATATACTGCAACTAAAGTAGAGACTTGAGGAAACGCAATTTTACGTGGTAAAACCCTCAATTTAATCTGAGGGAAACATCCACGGGCAAAGACTGAAGGACTTTATTAGACCAAAAAGATTACAACCTCTCTCTCTAATATTTTAGGAGAGAACTACAACCTTTACAAGGAAAGAACAAAAGATAGAAGAAGAAAGCTATTGCTTGGGATGGTTTTGGAGTGAAAAACTCCCACCTATTTATAGTTGGATTGGATGGCAATTTCGTAATTTAAGTAAGAGAAATGTGTGGCTCACATTTCTTCTTTTCCACCATCAAATCTCAACCACAATTTCCATACCTACCAAATGTGTGGTTAGGAATAATTCAAGCATATTCGGCCTTGATGGGCCTTAATTGGTTTGGGCTTGAAAATGACTTCACTATTTCTTCATTCTCCCACTTGAAGTCATCTTTCTAAGTTGTCAGATTTCTTCATGGTCCATCATTCCCTCTAATCTTTGCACAAATTCCTGCTGCTTACGTTTCTGCTAGACCATAGGAGGATCTACACCATATGAACTTGTCAGTATTGATAGGCTTGGTCATTACATCTGCTGGATTCTCTATAGTGTGTATCTTTTGCATATCCACACTACCGTCTTCCACTACTTCCCGAACAAAATGATATTGAACTCCTATGTGCTTAGTTCTGGAATGGAAAGCTGGATTTCTTGCAATGTGCAAGGCACTCTGACTGTCACAAAACAGAATAATCTTCTCTTGTTTGTGCCCGAGTTCCTCCATTAGCCTTTTAATCCAAACTGCTTCCTTACAAGCTTGTGTAGCTGCCATGTATTCTGCCTCAGTTGTAGATAGAGCCACAACTGTTTGTAATTTGGAAATCCAGCTCACAGCTCCTCCTGCAATTGTAAACACATAGCCGGTAGTAGATTTCTTTTTATCGAGATCTCCAGCAAAATCTGAATCCACATAACCCCTAACGGTAAATTCCAATCCTCCGTAACATAATGCAACAGATGAGGTTCCTCTGATGTACCTCAGAATCCTTTTCACAGCATTCCAATGCTCTATACCAGGGTTCGCCATGTGTCGACTAACCGCTCCCACTGCTTGTGCAATGTCTGGTCTTGTACATATCATAGCGAACATCAAACTTCCCACTGCTGATGCATATGGCAGTCGAGACATCTCTTTCCTCTCTGCTTCATTGCTAGGACTCATACTTGAGGATAATTTGAAGTTAACAGGAAATGGGGTAGAAATTGGCTTACTATCTTGCATGTTGAAGCGTCGCAAGATTTTATTCAAATAATTCTTTTGACAAAGCCAAATCTTCCTGTTACTTCTGTCTCGGTGAATTTGCATCCCTAGAATCTTGTTTGCTGGTCCCAAATCCTTCATATCAAACTCTCTAGCCAACTGTGCCTTTAATTCTTGGATTCGATCTTTGTTGGGGCCTGCTACCAACATATCGTCCACGTACAATAACAGGATAATGAACTCATTATCTTCTTCAAACCTTTTGTAATACGCACAATGGTCTGAACTAAGTCTATTGTACCCAAGGCTCATGATATAGGAATCAAATCTCTTGTACCAACACCTCGGCGCCTGTTTGAGACCGTACAGAGATTTGTTCAACCTGCAAACCAAGTTCTCTTTGCCTGATTCGACAAAACCTTCTGGTTGAAGCATATAAATCTCTTCTTCAAGTTCCCCATGAAGAAAAGCTGTTTTCACATCTAGCTGCTGTAGATGTAGGTCAAATGTAGCACACATCGCCAGGACTACTCTGACTGTCGTGAGTCTAACAACAGGTGAAAATATTTCATTGAAGTCAATACCCTCTTTCTGAGCATATCCTTTTACCACCAATCTTGCACGATACCGCTCCATTTGGTCATTACCATCTCGTTTGATCTTATAGACCCACTTGTTTCCGATGGCCTTCCTTCCTTGTGGTAGCTTAACAAGATTCCATGTCTTATTCTTATGTAAGGCTTCAATCTCCTCCTGCATTGCTGTCATCCACAGGGATACATTCAAACTTTTAGTAGCTTCATGGAAAGTTGATGGCTCTCCATCCTCTGTTAAAAGACAGTATGCTATATTGCTCTCAGTATCATAATCTAAGTGCCAAACCGGTGGTCTTCTCTCACGAGTTGACCGACGAGTTTCAGAAGCCTCAGGCTCAACTGGTTCTTCTTCTTCGTGCTCTGGTGCTATTTCTGAAGAATTTGAATCTTCAAGATCCTGAATATTTTCCACCTGAACTTTTACAGTCTCTGGATTTTTCTTCGAAGTGCTATCATCACCTTTCTCTTGTAGTTTGCCTTCTGCAAATATCACATCTCTGCTGATGACAACCTTGTGGGTAGTGGGATCCCACAAGCGATACCCCTTAACTCCATCAGCATACCCTAAGAATATACATTTCCTGGATTTTGGATCCAGCTTTGTTCTTTCTTGGGTGTTGTACATTACGTACACAGGACTTCCAAATATATGAAGGTGTGAATAGTCAACTGGTTTCCCGGTCCACATCTCCATCGGTGTCTTCAAATCGATTGTCGTTGAAGGTGATCGATTTATCACATAACAGGCGGTTTTGACTGCTTCTGCCCAAAATGTATTGGGTAGACCTGCTGTCATCAACATTGCTCTCGTCTTGTCCAACAAGGTTCTGTTCATCCGCTCTGCCACACCGTTTTGTTGAGGGGTGTGCGGTACCGTGAGCTGTCTCTTAATGCCTTCTTGTTGGCAGAAAACATTAAAGTCCTCACTTGTAAATTCTCCTCCATTGTCCGTCCTCAAACACTTGATCTTCTTTTCAGATTCAAGTTCTATCCGCGCTTTGAAGGCTTTAAATACTCCAAACACATCTGACTTTCTCTTGATCGGGTATACCCAACATCTCCTGGAGTAAGCATCAGTGAAAGTCACCATGTACTTTGCTCCTCCTAGGGATATATCTGGTGATTCCCAGACATCAGAATGAATCAAGTCTAGAATGCGTTTGCTCCTAGCAGTAGAACTGCTAAACTTCAATCTATGTTGCTTACTTGTAACACAATGCTCACAGAATGGAAGATTTACTGTTTTGAGCCCAGGAAGCAAATTCTGATCAGAGAGAATCTTCAAACCTCGTTCCGACATATGGCCTAGTTTGCGATGCCACATTATCGTTGACTCTTCTCCATGGTTGGTTGATACAACACAAGAATCTGCTTCTTGAAATGTTTCTCCATTGAGCATGTATAGATTTGAAGTAATATTTTCTGCCTTCATGACCACAAGCGCGCCTCTGACAATTTTCAAGATCCCATTTTCTATTTGGGTCTTGCATCCAAGATCATCTAATTGTCCCAAAGACAATAAGTTCTTTTTTAGGCCCTTCACATGTCGTACCTCCTGAATGGTACGAATTGTCCCATCATGCATCTTTATCTTGATGGTGCCAATACCAGCGATTTCCAAATCATGATCATTACCCATAAATACAGATCCTCCAGAGACCGGTTCATATTTGTGGAACCATTCTCTTCGAGAGGTCATATGCCAAGTGGCTGCTGAATCTAGAAGCCAAACATCAGCAAACCGTTTTCTGCCTTCATCGGCAGTATTCCCCTCGCTGTATAAGACTTCACCATCGTCTGAAGTGTTTGCTACACACCCTTGAGAGTTTGATGATTCTGGAGCTCTGTTATTTCCACTCTTCTTCTTGTTATGCCAACACTCACTTTTGACATGCCCTTTCTTACCACAACCGTAACATTTGATGCTCTTTCTACTTCTTGATTTTGACCTACCATGATTGTGACTCCCATTGGGGCCACGTTCCATTGATCTCCCTCTCATCATTGTCAAGGCCTCTGCCTGCTGCGACCTTGCTTGTCTGTCTTCCCTGTTATTACGTCGGCTCTCTTCTTCCAGAATAATAGCTGCAATATCGTCGAAGACTAGATATTCTGAAAGGATGTTGTTCGTCAGGTTCATGATAAGTTGATCATACGAGTCAGGTAGACTTTGAAGTAGAAGCTCTGCACGTTCACCTGGATCTATTTTGTAACCCAGCGTAATGAGTTTTGAAAATAGAGTATTCAGAGTGTTGATATGGTTGGTCACTGATGTTGTTTCCGCCATTCGAAGAGTATACAGTTTCCTTTTTAAGAAGATCTTGTTGTGTAGTGACTTGGCCTCATATAATCTTGTCAAAGTATCCCATATCTCTTTTGCTGTCTTCTTCTCCGCTATACTTGACAATACTTCATCTGCTAGTGCCAAATGTAAGTTGCCGATAGCATTACCATCCATCTCCTCCCACTTTTTGTCATCAGTGAATTCTGATGGCCTTTGCTCAATTGCTGCTAGGCAATTATCTTTTCTCAATACCGCCTTTATTTTCATTTTCCACAATGAGAAATTGCTCCCATTGAACTTTTCAATCTCAAACTTTGCTGCCATCCTGTTCATCACGATTTGTTTAACTACCACTGTTTCACAGTGAATAGTAATATACGTATTTATGAACAGTACCGTATACTAGAATAGTGACCGTAGTTGTGAATAGTACACCAGGTAGGTTCCCAGGTAAGAGAGGTGAGTCACAATGGACCACTTAAATACCAAGTCTTTCCTTAGCCAGAACCTTTCCTAGACATGCACTTTCCACACCACCACACTTATTTCCAGTAACCACGAATACTACTAGAAGCTCTTAGTCAGTAAACTCAAGAACAATTCTTTTCTGATGTGGAAGATCAGACAATGCTGCAACCACAGAGCATACTAAGAATTTCCTGTAGAATCTGACAACTTAGCAACTTGGAATACAACCAGATAGCTTTGATACCACTGTTAGTAAATTTGTACGCGGAAGCAATATACTGCAACTAAAGTAGAGACTTGAGAAAATGCAATTTTACGTGGTAAAACCCTCAATTTAATCTGAGGGAAACATCCACGGGCAAAGACTGAAGGACTTTATTAGACCAAAAAGATTACAACCTCTCTCTCTAATATTTTAGGAGAGAACTACAACCTTTACAAGGAAAGAACAAAAGATAGAAGAAGAAAGCTATTGCTTGGGATGGTTTTGGAGTGAAAAACTCCTACCTATTTATAGTTGGATTGGATGGCAATTTCGTAATTTAAGTAAGAGAAATGTGTGGCTCACATTTCTTCTTTTCCACCATCAAATCTCAACCACAATTTCCATACCTACCAAATGTGTGGTTAGGAATAATTCAAGCATATTGGGCCTTGATGGGCCTTAATTGGTTTGGGCTTGAAAATGACTTCACTATTTCTTCATATTGAGGTGGTGGTGGTGGTGTGACTCCAGTAGGTACGGTAGTGGTGTTGCATATATGGTAAAGACATTTAAAAAGATGACAATTCATGACAAAATAGGGATTTTAGTGATAATACCCCCTATGTTTTAATCTGCTAGTGTACTGGTCTAACATGTCAATCACAAGAAAAATAATCATATAACTACCCAGTAAAGATGTGTAAAAAGTAGAGACTGACGTTTTCCCTTGGGCCTCGTGAGTTTTTGAGGGTGGGGTGGGAGCAAACCCATTTTATGAATGGAGAGGTAGAGAGGGGACCCTCTCCATCTCAATGGGCCACATGCCCATCCATAATACCAAAATGAAAATTATTTTTAAAAAGACTTATACCGTGTTTGGTTGGATAAAATGGAATGGAAACAAAATCATTTCTAATGTTTGGTTTACAAAAATGTAATGGAATGAGGATTCCATTGGAATGTTAATTCCACCATTTTGGTGGAATAGACTTTCCATCCAAAAACCAATGGATTTGGTAAAGATCCAATCTGGATCTCCACCAAATACAAACAAAAAAAAAATTAAAAAATTAATTAATTCGAATAGACACAACACCAGACTGACAAAAAATAATAATCTCCAAAAATTAATTTGAACAGACCCAACACCCAACAACCAACACAAGACTTCATCAAAATTCATCCTCAAATAAGAAAAATTCATCCCAACCACCAGCTCAAATCCTAAAATCAAATACAAATACAAACACAAACCCTAAAATAAACCACTAACACCAACTCTCTCTCTCTCTCTCCCTCTCTCTCTCTCTCTCACCCAACCCAGATATAGAACGAACCCAGTTCTATGTTCGAACCAACAAACCAACCCAACCCAACACCCAAACGACCACCACCCAGTCCACCCCCACCTAAAATCACCACCATTGGTCTCCCACACCGACACCTCCACCCACACCCTACTAGAACCAACTCGCCACATTATTCACCTTCCTAACAACCAAACACAAATCTAAACCAACACCTAAACACTACAAAAAACAGATTTTTAAAAAATGAAAAAAAATATATGCCCAGCAGCTCCATGACAAATCTGAGCTCCATCTTCAAAAGACTCGATCCAGATGGACCAGATAGAGCGAGAAGTGAGGACTGATGGTGGTGTGATTCGCGACAGCGGCGAAGATTGATTCCCGATGGCGGTGGTTCAATTTTTAGGTTTGATTGTGATTTGGTGTGATGTTGTTGGACGTTGTTGGGTGTTCAGTCTCTTCTAGTCGATTGGGATTGATTTCGTGGAGGGGTTTTATGTGGTTTTGGTTAGGTTTTAGGTGGTTTGTGTTGTTGGGTGCTTGGAAAGGGTGGTTTGGATGTTTGGGGTGATATGGAGATGGGTGGTTTTTGTTGATTCCGTGGTTTGGGTGATTTGGGGATAGGTGGTTTTGGTTGATTCGGTGGTTTGGAGATGGGTGGTGAAGAGATGAATGGGTTTGGAAAGCGTTTTTGGTTTTTATTAGTTTTTATTAGTTTTATTTTTAAATTTAATTGGTTTTGATTAGTTTTAATTAGCTTTGATTTTAAACGTAATTAATTATATATTTAATTAGTTTTATTTTTAAATTGAATTAATTATATATTTAATTAGTTTTAATTTAATTTTAACTTTAATTAGTTTATTTTAATTTTAAATTAATTAGTTTTATTTTAATTTTAAATTTAATTAGTTTTATTTGTTTCATTTTTTATTTAATTAATTTCAAAACTACCATTATGCCCTTTCATCAAACAGGTGTATAGAAGCCTGACGTTATTTTACGATTTTACCTTTGTTGACCAAACGGAAGTCAACGAAATTGTAATGGAATTGGACTAGTAGGGACAATAAACAAGATTGTCAGTAAAGGTGTGGACTAAAAAGGATAATGTTCAAACAAAAGGGATTGAAATCCCGATTACGTTAAACTAGAGGGACTAAAATAGGAATATCCATATACTATATAATATATAATACATATTATATATATATATATAATAATATTTATATTATTGGTCTCATTCTGGTCAGTACGCACTAGTGGAAATATATGAGGACATTGAATGTGAGTCACTCATTTATGGTGGAGCTTAGACAAGTGCATACACATCAAGTCAAAGCATGTAAAATAAGTGGCTCACAATCATTGTCCTCATATATTTCCATCAGTGTGCACTTATGTGAAATATTATATATATTATTATGTAATATATATTATATTATATTATATTATATTATATATATACTTTTATATTTTATTATTATTATCCATAATATATCATGTTATTATAAATATTTTGTAATTACGGGTATTTTGGTTAAAATACAGTTAACTCCATGCCATTTTGTTGTTTACCAAACAAAATAATGCTGATTCAAAGATTAATTCTAAAGTTCCAACCAAACAAAAAATTCAGTTTTCCTTTCCTTTCCTTTCCGTTCTCATTCTTATTCTCATTATCATTCCGATTACCATTCATTCCACCATGGTAACCAAACGTGACATTAATGTGACCATACACAATGGATGCGATTTTCTCTGCAGGCCCAAATTCTCATCCCATTTGGGGGCAAAAATCGTAAATTTCCCCTGATTACCCATTTTAACTATAGGTATAAATAGTCAAAAATAAATTTTTAACTTAAATAGTTGACTTTTATACAGCAACTTGGTTTATCTTAGAACATTTTTTTGGATGTTATAAACTTTAATTTATTATTATTATTTGTATTTTTATTTTCAGTTAAATGAGTAATTTTAGTATATTGGGTGTGGCCTAGACTTGACGCCGGTTCCAGTCCAGCTGTTCCGGTTCCTTTTTTTTTATTATATGAAATCTTATTTCATAAAAAAATTAGACATGTTAAATTGTATTTTGTAAATGCATTTTATTGGGTCACCCGAAAATAAAATAAAATAAATAAATGACAAATTAAAAAATTAAATTAAAATAAAACTAAAAAAATGTAAAATTAGCCTTGACTTAATTTTTACCACAATTAGGTTGCCTACGTATCCTCTTGAGGTTTAGAGGAATCAAATGCAACATAGTTCTCTTGCTTTTTATTGCAGGTTTGGTGATGTCGTGGACTAATCGTTGCCATGATCATCCGTTCTACTTTCAGCCTATTGGTCATCTTTGAAGAAATTGTAGGGTTCCTCTTGATCGATTTCTTATTGTCTATTTTGTGCATTCGTCCAATCATTAACACAAGCTTGTATCTGAACTAATTTCGGACTCATAAGCGAACGTCTTCCATCCAGAATATTCTCACAGGTGTTGAACTGTTGTTCCACTGCCACCGTAGAAACTGGTGTTGAAAGAATTTGTTTGGCTATCATAGTCAAGATTGGAAAGTACATTTAATGCTCATTACACCATTGTAGAATATCAAACTTTTTAACTTCAGTGTCTTTTGTAAACTAGAAAGAGGTACTTAGATAAGATTCAAGCTCGGAATACGTGGTGGAGCTTGATAAAGAAGAACCTCGTAATTTTTTGGTTTTTTTAGATAGCAGATTATACCCTAAACTCATAAATCCAGAGGATGAGGAGGAATGAGATACATTTTGAGTTTGTGGAACATCTATGTTCAGTGATGGACCATAAACTCTAAGATATTCATCATATAACTCATACAATAATGTCTTAACCCTAACACAACACATATCAATATCATAATCTATTTTTAAACCTTGTTCATAATAAGCAAATAGATAATCAGACAAATTTTCTAATCTACAACATGGATCAAAACGCATGGCAATCAAATAAATATTTGGATTTTCCTTATAATATTGTAACCATTTTTCCTTCATAGCAGTAACGGACTCTAGTAATTGTAAGTCGGATTCATAATAAGCAAAGACACCAGCAATATTAAGATTCTCAATAATAAATAAATTAGTTGCAGGATAATAAACACCAGATAAATTGTTAGTAGCATTATTAAAGACTTTTAACAAACCACAAACATTGTTACAAACATCTCAATGACTTTGATAAAGATTAATGTGACTAACATGTTATTGAATAAAAGTAACTAATAAATCCCTATAATCATAACTTCTAGCAAGCAATTTATAAGTAGAATTTCAACGTGTTGGAACATCACGAGGAAATCTAATGACACGTCTACCATTTTGTTTACAATATGTTACCAATGCTTTCATTGCAGAAGGATGCTTCCACAAAAAGTAGAGGGTATATTTAATAGGTTGAATAAATTGTTCAAGAGTTTATAATCCTTTTTGAAAACATAAATTTAAAACATAGCATGCACATCTTTGATGAAAAAATTTACCACCAGGGATAAGGTTTGCATAATTTAATTAAAGCAGGAATAACAACGGTATTGTTAGAAGCATTATCTACACCAATTGTAAAAATTTTGTTTTCAATTTTATACTCTGTAAAAATAATTCTAAACTGTCTAAAAATATTAGCAGCAGTGTGTGCATCATCAAAAACTCTAAATGCAAGAATTCTTTTGTGGATAGTCCATGCATTATCCATATAATGACAAGTGACACCCAAGTATGAATGCATTCTCCAATGGTCACTCCATATGTCGGCACATACGGAAACCCAACCATTATATTTTTCAAAAAAAATTTCCAAATTTTTTTTGTCATAAATGTTTTCAAGTGTTTATGTGAGTGTGGGTTTAGGAATACGACATGCAGCATGATATAATGCTCGTTAACAATAATTAACGAAACCAACCATTTCACTAAAACTAAATGATAAGTGTTTTACTGCAACCATTCTAGCTAATTCTTCTCTATTTTTTGCATCATAATATTTAAATAATTGTTTGTTAGAGGGAGCGTACTTAGAAATTTGAGCTTGTGAACTCGATCTGGCATGTGCAATTTGATATGTGTTCGTTATATGCTTCCGATATGTGTCATATCCTCCAAATTTGTGCCACTTAAATACTTTTTTGCAGTAGTTGCAAATCGCTACAATGTTTCAATCTTCTTGCGTAAATTTCTTCATATGGAGTACAAAGAGATCAGATTTGACATGCTTATGTAACTTTTCTTCCGTATGTGGATCGAATTCAAAATCTAGAGGGGGGGTCAGGCATATTTTTTGATTGGCTTGTCAAATGGGGGGTAGCATCGGGATCGGGTTCAGAAATTCTTAAAGAGGGATGAGATTGAGGAGAGTTTATGCCTAGGTCTTCAGCATAGACTCGGCATTGCTGATACTTGTGATAGGTGTGGTAGTCATGACCGAGATTATCCGACATACGACCCTTAGCTTTCATCGAAATGGAATGCCTAGGACTGTCACCACTTCCACTTGCCATTTAAAAAATCGAATTGTAAAATTCCTTAAACAAAAACTGTTAAGATATAAATTCCTTGAACAAAAATGTTAAAAAAATTGATGGAAATAAATGGTTGGAAATAAATTTGGAAGAAAATTGGAAGCTTAGTACTTTAATAGTTAGTAATTGCAAATAAAATAAACTGCAAATACATGAAATTGGAAACTTAGTAATTGACTAATTGCAAATTAAATAAATTGGAAATAAGATAAATTACAAATTAAATAAATTGGAATTTGGAAACTTAGTAATTACAAATAAAATAAATTGTAAATAAATGAAATTGGAAACTTAGTAATTGACTAATTGCAAATAAAATAAATTGGAAAGAACATAAATTGTAAATAAAATAAATTGAAAACTTAATACTTGCAAATAAAATAAATTGGGAACCTGGAGAGTGGACTGTAGAGAGTTAGAGAATTGAGATTTGAGAGAGAAATGAGAACTAGAGAGAATGGACTGTGGAGAGTTAGAAAATTGAGATTTCAGAGAAATGAGAACTAGAGAGAATTATGAGGAGATTCGGTGGTGCTAGCGGTGTTGGTGGTGGTGGGGGATAGCCCAGTCGGCTGAGTTCAATCATTTTTTTTAATATATATATATATATATATATATAACTTTGGAATCGCCGGTTCCTCAAAATTTAGAACTGGTCCTAACAGTTCGGGTTCTTTTCAAACCGGCGCCATATGAGCCTAGATAGCATTTATTTATGCTGACTTTGTGGGCCAAAATGCTACATTAGTTGAGTTTTAATAGCATGAAAATAATGAAGTTTATCAAAATACCCTTATTTAACTTTAAAACATACTAAAATACTGTATTTGATTTTTTTAAAAACATTTTTTGTGTGTTTTGTGTCTTATTTTTGTCAAAAATACAAGCTTGGTGCTATTAAAAACATCACCTCTTAGTAGAGATGGCTGTGCACCTCTCTTCCACACCTAGTGGTCAGGAGTTCGAGTTTAACCATTCGTATTTTACAAGCACGTGTGAGGAGTTATCTTCCGGTTTGTAGGAGCAACCCTCTTTCCTGTTGTGAGAGTTGTGGTCCATATGTAACATTTCCCCGGTAGTGGGAGTAGTATTTTAGACCGTGCTTGTAAAGTATAATTAATCTCACCAGATTCCGGCAGCGGTTATATTTCAAAAAAGAAAAAAAAAAACCTATATTATTAAGCAGACGATAGTTACACAAAACAAACTCTACTGCGTTTGTTAACAATTCCTTGGATTATGACATTAACTTATATTATTATTTATTAATTATCTACTAGAAAACAATGATGTACTTGATTAATTAAGCAATGTACTTGATTAATTAAGCAATTGGATATACCTATTTTTCTCTCATAAGCACACAACTATGAGTATATATTGAGCATACTAATATATATCACCACATTTTTGTTATAAATATTAAAAATGTGATGATGTGTATTAATATTTTCAAGATATGCTCGCAGTGCGTGTTCATGAGAGAAAAATTGCTTGATATACACTTAATTACCATATTCTAAGGCTCTAAGCCAGCTAGATCAACTGGATCAACATCATCGTGTATTTATTTATTAGGGATATTAAGATTTTAGTCCCTCTAGTTAGCGTTAATTTGTGTTTGGTCCACTAGTTTTTGAAATTACTAACTTTAGTCCACTGGTAACGGTCTTCGTTAAATCTAACGGAAGTCAACGAAAGTCAGAGAACCAGTGGACTAAAGTTAGTAATTCCAAAAATTAGTGGACTAAAGTTAGTAATTTCTAAAAACTAGTGGACTAAAATAAACTACAATCTAACTTTGACCTAACGGAAGTCAACGCAAATCTAACGGAATTGGACGGTAGGGACTGAAATAGGTATTATCAGAGAACAAGTGGACTAAAGTTAGTAATTTCAAAAACTAGTGGACCAAACCTAGATTAACGCTAACTAAAGGGACTAAAATCTTAATATCCCTATTTATTAACATATTATCAAAGACTGAGTTGTTGGTTAAATACAAATATATATATATATATATATATATATATATATATGTATAACTTTTCACCTCGGTGCATATCGATATAACTATATCAATACTAAAGTATGTGAGTTATTGAATTTAAATACTTTGATTTAGTCAACATTAAAATAGTTGAATATAACGATTCAATTGTAATACACTGATATATTGATATCAGTGAACACTAAATACATTAGTCTGCATTGAGATGAACGGGAGAGTCTATATATATATATATATATATTAATTAGCTATTCTTATTGACACTATAATGAGAAAAAAAAAGGCACTAAAATATTGTCACCGAATACACCGATCTTTCAACAAATGCAACTCTTCATTAGAATAAGGGCAATTACCAATTAGGTTCTGGACTTTTTTAAAAAAAATTCCAAGTTGTTTGCCACTTTTATAAAAGTGACCAAATTGCTTCTCACTTTTGTTTCAAGTGTCATATTAGTCCATCTCTTTTTGGAAGTGACCAAATTGGTCCCTTTAATGACTTAACGGTGTTAAACATAACAGTTGACTTTAATAATTTTAGTTAAAGTACGTAAATACCCTTTATTTGTCATATTATAGCAAAGTTATTTTGTCTATGTGCATTAAATTCTCCATCATAATTACAATAAAATCTAAAAATATTATTAATGAAACACTATTTGTACCTTTTTTTATTAAAATTTTCTAAAAAATCTTAAAATATTTTAACAAGACAATATCAATTATACTTTTATTTTTTTAAACAAAGTTACCATTCATTCACGGTTTAATCTTTTATCATTTTTATATAATATTGTTTTTTTTAATATTATACAAGTGCGGTTTTAAAAATTATTTAAAAATCAAAACACATAAATAAAATAAACAAAAATATACATGTGTTAAAAAAACGAGTGGTGCTATTAGCACACCCCGTACTGATCTATTCATGCCCCACTTTTTAAAAATTAAATTAAATTAAATTAAATTAAATGCTTTTATTAAATTTTTTGATTTATTTCCAAAACTACCCATTTTACTTATTTTTCAAACTTAATACATACCATATATGATCTCTCTATCTTTGTTTCTCTGTATCTGTATACATCTCTCTTACCTTCATTGATTGATTTATTTATTTTCTTCTTATTTCATTTTTTTTAGTTTTTTTTCTTCTTATTTCATGATGGAAAAGAAAAAAATAAAAAATAAAAAATAAAAGGGTATTTCGACACAACGACATCTTAATATCATTCTAAAGAAAAAATAAACTTCAAACTTATTTTCAGAGAATGAATTGTTTAGAGATGCTTACTATTATTGTCAGACAATTATTGATTTATGTCATTCTCAGACAATTATTTAAGACGTTTGATATCGTTTTTAGACAATTCTTCCATATTCTTGATATCGTTCTCAAACTCCTCCATAATATTTTATATGTATGTAAGAAGCAAATTTTAGAGTTTAAGAGTTAAATTTTTTTTAAAGAAACAGATTACTGTGTTTTTTTTTTGGAAAAGGAATGTGAAATTTTAATAAATTTACCTTGTAGAAGATTTCTTTCCTAAATTGTATGTCTCTTTAAGTAATTTTGATAAAGTAAAAAATAGAATATTATATAATTTAAAAAATAGGGCATGAACAGATCAGTATAGGGTGTGTCAATAGCACCACTCAAAAAAACTGTATATATGTCAATATTATATTTTTTAGGAGTAAAATACAATTTTACCCCTACACAATTAAAGTTGACAGATAAAGCTTAGTTAGAGGGACTAATTTTGGTACTTGGAAAAAATATAAGGATTAATTTGGTCATTGTAGTAAAAGTCACAAATAACTTGAAATTTTAAAAAAAGTTCAGGACCCAATTGGTAATTGCCCTTAAAATAATAAATTGATAACGACATCTTAATATCTTATTATAACTAATGGATCAATCATGAATATCCATCAACATATTTCAGCAGACACTCATTATCACATTACTTTTTGACTAAATTATTAGCATGAATATCTGTGCCTTTCTGTCTCTCTTTCCCTCCTGTTTTGCTTTTTTCTTTTTTACTACACAACAATTTTAATTTGCACTTCTATATTATTTTTATGTCTTTGTATTTTATTTTCCGCTTTGCAAAAGTTGTAAAAGCAAATGAATTATTGGCAAGCTTTATCATTTATGTAATATACTTATCTTTATGTTAGTTGTATTTATTGTATGCCATCTCTCTGATGTGATAAACCTTATCAATTTAAAATTGACATGTAAAGTTTTTTAATATATTTTTTAAAAATATCTACATTTTTTTCACTGGATCTAATTTCGAATTTTTTTTCACGGCCGACTTGATAAAGCAAAGAACATAACATGAGGAGATAGTTTCCGACAGGACCCGTTCCAACTCTTATTTTGAATGCGAGAAAATCCTGTGAAAATCTTATATATATTTCTAATTGAAAGTTGAATCTTTTGAAAAAACTTTATAGAAAATCATATGAGATATTTGAAGAGTAATGCTAGACGATCCAATTTTTTTCCTAAATTCTGTCCCAAATGAGGTGGCACGTGAGGTGTCAACATCACATCAGTCAACATAAATTTCATGATTTATAAGATGCTGATACCTCATATGCCACATCATTTAGGACAAAATTTGGAAAAAAAATTGGGACGTCTAACATTACTCATATTTGAAAACCAATTATGAAAAATCTTGATATTTTGAAATATTAACATATGCATAACATGTCTTAATTAAATTTATAAAATATAAATTTTTTTCATCGTATGTAACTCATCTCATGATACTAAAGAATTTGTACAACCGGATGATTACCCGGGAAAAGTAGTTTAAATTAAAAGAGTAAATGCTAACGTCCAGTAAGCGAATACAAACTTTAATATGGGACTGTGTTATGACATATGAGCTGTATAGCTAATTTAATATATTTTCTATGAATGAATCACAATTTTATGTAAATACTATATAATATAATAAAATACTCTCTGCTTTCATAAAATATAAAGTATCTTATTTAAATTCTTATATTACGATAATCTCAAATCTTTTCTATACTGATTCATAATCAATAAATATATAAGTAATTTGAAATTCATTACTAACCTGGTATCCAGGGAAATAACTAACGTACCGTGGCAAAGAATCTCAATACACATATAGAGTAGGGAAAAATTATATTATATACACGGCGATATCTGTTCACATTTACAGAGCAATAATCTCACATATACATCGATATCTGATCGAACGTGCAGAATAGTCTCACATACATGTACAGAAAAGCTCCAAAGGCCACCTATCGAAGAATGAGGAAGAAGTCTACTCTAGTTTCAGTCTTCTAATGGGAGACTGTTGGGTTGTGAAGCATGAATCCTATTATGTTTAGAATTGATTCCCTATTCTACATAAGAGTGTTTTATTGTTTAATTTAGGACATGATTCCTACTAGTTTTAGACTAGACCGTATTATAAATACTCATGTAATTCTTGTAATTCTTGTGTATAATGTGTGTTGCATAGAGAAGAGAGAAAAGAATATTGAGAGCTGTAAGGAGAGAGATAGTATTTCACTATTGTAAACACCGATTTCATAGTGGAAGTTGAGTGCATGTGCGCTCCGTAGATGTACTCATATGCGCTCCGTGGACGTAGGCTTACGCTGAACCATGTAAAATCTCGTGTCTCTTATTTTTTTTCTCTTGCTTGTGTGAATTGATTGTGCATATTCCCTAAGTCAATACATCTCTAACACAATGGAGGTCGAAATTAGCCTCCAATGGAGGTTTCAAGGAAGAAGATAAAAAAAAAATTTGGAAAATTTCATTGTTCCCAAAAACTCTCTAAAATTGCATAAAGTCTCGGAAACTATAAAACAAGTATCGGAAAATACCAAAAAGTATCGAAAACTACCTGAAAACCCTCGGAAATTACCTGGAAAGTTTCAAAAATTAGAAATTAAATCTCATAAACACTTAAATAAGTCTCGAAAACACACAAAAAATGCGACACTTATTTTTATGTGTTTTTTAAGGGTATTTTTATCAGATCACACTTTATATGCTATTTAAACTTAAATTATTAAAATAGTGGTCTTAAAATTACACCTTCAAAACATATCGTTTAATTTTTAAACCTAAAAAATTTCACGCTTTTTGTGTGTTTTGTATCGTATTTTTTGTCACAAATACTTTTTTTATGTGCCAAGTGCCAACTCAATACAAGTACCCATATGTGCTACAAATTTAAGGAAGACTTTTTAAAAAATTGGGGTTTTGCTCTAAAACATGATGTATCCATATCTACCAACATTTCGCTTGACCTTTCCTTCGAGTTTCCCAACCAATGGAGATTGTTAATTAATAGTTTTCTAGACTTCTTTTCTAAAGCTGAAATATTAGCTGTTTATTTGTGATCAAGGAGCAGATCTTGATCAAACAATAATTTTATCAGCATCCATGGATTGAATATTACAAGAGAAGGTTGATCATAAGCAGTAAATGGAAATTTTGAGACATGAAAATTGATGGGGATCTTAAGAGTTTTGATTCTCCTAAATTTTGAAATTTAATGTACCATTTAACTCAACAATTTGTACTCTACATATATCTGTTTATGCCAGGCGTATAGCTAAATTTGTTTTTCTTAATTAACAATTCCATTGGATTATGACATAAACTTATATTATTAATAAGCTAGTTACTCGAAAAACAATGATATATATATATATATACACACTTAATTAATTAAGCAACTTGATCTACACTAAATTACCATTTGCTAAGCCAGCTATATAGATCCACAGCAACTTACATGTTGATGTGGATCTGTATAGCTGGCTTAACAAATGGTAATTTAGTGTAGATCAAGTTGCTTAATTAATTAAGTGTATATATATATAGTTAGCGAATCTTATTGGCTTTATACAATGAGAACAAAAAAGTATTAAAATATTGTCACTGATCTCTCAACAAATGCAACTTTTCATTGAAATTATAAATTGTTAATCACATATCTCTAAACAACTTATTATAATTAATGGGCTGATCATGAATATTTATCAACATATTTCAGCAGACACTCATTATCACATTACTATTTGACTAAATTATTAGCTAATAATATTCCTCCCCAACTGTTTTTCTACCCGGAAGAAAAAAAAAGGTATTAATTTTGAAGCTTATGAATACAAAATTATCTTCTGGAGCATTGCTACAGAATTTTCCTACTACGTTGATCAACAACATTTTCCCGAGGATCTTCTTCCCAACTGTAAAGAGATCAACATAATTTCATGATATATATTGTATCTCCTGGTCAATTATCCTTCCATGATATCAGCTGATCACACAGATCAGACGACGTGGAAGAAAATGAGTTACATTCTGGGGTCGTGCTCACCAGGTCACGACCGATTCCTCAACCAATTGGTGTTCAATTGCAAAAAATAAATAAAAACCTATCATTCCGGGTTGTGCTCACAACGTCCCAACAATTTGTTTAAATATATACTTATATACAAATTGGATTGTTGTTTTTCTCTTTTTTCTTTCTTCCTTCCTTCCACTTGAATTCTTTTAAGATTAAGCAGAATATTTTATTTTAATCCTATTTTTTTTCATTGTACGCCTTGTTGAGAAACAAAGGTTTTACAAAATGAAACAGATCCGTTTTATATTACAAACTTGAGTACAATACTCAACACACAAGTAAACTTATATTCTCTTGCTTGTTTACCACTCACACACTCACTCAATGGCATACAGGCACTCTACACACACAAGTATGATGTAGTTTGAGTGTGTGTATATATATATATATATATATATATATATATATATATATATATATGGGTAAACTGTAAAAGTAACCATAAAATTAGTGAGATTATTGTTTTTAGTCAAGATTAATATTTTTATGAGCGGTGCTATTGGCACACCCCCTACTGATCTATTCATGCCCTACTTTTTAAATTATAGAATATTCTTTTTTTTCCTTTATCAAAATTACTTAAACATACAATTTAGGAAAGAAATCTTCTACAAAGTAAATCTATTAAAATTTCATATTACTTTTCCAAAAAACAAAAACCCAATAATCTGTTTCTTCTTTAAAAAAAAATTTAATTCTTAAACTCGTAATCTGTTTCTTCTTCAATTTTTTTTTAATTCTTAAACCCTAAAATCTGCTTCTTACATACATCTAAAATATTATGAAAGAGTTTGAGAACGATATCAAGAATATGGAATAATTCTTTAAGAACGATATCAAACATCTTGAAGAATTGTTTGAGAATGACATAAAGCAAGAATTGTCTGACAATGATAGTAAACATCTGGAAACAATTCATTCTCTGGAAATAAGTTTGAAATTTATTTTTTCTTTAGAATGATATCAAGCTGTCATTGTCTTGAAGTACCCTGTTATTTTTTATTTTTTCGTTTCCATCATGAAATAAGAAGAAAAAAAAAACTAAAAAAAAAAGAAATAAGAAGAAAAAAATAAATCAATCAATGAAGGTAAGAGAGATGTATACAGATACAGAGATAAGAGATAGATAGATCATATATGGTATGTATTAAGTTTGAAAAATAAGTAAAATGGGTAGTTTTGGAAATAAACCAAAAAATTTAATAAAAACATTTAATTTTATTTAATTAAATCAAAATTTTAAAAAGTGTGGCATGAATAGATCAGTAGGGGGTGTACCAATAGCACCACTCTATTTTTATTGTTTTTACCAACATTTCCACTATTGGGACAAAATTGCCCTTCAATCAAAATGAAATATAAAAAAAACAAAAGACAATGAAAATGTTTTAATAAACAAAAGGAAAGTTAAAAAAGTATAGTAAAAACTAAAAAGTAACAATTTTTGAAACAAACAAGATCAGACTACTACGACGGTGAAGACGACGAAGACCAGACGACTACGACGGTGAAGACGAAGAGTCGATCAATAGTCGACCCGACCTCGATATAGAGACGACGGAGCGAGCAAGGGACGCCGACGAGCAAGACCCGACCCGACCCCAGCTTTGATTCGAATCACCGACGTGTTCCACATCAGCGTCGAAGAAACGATAAGGTTTGCAATTTCCTCTTTACATTTGATTTTAGGGTTTCCTTTTATTTGTATTTTTGGTTGAATTTGTGCATTTGAGATGGAGTTTATTTTGATTTTGAATTCGATTTCGAATTTGATTTTGATTTTGATTTGGATTTTGATTTAGTTGATTTTGATTTTGATTTGGATTTTGATTCGATTTAGTTGTCTGCAACTACTTGTCTTGTCCAATACCTACACTGTTGTACGAGTATCCTTGTTTATGCTGCTAAATCCCTTGATTTTGTTTCTCCTTTTTCTTGGTTGGATATTTGCTTCTGCCTTCTGCTTGTATACATTGTGTTTTTCTTTCTTCTTGTTTCAGTTTCAGGGTTGTAAAATCAATTTTTTTCGGTTAATGGAAGTTGGTTTCTTTGCAAAATTGTTAAAATCTCATTAATTCATGAAATTCAAGAATTATGAATGTAGGAATTTTAGGAATCTGGTTGATGTATCATTGGACATTGGATCTATAGAAAATTCTAGTTTATGTCATGATTGGCCATAAAATATGTACAAGTGAGTTTAATAGGATTGTCATCATGAACCTAAATCCATTCATTTCTGAAGAACTTTTTCGCTCATTAAAATTGTGGCGAATTCTACTAAAATTGCTCCTCAAACACAAGAAAAAACATATGTAGAATGATCTCATGCGCTCAATTTATTAATAACATGAGATGGGATGTGATGAGTTGTTATTATAAAAGGTCATAGAGAAATTTTTCTCCTCAAACAAACTAGAAAACAACTTTCAAAATTAAAAAATATATATTTTTTAGACTTTTTGTAAAACAGCTATTACATGGTAAGATGTTCATCAAAAGAAACCAATTCCACATATGAGGTAAGGTCACAAGCCATGTCCGAGAGCGCATTTCCTACACTGTTATTTCAATATGCATTGTTATTGGAAGTTTGTGACTATATCTGGCTGGTGTGGTGTGCTTGCCTTTTCCTGTTTGTGTTGTTTCCGTTTTGTGATGGTTGGGTGTGACATCCAAGTCTCCCTAGATTTGTAGACGATATTCCAGGTTAGAATTTCACTTTAACTTTTTCGGTTATATGTTCTTTCTTTTGACAAGTAATTATATGAGGCTATGACTAGTGAAAATGAATATAATTCCATTGTTTCATTGCATTTTTTTATTTGTACAGAGGTGGGTACTCATACCATTGACGCGTCGAAATCGTTCCTACTGCAGCCTGGAAGAACTGTCTTGTAGTGGTGTCTTTATAGTGGCTATTTTGTTGTGGCTTTTTTGTTCAGTTATATAAATAATCTTTAAAATATTGGTGCTATAAGTAAAATACATATAAATTAGACATGTCAATTGTTGGGATGATGGCAAGATGTTGAAGTTTATCTTCGTAGATTGGTTTTGAATTATGATGTGTTATATGTTTACGAATATCAATTTCAGTGGCCAAGTGGGATAAGATAAAGGACTGTCTGTGTTTAATTTGTTGTTGATGAGTACAAATTTTGCTATGGGGTTGGTGTGTTTAATCGTATAACACTGGTGTGTTTAATTATTGCACACTGGTGTGTTTAATCATATAACACGGGTGTGTTTAAACGTATAACACTTGTGTGTTTAATCGTATAACCCTGGTGTGTTTAATTATTGAGCACTGTCGTGTTTAATCGTATAACACTGATGTGTTTAATCGTATAACACTAGTATGTTTAATCGTTGAGCACTGGTATATTTAATTGTATAACACTAGTGTGTTTAATTGTTGTGAATTGTTGTGTTTAATCGTATAACACTGGTATGTTTAATTCTATAACCTTGGTGTGTTTAATCGTATAACACTGGTGTGTTTAATCGTATAACACGGGTGTGTTTAATTCTATAACCTTGGTGTGTTTAATCATATAACACTGATGTGTTTAATCATTGAACACTAGTGTGTTTAATCGTATAACACTAGTTGTGTTTAATCGTTGAACACTAGTGTGTTTAATCATATAACACTGGTGTGTTTAATCGTTGAACACTAGTGTGTTTAAACGTATAACACTGGTGTGTTTAATTGTACATGTATTATTTTGTCAACCATTATCTCTGAATTCATTATTTATCTTTTCTGAAGATCAAATAATAATATGAAGAATTATTAGAGACCAACAAAATATGCAAAATACAAGTACATAAGACAGAACCAAAGCTAATGCTTATATTAATTGAAGTATGATCCATCCAACAGTTACAAATTGAAAAACAAAATATAATCATGTCAGCAACCTTCTCTGCTTTCACCCTCTTTTTAGCCAACTGCTTCTTCCGTAACTTTTGGGGTCCATGTAATGCCTTTGATTTATTTGTACACTTCAATATTGCGGTAAACAGAGAACTAGTTTATTCCAATGGATATTTGAAATAACAGAAAATTGATTAACAATATCCGAACAGTTGGTCAACAATATATATATATATATATATATATATATATATAAACTGATTAAACACACCAGGGGTAAACCTAATTAAACACACAAGGGGAAACAAAATTAAACACACCAGGGTCAAACCAATTTAACACACCAAGGGTAAACAAAATTAAACACACCTGGGGTAAACCAAATGAAACACCAGGGCAAACCATATTCAACACACCAGGGCAAACCAAATTAAACATACCACGGTAACCAAATTAAACATACAAGGGCAAACCAAATTAAACCCACCACAATACACACTAAATTAAACACACCACGGTAACCAATTTAAACAAACCAAGGCCAAACCGAATTAAACACACCACGGTAACCAAATTAAACACACCAAATCAAATCAATTGACACACACCAGGACAAAAAAAATTACAAAATATACACAGCAGGGATAATCAATTAAACACACCATGGCTTATCGATTAAACACATCAGGGCTTATCAATTAAACATACTTGGGTAAATCAATTAAACACACCAAAGTAAACCATCTTCTTCAACCTTAATCATCATTACATTTGCAAATGAAACAAATTAAAATAGGGTTTCAAATACATACCTCTAGAAGAAGGAACTGAAGCATCTCGAATCATCATAAAAAACGAACCCAAATCCGTTAAATATGAATCCCAATCCGTCAAATTGGAAGCCAAATCAGAATATCCTATATGTATTTTTTGTGCATTACAAAGACAAAAAAACTGGGTTTCAAGTTTCAACAATGGTAACCAGAGAGATGGAAGAGAGATGGAGAGCACGAATTTGAAAAAAATGGGTTTTGAATTTCAGATCCGGGCAGCGTAGTTTCAAAAATGGTAGAGATGGAAAGAGATGGAGACCACGAATTTGAGAAGGGAAGCTGGGCAGCATATTTTCAACAACGAAGGAAAGCTTTTCAGACATAGAGAGAAAGCATGAGAGGGAAAAAGAAGTAGAATTCGTGAAAAATGAATAAATGAAGGAAAAGTTTTTAGACAAAACCAAAAAATAAAACAAAAGTCAAAAAATGAATAAATGAAGGGCATATATGTCTTTACAGTCAAAATATGGGTAAAAACAATAAAATTACTAATTGTGGCTATAAACAATAAACTATCTAATTTTTTTGACTAAAAAACCCTATTTGCTATATATATATTGTGTAATTTTTATTTTATAAGTTATATCGGTATAAATTCTTCTTAATGTCTTAAGAGTATATCTCAAAAAAATAATATATATATACAACAATTTTCACATAAGTGCGCACTGGTAGAATTATATAAGGACATTGAATATGAGTGCATATCAAAACTCTTTTATAAATGAGTGGTTCACATTCAATATCCTTATATAACTATATCAGTGAGCACCGACAGGAAAAGGAATATATATATATATATATATATATATATAAATATTCAAACCAGTCAAGCTACCTAGTACCTTATGAGGTGTTTACCTTTCGGGAAAAAATCAGATGCACTTAATGAGTTAGTTATCATGAATTTATGATTGATTGTATGAATTTTGACAAACACAAAAATGCTCTGATAGGAAAGGTTGTAAGGAAGTTTTGTCGAAAAAATAAATAAACAAAAATTCACTTATTGAAAATTCGTCTTTTAAAAATTTGTAAAGTTAAAGACTAGACATATGAGACCGTGATTAAGTAAAAACAGGTAGATTTAATGGTTGCATAGCTAAGGAACTAACATTAATAAAATCGGTTCGTACAGTGAGAGGATCTGTTGTAGAGGTGAACCAGAATCCTCCAACGCATTACTGGCATGGTGGTCACCAACTATTTTTTATTTATTTATATTAATTAATTAAAATAAAACTGTTTTAATGTTATTTTTACTTTTATGTTATTAATATTTAAGGTTTTAAAATAATTTCAATAGGTATAGACGGTATTATTGTCTTTTAATATAAATAATGAGGACATTTTTATATAAGGCCAAAAGTATAAATAGCCATACAATTAAGAGAGTATTCGAAAATATCATTTCTCAATAACCTTACTATTTTTACTCAAGAGAAATGATTTTTAAACAAAAATACCCTTAATACATTTATGACATGTGAGAGAAAGATTTTTTTAGTCATCGTCATTGATCTTCATCTATGGATGTTTGTTAGACACAAATGAACAATACATCATAGTGAGAAACACAAATGAATGAGAGAAACAAGAAAAAACTATGAAGAAAGAGAAAGTGTCAATTGAGATTCAAATTATTAAATTCGATAATGAAAAGTTAAAAGTGATGAGAGAGAAAATTTATAAAAAATTAATTAAAATAATGAATATGAAAGTCAATAAAAGAATTTTAAAGGGTATTTCTATCAAATTAAAATACACAAATATGTATGAAAAACAGTTAACTTATTGAGAATGAATAAATATGAACAACCTCGTAATTTTATGGATAAATACTAGAATTTCCTCCTATAAATATTTCATGAGTTTTAAATAGTTACAATTTTCTTAAACAACCCGGCCATACCAACTTATCAAAATGTTTTTACAGGAGATGCAGATTGTGAAATAGATATTTTAAGAGGTTTACAAAACACCTTTTTATTAGTAAAATCTTACGAAATAAGTGGTTATTTTTAAAGCTACAACAATATTAAATAATTCATCCTGAGTTGTCAAGCAACTCTGCCAACTCCATCTGCTTCAACAATAATCACTTAAAATTCAAACTATTTAAAACAAATCCAACAACAAACCGGACATAGTCCGATGCTAATTAATCACACTTGAGAACCAAAACATCTGCTAATTACATCCGCAGAAGCTAATTTTGGGGTTTCTGAACCATTTGAACCCTTGATATCCTCAGCATTCTCATTAATAGCAGATGCAGTAGCAGATGCAGAAACAATCACAGCATAAGCCATTGATGGTACATAAAAGAGCAAAGCAGTGAACACAATCACACACAGTGGTGCCACCGCTAGAAATGCATGATCGCTTCCACAAGTCAGCTTCCCTACTCTTATCTGTATCACATACACAATGGACAGAGTCAGTAGCACAATCCCAGCAAACGATGAAAGAACCGCTAACGCCAACGAAAATCTTTCCCATGGCTCTGAGAGAAGAATTTTCTTGCACAGTCTGTCCGGTACATAACGGTGATTCTTCGTTTGGTGATCCCTTGTTAGTTCTTTTTTGCGAATGTTTAGAAGAACCTGTGTTGAAAATCACAACTGAGATATACCAAAAGGAAAAAAAAAAGTAACAAATTTCGAATCTAGTAGGTCAATGGAAAAGAAAATTTTTATATATAAGTAACGGGAATTTCACAAGTTTTTTTTTCATATAGAATCCCGCACCTGGTTAACTATGCAATTAAACTCAAAAGTTTAAAGAAAAACTTAAGGGTGATAAAATTTTAATATGATATTAGAGTAAAGCGACTCTATCATGGTGAGGGAGCTTTGGTCAACAAGCAACTCCAAGAGAAAAATTAGAGATAATTAATAATAAAATCCAAGACTAGCAAAGCTCACATGTGAGAAAAAATGTTGGAAATTAAACTTGAATCGAATTCACAGCCCAATAAACTAGCTTTTCGGGTTATAGAATGATCTAGCTAGTAAATATATATTAGTCTTTAAAAGGACAAACAATTGAAAGTTTTGAACACAACCTTGATTGACTTGGCTACTAAGCTGGAGAAAAGGAAGCAAGCAAATGAATTAACTTCGTAGATGATGAGCCTCTTTCCAAAAACAGGGTCCGGATCGCATTAGGGTCGGTTTTCGAGGCTCCGCTGGCTCGGGTTGGCATAGGCCAACCCCACAAACACTGCTATTGTGAAGAGAGAGTTGACATTAACAAGATCATCTAGGGCTTTTTGATGAACATCTATGCAGGCATTAGTCTTGTCATTATCTTTTTTGCTTGAAAGCGCCTCAACAAGGTTTTCTAGTGTTTTCTGTAGCATTTCTGCTGCGTTGTTTTGATGAGCTTCATGATGAGCTTCCAGATTAGTTTTCTTCCTATAACAATTAAAATAAAAATTACAGGAAAAAATTAAAAAATGAAGTAACTAATTATATCATACAATTTAGGGAGCACACATCACTTAACAGTGGAAAAAAAAAAAGCAAAAGAGAAAAAGGGAAAAAGAAATTACCCATCCATAATTGAGTAGCTTGATACTTAGCTGTGGATATGAAAGAGTAGCTGCATCTGCATGTTTCTTATAAAAAGATCCTAAAGAAATCGTGACCGTTCAATTTCTAGATATTGACTTAGAACAAGTCGTTCTATCTGTGGTAATAATTGTTGTATATTTCATATATCTGTATTTGGACAAAAATTAAAGTATGGAAGAATAAAAAAAGATATTTTAGGTTTGTAAAACAATAAAGAGGAAAAAAAAACTAGTTTTGAGTGTGTTTAGATTTTTTTTATATCTTATTTGGTAATTTTAATTCCAATAATAATTATCATTAATAAAAAAAATTTAAATTAAGTATAAAAAGATAATTTATGAAGTTTAAGAATGAACTCTTATTTTTAAAATTGAACTAATAATAAAAAAAATTACGTTTATTAAAACTTAAAAAGGAAAATAATTGCTCTCTAGATAGGTGCAATTTACCCTTCCTTTTGTTTTCTCTCTGATAAGTTGCCAAGTCATTTCGTCTGACATAAGCAGCAAAGTCCGTGGCTATGTCATATATCAATTAAAAATGATAATTGCTTCAATTTGGTATATGTTTTAATTTCATTATTCAATAACACAACCACCGTTTTACCAGTGCACTGGTCTAACCTGCAATTCACAATAATAATAATCTTGCTAAACTGTAAAGATGTGTACCAAGACCAAAATTATTTATGCGAAGACTTAATGGGACCCACAATGTGTCATGGTTAGGTATAAATAGTCATAAATATATTTCAACTTGACTTTATACAACAACTTGGTTAATCTTAGAATTTGTTTTTGGATGTTATACACTTTAATTTATTATTATTATTTGTATTTTTATTTTCATTTTCATTTAAATGAGTAAATTTTAGTATATTGGGTGAGGAATATGGACTAGATAGAATTTATTTATACTGACTTTGTGGGCTAAAATACTAAGTAAATTGAGTTTTAATAGAATCGAAGTAATTAAATTTACTAAAATACCTTTATTTAACTTTTTTTTAAAATATTATATAAATTCGGTGCTTTTTTTTAAGAGGGGAAGAACTCGAACTTATGACCTTATAACGTAGGTGTGAGAGGTCTACCACAACCACACATTCACATTGGGCCCAAAGCCTCACATTAACAAATACACACATCCAATATGAATGTGTAGCCGTGGTTGAACGTCATTAACTTACAATATCATGACATCCTTACCAGAGAACCACCATATATATATATATATATATATATATATATACAATAATTTTCAAATAAGTGCGCACTGATAGAATTATATAAGGACATTGAATGTGAGCCACTCATTTTACATATTTTGACTTGGCATGTATGCACTTGTCAAAACTCTTTTATGAATGAGTGGCTCACATTCAATGTCCTTATATAATTCTATCAGTGCGCACTGACAGGAAAAAGACTGTATATATATATATATATATATATATATATTTCTATATAGTAATTAGCCAATCTTATTGACTATACAAAGAGAACAAATAAAAAGGTACTAAAATATTGTCACTAATTTCTCATGCAACAAATCCATCTCTTCATTAAAACAAAGGATAATTATCCCGGTAGCTATCCATTTGTTTCCATACTATCAAAATAGCAATTAGATATGGATTTCTTTTCAAATTAGCCATTATTTTTTGGTGAAAAATGCACACTAATGACCATTCCATCCAATTTCGTTAATTTACCGTTAAATGAGTGACATTTTAGTAAATAAAGGGATAATATTAATTTATTTTAGATTGTTTTTTTAAATCAATTTTTGCCCTCCACTTCGTTCTCTTTTTTGGTATTCTCTCTCTCTCATCTACAGTATTGCATTATTTGCTACGATCATCATCATCATAACGATTCATGCATGCATACATGTGATGAGATCTCTGTCACATTCAAAGCAATAATAATCGATACGGCCTTTAGTATTTTTGTTATCAGTTATCTTTTTTCACTCTCTGTTTCATTCCGATTTCTACATTTTTGATGTTCTCATTTTTGTGCTTGAATATTAGATGTTACTTATTAGTATATAAATATAGTATATTAGTATATAAATATAGTATATATATCATCCATGATGTGTAAATGCATGTTTTTATATAGTTATATTACAATATGCATATATATATATATATATATATATATATATATATATACACGTGATTTGTTCTTAAACATCATCGATTTGCTCATGTGTGGTTGTGTTTGGGTGCAGACAGGCCCGACCCTAGGGGGAACCCAGTTAGTCAGCCGCCTAGAGCCCTCAATCTTTAAGTTCCCCCAAATCGTAAAAAAAAAAATTATTTCGGATTTAACTTATGTATGATTTTAAACTAATAAACTCATAAATTAGTTTAAAATATCCCATCAAACATAATTTTTTTAAACTAAAAACCCATAAATGAGTTTAATTGAATTATATTCCTAACACTAATTGTCTTTCATATATCTAAAATGGGGAAACAACAGTACAACACTACTCATATCACCTATCAGACAATCAAAAGCAGACATCAAACAAAAATCAAAAAATCAAAAATCAAATTAGGGTTCTTCAAAATTCTTTTAAAATTTTCCACGCAAATTCATATTTCAGATATAAAATCTCAACTTGAAATCTCCGGGCCTCGAAAAATCATTTTCTATAGTTCGCGTCAGGCCTGAAAATCTCAGGGACGGCCTTTCCCTGGGTGCAGATCAAGAATAATTGGAAAAACTAAAAGAGTTTTATATTGATGACTGATGAGATTCTATTGAGTAATTTTATCAAATTTGATTGGAAATTCATCGGAAGATAACAATATCTTAAAATTTTATATATATATATATATATATATATATGTGTTTGAAATATGCTATACATATTTAAACATATTAAATATAATTATTTGTTTCAAAAAAGAAAAACAAAAATTGATTTTCATAAAAAAAAATCTAAAATAAATTAATGTCATTTATTTATTTATCAAAATGCTACTCATTTAATGGTAAGTTAAAGGAATTAGATAAAATTATCATTAGTGTCACACTTTTCGCTAAAAATGTATATTTTGAAACGAAATCTCCATCTAATAGTTATTTTGATAGTATGAAAATAAATGGGTGATCATTGGGATAATTATCCCATGAAATAATAAATTCATAATGACATCTTAATAGCTTATTATATTTCAGCAGACAATCATTATCACATTACTTTTTGACTAAATTATTAACATGAATTATGGATATCTGTGACTCTCTGTCTCCCTCCTAAAATTTGCTTTTGACTACACAACAATTTTAATTTGCACATTTATATTATTTTATGTCTATGTATTTTATTTTCCACTTTGAAAAGGTTGCAAAAGCAAATGAATTATTAGCAAGCTTCATCATTCATGCAATATACTTATCTTTATGTCAGTTGTCTTTATTCTATGTCCATCTCTATGAGATATAATATACTCGATCTTCTAGAAATCGACCTAGACGACCGATTAATCGCTCCAATTCAGTTAGTCGGTTGACTACTGAGGTGAAAAGATCAAAATCGACCACATTCCGCGGTCTCTGACTAATCATTCATGACAGTCAAAACCGTTGGTCCCGTCTAGCCTGTTTTTTTTTAAAAAAAAATTAAATCAAAACGACCTCGTTTTCTTAAATCATCCAACATGTTACAAACCTAAACCAATTGTTCATTTGTTCTCTTTTCGATCTTTGGTTGCGTTTTCTTCTTTCAATTGTTAAGGCTGATGAGTTGATGACGAGCTAATCATTGAGTTGGACTAGGATCTGGCGTGAAGTAATACTGATAGTTTAGGTACGGCGGCGGCGGCGGTGGAGAGATTGGAGATTGATGGAAATAGAGGGCTCAGATTGGTTCTTGCCATTTGATTTGTTTCTGATTTTGCTCCGACGAAGAAAAATGTAAGGAGGCATGGTGAGAAAGGGATTTCGTAGAAATTAGGAAAGTAACTGCAGATGAAGAAGTCAGGTCTGCGGGATTTTAATGTGGAGTTCAAAGATTGAGTTAGGTCTTTGTCTGAAGAGAGTTTGGGCTGAGTTGGGTCTGTGGTTCAATTGGGCCTCTACAAATTATCTTGCTATTTCAATTTAATAGTGTAAAGCCTGCTTTAGAGGATCACTGGAATTTAAGGAGCCGTTCGATAACGTTTTCATTTTATGTTTTCTATTCTCTAGTTTTCATTTGTTTTCGAAAAATTAATTTTTAGATTTTTCGGATTCGAAAACGTGTCTGGTAACGATGGTTGAAAACGATATTCGGAAAATCAAAACATAAAAAACGTGTCTGGTAGAATATTTTTAAAATCATTTTCAATATTAAAATTTCAGTTATTATGTATATATTTTATAAGTTTTCAATTTTTTTTAGAAACCTTATCAGTTATCACTACACAATTAATAAAGTAAATTTTTTTATTCAACCACCACAAGTCTTTGACCATGAAACAACACAGCAATCAATGAAAGCAAACAGAGCAAGAGCAAACAGAGCAAAAGCAAAGCAAAACAAAGATGCTCTTCTTCCGCCGTTGCTCTAAGATTGGCAGATCTGAAATATAGCGCTCTCTTCAATCCTCACCAGTCACGACGGCGCCGCTGCTCTGAGGTTGGCAGCTCTGAGATATAGTCGCTGCTCTCTTCAATCCTCACCGGTCACAACGGTGCCGCTGCTGCTACCTCATCAGATATTTTTCTTAGCTGTTATCTCATCTCATCTCTTTCTTCTATTTAGTACCTTCTAGCAATTTGTAGAAAGATAATTACTCAGATCTAATTTGTTCTTAGGAGATTGATTTTGATGAGTTTGTGGTAAAAACACTGAGAACGTTAAATTGGTGTTCTCAGTGTTCTCAATTTTTTGTTCATTAAAAGTGAGAAATGTTCTCAGTGTTCTCTGATTTTGTTTTTGGAAATCATTCCACCGAACAAGTTTTCGCCGTTTTTGGGACTCAAAAAACAAAAAACGCATCTCAGAAACGATACCGAACACGCCCTAATATTCTTTGGATTTGAAAATTGGGGATTTGGATTGGTTTATGATTGGATTTGGAAAAAATTTTTGGAAAAAATTTTCTTTGGAAAAAATTGGAATTTCCTTGTAATTGTGTTTTCCATTTAATCCCCGATTAAACACCGACTAATCGGCCTAGGCGCTAGGCGCTGGGTCTCCACCCGACTAGCGCCTAGCGCTTACTAGAACACTGGATATACAATATCAATTTAAAATTGACATGTACAGTTTTTCAATATTTTTTTAAAATATGTAGGGTTTAAACCAAGTCAAACTCCTTAGTTAGTAGAGTTGACTAATAGTGTTAGTAGTTATTAGTTGTTAGAAGTTGTTTGTGGTTTGTGGTTAGTAGTTATGTTTAATAATGGTTTGTCAGGATTCCAACACATATAAAGGTTGATCCAGTTTATTTCAATTAACTCAATTCAATAAAAAGTAGTTGTTAACAGTCATTTTTAGCAGGGGTCCAAAGAAGAATTTTCAATCCGGCAGGTACTTGGTAGGACCTAGATCGGGACCGGTACCTAGATACCGGGGATGCTCTACACCATGAACCGGAAAGAAGTTAGTACCACGTCTCACAGTCTACCAGGTACCAGGTAAGGTTATACCACGATACCTCCTACCTGGCTCCTAGGTACCACGATACCTCCTACCTGGTTCCTAGGTACCACGATACCTCCTACCTGGTTCCTAGGTACCACGATACCTCCTACCTGGTACCTAGGTACCGCGACATCTACCCGGTACCCAAGTACCGCGATATCAGTCCAGAATCTAACCAGAATGTGTATCATACCCGTCAAGTAAGAAGAATGGAACCAGGAAGAGGTACCAGCATGTTAGAACAAGCGCCACGCCAGCGAGAAGGGGCTGGTACACAAGCGTATCTTGCTTGAAGGGAAGAAGCATGCAACACCATCTGACCTCATTAATAGCCATTCACAACGCCATTAATGAGGGAATTAGTCAACTCTATTAATGGAGATAATCAGCCCCATTAATAAGAAGATCAGTCAACTCTTCAATGGCCATTCACAATGCCATTAATGAGAGAATCAGTCAACTCTATTAATGGAGATAATCAGCCCCATTAAGGAGAAGATCAGTCAACTCTTTAATAGTCATTCACAACGCCATTAATGAGGGAATCAGTCAACTCTATTAATGGAGATATTCAGCCTCATTAATGAGAAGATCAATCAACTCTTTAATGGCCATTCCCAACGCTATTAATGAGAGAATATTCAACTCCATTAATGCCAGGTCAACGTTCCTTTGATTGCGAATTAATTAGTGGAGTGGGCAACAAGAATCAGAACATATAAATATGACCAAGTTCTCTCCAAGAAGGGGGTTCGAACAATAAACACAGTTCACCAGCTAGGGTTCTGACTACGCCACCAACTCTCTGGAATTTCTCCATCTCAAGGGTTCCGACATTTTCTCCGGTCGATTCCCTAACATTTCGACTCCCTGACATTCTCTCCAACATTCTCCAACAGCTTTCCTACATCTCCACATCTCCAAGATGTCTCCGATCCTAGATTTTGCCCACTTCTCCATTAGGAATATGAGTTCGCCATCGCCTGGAGTGTAAAAGGGACCCTGCCTGAATTTCCTCTACACCACCATTGCATCGACTACTATGTATGTCAATTTTCGCCATGAATGTACCGGTACCAAATGGTACCCCTCCGACTGTGACCTATGAGGACTCAGTTTGTATTAATGTAAGCTCTCCGAAGCACTTCTCGAGATATATACATATAAAGAAGGGTCTTTCTCCTTCCTATGGATATTGCCTGGGGGTTTTTCAGCATGTGATCAATCGTGATGCTTTTTTTCCATAGGTCAGTCCACCACTACTAAAAGAGTTGTCATTCTCCCATTTATCTCCTTGTTATGTATGCGTGCTAGGCATCAACCATGCTGGTCCTAGCTCTCATGTACCTCTCTTGGCTCATTATCTAGGTCGGGGGAATATTGAAGGCACCTAGAGAGGTGACTAGCTACCAGGATCAGATACCAAGACCGGGTACCAGCCTACTGCACCAGATGAGAGAGATGATTGTTCTCCTACCATGGCATCTATCTCGCTTTCACCTTACCAGAACCACAGTACGAAGTACCTACCCCCCACTGCGACCTCCGGGGTAGCGGGTTTAGGGTGTTGATTGAGAGTTTCACCCCGAGTGAATTTTTTTGTTAACAGTAGTGTTTCTACAAATTAATTGAGGAGTAAGCACATTAACATCTAGTTCCATTTTATTCGAGACTTGGTGAAGGACAACAAGATTGCGATAGAGTACTGTCGTTCTGAGGAACATGTTGCAAACATATTCACGAAGCCGCTTAAAGTTGATTCATTTCTATAACGAAGAAAACTTTGGGTGGAAAACTTGGTTTAAGGGGAGATATGTAGGGTTTAAACCAAGTCAAACTGCCTAGTTAGTAGAGTTGGCTAATAATGTTGGTAGTTGTTAGTTGTTAGTTGTTAGATGTGGTTTGTGGTTTGTGGTAAGCAGTTTTGTTTAATAATGGTTTGTCAGGATTCCAACCTATATAAAGGTTGATCTAGTTTATTTCAATTAACTCAATTCAATACAAAGTAGTGTTTCTACAAATTAATTGTTGTTCACAAAATATCTACAATTTATTTTTTTCCCAAATCTAATTCTTGATTTTTTTTTCGAAACCAACCTGAAAACAACACGATAGGATCGAGATGATAGTTACTATTATTATACAATAGCTTAGACTCTTTTTCTCCTGTTGTTGTTCTGGGCGCTTAGCCCTCCATTTCACAAAATAGTAATATAGTATTGTAAAAGGCAAGTTTGGGATTCATTATTTTTGAAAATATAGAAAACTTTATATCTATCTTTCAAAGCTATGTTATGATACAAATAAGTTGACTTATTTATTCATTTTAATTTACAACCTTAATTATTATTACTACTACAACAACAACAACAACAAAAATGCAAAATCTGAGCTAAGGTTCTGATCAAACTCATCCAATTTCATAAAAAAAAATTTAGCTATCTTAGTCTAATTTGAATCCATGGATGCTAAAGTATCTGTTTTCATTTTGATGAAGAAGTTACCACTAATGTTTCCCACAATTGGAGATTCAAGTTTTGGAGAACAGATCTAGAACAATCTCCAGTCATTGAATCAGCTGCTGAGATAGGCAGAAAACAGAGAAGTTGCATGTGTTGGTTGTGGTGATTTAATGGATGAAGATGATGATGATGATGAGCAGAAAACTGCTCGGATTCTTCGCTCTTTACTCTGCTGTCTATGCCATTGACAGTGTTGGGAATTTAAACCAATGAACATAGAAACGACATGCCTAATATGCGCCACTAACTCATAGCAATTAACGTCTATAGCAGAAAAAGTAAGATGAGAGAAACTAAACAAACACACAACATAAGATATACATGGAAAACCCTAAATCAGAGAAAAAACCACGAGCCGTCAGAAAGATAGATAAAGTTCCACTATATGATAAATTGTTACAATATACTACATGATTCTCTCTCGCACCTCAACCCCATACCACAAAGCCTTACCAAGTCCCCAAAGCTCACGACCGAGATTTACATCATGACTCTCAGCTCACAACGCTCACAAGATCCTCACTAAGAACCCCCCCCCCCCCCCCCCCCCCCCAATATCTTCTAGGTCTCCCCTGAATATCACCCACGGATCTCTAACATGATCCACTGATATTTACCGGATCCCTCCCCCGATCTCCCCATTCGCTGATGTTACATGTGTTTTTTTCGCTCCTCGCCTTAAATCCAAAAACATAGATATTATGTCTACTTATACTAGTTACAGAGAGTTTAAGATAAATGAAAATTCTACTCCTAAACGTACAAGACTTTCTTGTTTCACAAAAAAGACTATTTCTTGTTATGCATAAGTCTTCTTATTCCATGCAAAGAGTATTCGTTTTCCTTCAAACAAATGAACTTTCCAAAATAACACTTTCCTTTCCGCGAAACATTCCTGATCTCAGCAAAATACACCATCATTGCGGTCTGGGTCGCGGTGTGCACCATGCGCCATACACCGCTGAAAATCACTGGAAACGACCGCTCAAAATACCGCGGTCTGCGTCTCTTGCCTGTGTCGCGGTCTACACCACATTGATCTCACTGGAATCGACCGCTCCCTATGCCGCGGTCGATACGCCTTGCCCGTGCCGCGGTCCATGTAGTGGTTCCTTTCGAAATATGATTCTTCAATTCTTATTTGGTCTTTAAACCTCCCTCAAATGCCATCTCCAACTTCCAAACATTTTCCAACATTTTCAGGAAGTTTCACATTAGTTGAGTCTCATTTGGTTCACATTGGGTTCAATTAAGCCAAAACCTAACAATTCTCCCATTTGGCAAGTATTCCAAGATCTTTGTCCATAGCCACAATTATCATCACCGAGAATCATCAAACCCCACCACAAGGTATAACCACTCAGGAACGAACTATCCTAAGATTTGTTTTTGTGTTTGTTGATGTCGAAATAACTTGCTGAAATTATGGTTCAACTCCTCACGTCAGATTTTCCATGGAGTTTGTCAGTCATCGACATCCTTGTCCACCACACACTTTGCATCACCTTCTAATCAATGTCCATGTGCAAACCTGTGGACAACTAGCATCAACATATTCTCTTCCATGACCAAAGGAGAAACCTGTCAAAAGGATAAACGTGTCATTGCATCTAACAATTCAGTGAAAGACTTGATGTTAGTACGGGGAGTGCTTTGCCAAATAAGCCCCACACCACACTAGAGACTTTGAGCGTTCAAGAGTTTTTTTTTAAATCGCCTTGTGTAATCCAGATCAAATCTCCATTACTTGTACCATCATAAGCTAAACATCTCCTCCATCGAATTCTTCTTTTCATAAAACACCGCCGAGTTCGAAACTGCTTTCAAGACGTATCTTCTTTGCTAAACTCATACTAGGTAACCATGAGTCATCATCACAATACCACCAAATCCTCCATACGATCTCCAGTAAACACTTGAAAAACGTCATCGCCAGCTTTGATACCAGTTGTCGGGAATTTGAACCGATGAACGTGGAAACGACATGCTTAATATTTGCTCAGAACTCATAGCAATTAACGTCATTAACAAGAAAAATAAGATGAGAGAAAATAAACAATCACACAACCCAAGATATACATGGAAAACCCTAAATCAGAGAAAAAACCACGGGTCGTTAGGACGACAAAGAAAGACCCCTTATATGATAAATTGTTACAACCATATATTCTAAGATTCTCTTTCACACCTCAACCCCAAACCACAGAGCCTTACCAAGTCCTTCAGCTCACAACAGAGCTTTACGTCATGACTCTCATCTCACAACGCTCACAAGATTCCCCCCCAAGAACAACACCCCCCCCCCCCCCCCCCCCCCCCCCCCCCCCCCCCCCCCCCCCAATATCCTCTTGGGTGTGATAATAATTTAAGAGTGTTTATAAATAAATTATTTCAATGAGGGTATTGTAGGCATTTAGATGGATGCTTATAGTAATATTTATTTTTTAAATTTCAGACATGAATGAACTTATAAAAATATATGTACTAATAAGTTTTATGGGTGTCAGAATCCGCACATTTGATTAGGTATAGACAATATTATTGTATTTTAATATAAATATTGAGGACATTATAGAATTTCATGAGTTTTGAAATAGTTTCATTTTTCTTATAATCAAATTTGAAAAACAACCCATACCAACTTATCAAAATGTTTTTACAGGAGATTTAGGTCATGAAAAAGACGAATTTTAAGAAGTTTACAAAACACCTTTTTATTAGTCCAATCTTACCAAATAAGTGGTTATTTTTAAAGCTACAACAATATCAAATAATTCATCCTGAGTTGTCAATAGCAATTCTGCAACATCATCTATTTCAACAATAATCACATAAAATTCACCCTACCAACTATTTAACAAATCCAACAACAAACCTGAATACTGTGGTCGCAGACATAGTCCGATGCTAATTAATCACACTTGAGAACCCTGAGTGACAACTCAACACTCAAAACATCTCCTAATTTTACATTCACAGGAGCTAATTTTGTGGTTTCTGAACCATTTGAAGCCTCAATATCCTCAGAATTCTCTTTAATAGCAGATGCAGTAACAATCACAGCATAAGCCATTGATGGTACATAAAAGAGCAAAGCAGCAAACACAATCACACACAGTGGTGCCACCGCTATAATTGCATGACCGCTTCCACAAGTCAGCTTCCCTACTCTTATCTGTATCACATACACAATGGACAGAGTCAGTAGCACAATCCCAGCAAACGATGCAAGAACCGATAACCCCAACGAAAATCTTTTCCATGAGTCTGAGAGAAGAATTTCCTTGCACAGTCTGTCCGGTACCAAACTGTGATTCCTTGTTTGTTCCTTTTTGTGAATGTTTAGAAGAACCTGTGTTGAAAATCACAGGTGAGATGTACCAAGAGAAAAAAAAATATTAACAAATTTAGAATCTAGTAGGTCAATGGAAAAGAAAAGTTTTTATATATCAGTAGCAAGAATTTTACACGTTTTGTTTTTCATACCGAATTTTGAAACTAAAAAGTTTTAAGGAAAAACCTAAGGGTGATAAAATTTTAATATGAAATTAGAGTAAAGAGACTTTATTGGTGAGGGAGCTTTGGTCAACAAGCAATTCCAAGAGAAAAATTAGAGATAATTAATAATAAAATCCAAGACCAGCAAAGCTCACATATGAGAAAAAATGTTGGAAATTAAACATGAATCGAATTCACATCGCAATAAACTAGCTTTTCGGGTTATATAATGATCTAACTAGTAAATATTAATCTTTAAAAGGACAAATAATTAAAGTTTTGAACACAACCTTGATTGACTTGGCTACTAAGCTGGAGAAAAGGAAGCAAGCAAATGAATTAACTTCGTAGATGATGAGCCTCTGACTGCTCTATTTCTACATATAAATGTAGCCCCAAAATCTATTCAATTTGTGCGCATCTCTCGGATAAAACCACGTTTTTAACCTTTAAATCAAGTTCTGCATGTCAAGATAGGATTGGAGCGTAATTATGTTGGCCAGAGTCGAAGTGGACCAGAATGGACTCAAGAAGCTAGCACAGAGGCAAAAGCGACCTCAGCCAAGGTCGCCTCAAGGTCGCTATACAATCGGCCCAGAGACTCCTCCAGCAGAGAAGAAAGCGACCTCAGGGCGACCTCAGCCAATGTCGCCCCAAGGTCGCTATTGCGTCGGGTTTAGAAGCTCCTCCAGCAGAGAAGAAAGCGACCTCAGCCAAGGTCGCCCCAAGGTTGCTATTGCGTCGGGTTTAGAAGCTCCATCAGCAGAGAAGAAAGCGACCTCAGGGCGACCTTAACCAAGGTCGCCCCAAGGTCGCTATTGCCACGGGATGTTAGTCCAAGAAGAAAGCGACCTCAGGGCGACTTCAATCCAGCTCGCCCCAAGGTCGCCCCTGTGCCCAAAAAAGGTTCAAGATCATGAAAATGACCCTTTTGCCCCTACCCTAATTCACTCTTCTATATATTCTTTTGCCATTTTTAGACCTAACCACCACTCCCTACCCAAAAACACTCTCTTGAAACCTCACCCTTTCATCTTCCTCACACACATTTTCCAAGAAAACTACCAAGACACCACCTTTCCCTACAATCTAAAGTCTCCATCATTTCCATCCACCAAATCCATCTTTTCTTGAAATTTTTAGGCAAAGGGGAGATGAAGACAAGAAGAAGGAGAAGAAGAACCAAGAAAAGGAGGAGATTTTCCATCTAGTTTTCTCTAAACCCTTTCTCTTTTACTTTTTGTGGAGAGTCATGTATTTATTTTCATATATGTTGTGTATGGCTCTAGTTTGTAATATGAACTAATTTTCTCTTGCTAAGACTTGATGAAACCAAACCCTTGAATTTATCTATAAAGACTACTCCTTTATTCATTCGTGCTTTGTGTTATGTATGGGTGTTTTTGAATACTTAATGCTTTCACTAGATTGATCACCTTGTGAATGATTTTTAGTGGTGTGTTATGGACCGACGGGTGACACCCACCACGTGTTTGATGAAATGTCCACTATATATGTCTAGGAGATACGCGAGGCTAGCGTATAGGACCATTTTCTGTGTGCCAAGGTTCTTAGTGAACTCTTGCATATATTCTAGGGCCATCGAGGAATAGGCTTTGGGTAGGTTTGGGTGTAATTTCTATTACTCGAGGGAGATTAGAGATTATTATTGGGTACACGGGTCTACAACACACACTTGCACTAATTGGGTAATTGAGTGAGTCTAGAGCTTCATTAGTTAGATGGTGAGGTGGATTCTTTGTCTTAGCATCTCTCATCATATAGTTACATTCATTATTACTTTCGAATTCACCATTTAAATTTAAATTGCTTGATAGTTTAATTTAGAGTAATTGTAGTTCAAGAAAATCACTCTCTTTAATCACTGTTCAAATAGTAATTGAGTCAATCAATTTCGGTAATCAACTCCTCAATCTTCGTGGGAACAAACTTTACTTATTATTGTACTACACTCCGGCCTCGTACATTTGCGAGTGCCCACTTGGAGCGAGTCAATTTTTGGCGCCGCTGCCGGGGATTGAACGGAGAGTTGATATCGATATTAGTTGGTTTGTTACTAGTTTGGACCTTTTTCTTTTAATTTTTAATTTAGTGTTTGTTGTTGGTTTTTTTCTTTTTTTCAGGCAGGCTACTCTTGTATGCACCTATATACAAGGAGTAGAAATCTAGAATCCCTCGACTTTGATCCAGAGATCGAGAGGCTGGCCCGTAGGAATAGAAGACAATTCAGGGTCAACGGAGCAATGATGAACCATCCGAACGCAGCACATGATCAGAGGGAATTGCCTCCTGCTGCAGACCAAGATCAGGAGGTAACCATGTTGAGGGTGGACGGAGTGTACGAGATTTCTCTATGCTCAGAGCTGATCAGAACATGTCATCCATCCGTTGTCCGACAGTTGCAGCCAATACTTTTGAGATCAAGCCGGCGATCATTCAAATGATTGCCACTACAGTTCAGTTTCGTGGGCTGCCAAATGATGACCCGAACATGCACCTTCAGAGCTTCAATGACATATGTGACACCTTTAGGTATAACGGAGTCTCGAAAGATTTTATTAAGCTCAAATTGTTTCCCTTTTCCTTAAGGGACAAAGCAAAGGCGTGGCTTCAGTCATTAGCCCCATATTCAATCATCACATGGGACCAACTAGCTCAAGCAATTCTGAATAAGTACTTTCCTCCGGGGAAAGCTGCTCGCCTTTGGAACGAGATCACATATTTTGTGCAGTTTGAGAATGAAAGTCTCCATGAAGCTTGGGAAAGGTTCAAGGAGCTCATAAGGAAGTGTCCCAATAATGGACTTGCTAAATGGAAAACTTTGCAAGCCTTTTACGAAGGAATGACAATGACTACAAGGAACTTGGTAGACGCGGCTGCAGGAGGCTCACTCTTGAAGAAGTCGAAGGATGTTGCACAAGACCTATTGGAGGAAATGGCACTTAACAATAGCCATTGGGGAGGTGAGAGGCAATTGCCAAGGAAGGCTCCGGGTTTGATAGAGGTAGACGAAATGACAAGTGTGAAAGCACAACTTGCTACTCTTACTAAACAAATGAACAATATGAATGCGGGGTCTGGCCAAGTGAATGTGGCTAGTTGTGAGTTGTGTTTGGGACCTCATTCGAGTATGGATTGCCAAGCTGGGAGCCCATTTACCTCGGGATCATCGGAACAAGTCTCCTTTGTCAACTACAACCGTAACTTCCAAAATCCCATGAACAACCAAATGGCCAACCAAAACCAAAATAACTCATTCTCAAACACCTATAACCTGGGATGGAGAAACCATCCTAACTTTTCTTGGAAGGATAACCAACCCCAACCTCAACAAAATCTCAACCAAAGGCAACCACCCGGATTCCAACAACCCCAACAACAAGCCTTCCCCAACCAATTTGCAAATAACCAAGCCGAGCGAAAGCCCAATTTAGAGGACCTCTTCTCTAAATACATGAACAAGCTTGATATGAGGATGGAAACTCAAGATTTGGCCTTGAAGAAACTTGATACAAAAATTGACCAAGTAGCCCAACATTCCCAAGCTTCCATCCAAAACTTAGAGATGCAAATCGGTCAATTAGCTAGAGGGCAACAAGGGCGACCTCAAGGTTCTCTCCCAAGCGACACAGTGGTGAACCCTAAAGAGCATTGCAAGGCCATTATGTTGCGGAGTGGAAGAGAAGTTGATATACTGGGGGGCGTGAGCAAAGGTGAAGACATTGTTGAAGAAGGGGGAATGGAAGAAAGAGAGATTGAAGAAGAGAATGGGCAAGTAAGTGAAGAAGGCATGCCCAGCACATCTCATGACCTTTCGTCACCATCTCAAGTTAAAGCCTATATCCCTCCTATACCGTACCCACAAAGACTCAAGAAGCACAAAGATGCACACAATTTTGCCAAGTTCTTAGAGATATTCAAGAAGCTTCACATCAATATCCCATTTGCAGAAGCGCTTTCCCAAATGCCCACCTATGTGAGATTTCTTAAGGAGTTGCTATCCAACAAGAGGAAGTTGGAGGAGTTTGAAACGGTGGCATTGACAGAAGAGTGTAGTGCAATCTTGCAAAACAAGCTTCCACCTAAGCTAAAAGATCCGGGAAAATTCACCATAGGCACATCGGAGTTTGGGAAGGCCTTGATCGACTCCGGAGCAAGCATTAACTTGATGCCATTTTCAATTTTTCAGAAGTTGGGAGTAGGAGAGGTCAAGCCCACACATATCACCCTACAATTAGCCGATAGGTCAATCAAGTATCCGAAGGGGGTCATGGAGGACGTATTGGTGAAGGTGGAAAATTTATATTTTCCGGTGGATTTCGTGATACTTGAAATGGAAGAGGATGTTGAGATACCCCTACTCCTTGGTAGACCTTTCTTGAAAACAGCAGGAGCATTGATTGATGTGAAGGAGGAAAAGATGACATTAAGAGTTGGCGATAAGCAAGTAGTTTTTGATATGTCCAAGGCGGGGAAGAGACCAATGGAAGTGGAAAATTGCTTGAGGGTTGAAGTAATTGAGCCAATTGTTGAAGAAGTGTTTAGGAGAGACATTCCTAAAGAACCCTTGGAGGCTTGTATAGCTCATGGAGCATCGGAAGAACATGAAGATGAGAACGTTGCTGAATATGCGTTGAATTTGAAATCTCAACCCTTGATGAGTTTTGGAGGAAGGAAGCGGTATGAAGAGTTAGTAGAGGGAAAACCAAAGCTTCGCCCATCTATTGAAGAACCTCCAAAGCTTGAGTTGAAGCAGTTACCCGAGCATTTGAGATATGCTTTCCTTGGTGATTCATCATCACTAGCGGTGATAATCTCAGCCTCCTTATCCAAGCTCAAAGAAGAAAAGTTGTTGAGGGTTATAAGGGGACATAAAAGGGCCATTGGATGGACCATCTCTGACATCAAGGGATTGAGTCCGTCTCTTTGCATGCATAAGATCCTTATGGAAGAAGAATACAAGCCTACAGTAGATCACCAACGGAGATTGAATCCAAATTTAAAGGAGGTGGTGAAAGCCGAAGTCCCCAAACTTTTAGATGCGGGGATAATTTACCCGATTTTGGATAGCTCTTGGGTGAGCCCGGTGCAAGTTGTACCTAAGAAGGGAGGAATGACGGTTGTCCCCAAAGAGAAAAATGAGCTCATCCCTACAAGGACTGTCACGGGATGGAGGGTTTGTATTGACTACCGAAAACTCAACAATGCAACAAGAAAAGATCACTTCCTGTTGCCATTCATAGACCAAATGTTAGAGAGGCTAGCCGGGCACGAGTACTACTGTTTCTTGGATGGCTATTCGGGGTATAACCAAATATCAATAGACCCCGCGGATCAAGAGAAAACAACCTTCACCTGTCCTTATGGAATATTTGCCTACAGAAGAATGCTGTTTGGGTTGTGTAATGCCCCGGTGACTTTTCAGAGATGTATGATGGCGATTTTTTTGGACATGGTGGAGCGCTTTATAGAAGTCTTCATGGATGACTTCTCGGTCTTTGGGTCATCTTTTGATGGATGCTTGCGCAATTTGGGTATGGTACTTCAAAGATGTGAGGATACAAACTTGGTACTCAATTGGGAAAAGTGTCATTTTATGGTCAATGAAGGAATAGTGTTAGGCCATAAAATATCCTCCCAAGGAATCGAAGTGGATAGAGCCAAGGTAGAGGTGATAGAGAAGTTTCCACCCCCGATTTCGGTGAAGGGAGTTCGGAGTTTCTTAGGGCATGCAGGATTTTATCGAAAATTTATTAAAGGCTTCTCGAGGATCACGAAACCATTGTGCTCTCTTTTGATGAAGGATGTGCCCTTCGTGTTTGATGAAGAATGCTTGAAGGCATTTGAGATATTAAAGAAAGAACTAATTTCAGCTCCCATTATGAAAGCCACGGATTAGGATATGCCTTTTGAGTTAATATGTGATGCTAGTGACTATGTGGTGGGGGCCGTTTTGGGTCAAAGGAAGGAGAAGCGTCAACATGTCATCTACTATGCAAGCCAAACCTTGAATGAGGCACAAGTCAACTATGCAACAACCGAGAAGGAATTGTTGGCAATTGTCTTTGCCTTTGACAAATTTCGATCTTACTTAGTTGGGTCCAAAGTGATTGTGTACACAGACCATTCAGCCATCAAGTATCTAATGGCAAAGAAAGATGCTAAGCCAAGGCTCATACGATGGGTGCTATTCCTTTAAGAATTTGATCTTGAAATTAGAGATAAGAAAGGGTCCGAGAATTTGGTTGCGGATCACCTTTCAAAATTGGAGAGGGATGATAACGGGCTAGTTGAGGAGCCCATCAAAGAAGAATTCCCCGATGAGCAGTTGTTTGAGCTGAAAAGTTACCTAGTGCCTTGGTTTGCGGATGTTGTGAATTACCTAGCTAGTGGTATATTGGCACCGGACATGAATACACATCAAAAGAGGAAGTTCTTCGTGGAATTGAAGTTCTACTTATGGGATGAACCTCTCTTGTTCAGAATATGTGGAGACGGGGTGATTCGCCGCTGTGTGCCCGAAGAAGAAATGAGAGATATTTTAAGCCATTGCCACTCTAAGGAGTGTGGGGGCCACTTCGGGGATTCACGTACGGCTAAGAAGGTGCTCCAATCAGGTTTTTGGTGGCCAGCACTGTTCAAGGATTCAAGGAGCTTTGTAGAAGCTTGTGACCGGTGTCAAAGAACCGGTACCATTACAAAACGAGATGCGATGCCGATGAATATCATGTTGGAGGTAGAGCTTTTCGATGTATGGGGCATAGACTTCATGGGGCCATTTCCAAGTTCAATGGGGAACAAATACATTTTAGTGGCCGTTGACTATGTGTCCAAGTGGTTTGAGGCCATTGCCACCCCGACATGTGAAGCTAAGGAAGTCACAAGGTTCTTGAAACGGAATATCTTCACTCGTTTCGGCACACCGAGGGCAATAGTGAGTGATGGAGGATCTCATTTCTGCAACAAAAATTTTGAAGCACTATTGAAGAGGTACGGAGTGAAGCACAAGATCATCACACCATACCACCCTCAAGCCAATGGACAAGCTGAAGTGTCGAATAGGGAGATTAAGAGCATATTGGAGAAAACAGTGGGTGTTCTAAGGAAGAATTGGGCCATGAAGTTAGATGATGCTTTGTGGGCTTACCGAAAAGCATATAAGTCCCCTATTGGTATGTCACCATTCCGGCTAGTTTATGAAAAAGCGTGCCATTTGTCGTTCGAACTCGAGCACAAGGCGTGGTGGGAAATCAAGCTGCTCAATATGAGCTTGAGCGAAGCCGGTGAAAAGAGATGTCTTCAATTGGATGAGCTGGAGGAACTAAGGCTTGAGTCGTTTGAGAACTCAATGATTTTCAGGGAGAAGACTAAGAGGTGGCATGACAAGAGGCTAAAGTTCAAGGAGATCTAGGTGGGACACAAGGTTCTCCTCTTCAATTCAAGATTGAAGTTCTTCCCGGGCAAGCTAAAAAGCCGATGGACGGGGCAGTTTACAGTCACCGAAACCTTTCCCCATGGAGCGATGGAATTGGAGAATGACAAGCAAGAGCGCTTCAAGGTGAATGGGCAACGGCTGAAGATCTATTGGGAGCATAGGAGTGAAGAGCTCAAGGAGGTGATATACCTCCAAGAACCAACCTAAGCCGAGCAAATCCAAGGGAGGTACCATCTTGTACATATTAGCTAGTGAAATTCGTTGTTTTTCTTTTATTTGTTTTACTTTTGTACGTATTATGAATTTTGAAGAGAAAATGTTGCACACACTCAAATTTGTGTGGTTAAATGTTAGATTAGGTGTGTTTGATGTTGTGTGCAAGTTCTTGAAGATGTAGGAAATGTCCATCAAAATTCAGCAAAAATAGGTAAAGAAGGGAGGACTAGAAAAACCGAGGAGAAAGCGAACTCAGGGCGACCTCAACCAGGTCGCCCCAAGGTCGCTATAAACTTAGAAGTTCCCACACCCGAGACGATAGCGACCTCAAGGCGATCTCGCTCAAGTCGCCCCAAGGTCGCTATCACCCCTGGAACAGCCAAGGCCGAGACAATAGCGACCTCAAGACGACCTCGTTCTCAAATAGCATAGCGACCTCCAGGTCGCCTTTCACCTGATTCGTAAATGGAACGGCTCCGTTTTGAGCTCGAAGCGACTGGAGATCACCCTAAGGTCGCGACTGGGCGAAAATGGGTTTATCAACCCTAGATCGTGGAGAGCAGTTCCAAACCAATTTTTCCTCCCAACCGACTCTCTCTCACTCTTCAAGGGGCTCTCTCATCCAATTCAAGGTAATCCTAGAACTAATCCTCTCTATTTTGTGTAGATTGAAGCATCTAAGGCATAGATTATCTTGTCTCCTTGCTCCATCTCTTGAGTTTGTTCATAGATTGATATTGAAGGATTTTTGTGTGCAAAAGAATTGTTTTAGGGTGATTGAGAGTTAGGAATTGATTATTTGCTAGTCTAGGGGTGGTTGTGCTCTAGTTGATACAATTTTGTTAGACTTAAGGGTGGTGTACCGAATTTGGTATATTTGAAGAGAATTTTGACAATGGCTGGTGGGAGGAAGGGCAAACAAGTGGCTAGGGATGGTAGCAGGCCGAAGAGAAGGCAACCTCCGGTTATGCAAGAACCCTCCGAGAAAGGTAAAGGAGACACAATTTCAACACCTCCGGATTCGAATGACCCTGAAAGATGGGCTTTATTTGGGAATAGGAGAATTTGGCCGGAGAGGGGTATCAACTTAACGGTCTTCGGCAACACCTTTGTCCCTGAAACAATTGCAAGGATGGGATGGACCGGGTTTGCAAGGACCCTGAACATGGCAGCATTAAAGCTTGTCAGGGAGTTTTACTACTCCATGGTCTCATATCAGTTTTTTTGAGGGAATCAGTCATGGTTCGGGGGAGAGAGGTCCGAATTTTAGCATCAAGAATCAACAGGTGGTTTGGTGCCCCGAGGACCTCGGTGACTTGGTTGATAGACTGCCGAAAATGAGAACTTTGAGCCATATGGTGGCCGGTTGGCATCCGACCTGCGGACGGATGGCGACTTTGCTTGGAATGACTATCGCGCCATATTACTACTCAGCCAGCTGAAGTTAGATGCGGCGTTTTGGTTGATGTTCGAGACATATTCATTGACACCCTCCACCCACCGCACCGATTTGGGCTATGACCTCGCCTGCTGCCTGTACTGTACAAGGAATGGCCTACGCATGGACATAGGCCGGATTATAATGAAGGGCATTTCAAAGGTGGGCATTCAACCAAAGGTCCACTGCCATTCCCCTACTTGATCACTCACTTTTGTGAAAAGGCCGAGATTGATGTCCGTAAAGGAGGGTTGACTATGTTTGCGCCGACATCGGACATAGGAAAGAAGGTCTACAATGAGCTTGCTCGGCGTAGAGGTTTACAGGCAATCGGGGGACCAGGGCCAGAGGAGGACATAATTGTTTTTGAGAATGACCTATTTGACGACGATCCCGATGATCCGGACTACCATGAGCATAACCTTGAAGAGGATCCGGATGCAGAACCGGCTGGACAGAGGTCAGGGATGTCTCAGGTATTGAGCGCTCTTCAGGAGATGCGCCTCCAGATGGACACCAACCACCAGACCTATATGGGGGAGTTCATGTACTTGAATGAGCGGATGGATGGCTTCCAGAGAGGATTCGCAGATGCAGGGATTCAGCTTCCTTATGTGCAGCGTCGGGGCACTAGGCCCTCTACCAGTGGTCCGAGGAGTTCCTTTCAGCAGGCACCTCAGGATCCCACCAGCCTTAGGGATCTATCGCCCACCCTTTTTCATTCAGCATTTTCCTTGTTTTATCTTTTTCAGAACTTTATGTCAGGATTTATTTAGTTGCTGGATTTTTACTGCTTTTTTTTTTCTTGATTATTGTTGGAACTCATACTTGCTTTGATGGATATGTTTGCTTTTGATGGATAATTTAAGAATGCTGAACTTTCATTGCTTTATTTTATATTTCTCTTTCAGAACTCTTGTCTAGAATCAAGTGTGCGGCCTTGTACTGTGCTTAGTTGTAGGTTGGTGTTTGTTCGTGTCGGTTGCGTTTGGCTTCTCTCCCGCCTCTAAGCTTACATTGTCCGATCCTTTATTGTGCAAACATTGGAGACAATGTTTCGTTTAGGTTTGGGGGTGCGGCCATCCAGTGACCATTGTTGTCTTGTTTTGTGTTTGCATGATTGTCTTGCGTGTTTGTTCAAGTTTTTTCAAATTTTTGCTTGATTGCATGAGTATAGTGTCCGTTTTGTCCATTCTCCTGCTTTGCCAAATTTTGGAGCATTTCCTTGCTTAATGAGATGCCATTGGGATGTGCCTTTGGAGGCAATTTTTTTCTGTATGCTTTGTGCCACTGAGTCTAGGCAAGGGACGGTGCTAGTCAAAGCTACACCACATTGCTTGCACACACCTTACCAGACTCTAAGGTGCCTCAGTGAATGGGTATCGCGCTTGAGAAGTCTAGATCATTAGTAGAGACTACCCGTGTGAGGCCAGAACCCACATAGCGTCCTCATGAGTGCATATTGCATTGTCAAATCTCAAACACTCTTCATATAGATAATTAAGCACAAATGAAAGGACCTCACTCCACATCTTTGGACATTAAAGTATGACCATTTAAGAGCATCACCATTAATTTTCACCTTTGTTTGTTTGTTGGACCTGTGCCTTTAGAGATTACGTAGGCAATGCGTGTTAAGTCACTTAAACATAACCCAAACACTTTCCCTGCCTTGTGTGTGTGCTTGAATGTCCTAACAATGTAGACCTACAAACTAAACCCAATCACCGTACCCTCCCATTTCATATACACACCACCACAAAACAACCAAACACTAGCCTACCCTATGGCTATGAATATGACTAGAGAAAATGGAGAAATGAAGCTCAAAGTAGTACAAATGTGCAAACTAACGTGTACTTAGGCAAAAGTATAAAGAAAAAGAGGCTAAAAATGAAATAGATAGTAAGTGCTAAAAAGAAAGCATAAAAAGCCCTATGAGTTCAAAATGTAACAAGTTGTCAACTATAAGGCGACTATAAATAGCACAAAGAGCTTAAAAGTCAAAACTCATGCCTAGACGCTCAATTAAAGTGTGGAAAGATCACCGCAAGGAATTCTCTAGCATAATCACTAGCTCACCCTCAATACCATATCCACCCAGCCTCCCCATCACCAACATAATTTCAACATCACTTGAGCCTAAAAGAAGCCCTAATTGGTCTTTAGGAGGGGTCTCACTTATAGATGGGGGCGTGTTTGGTGCCTTGCTCTTGTTCTTAATGCTCAATTCCGTTATGTGGTCCATTTGCATTTAAATGAAGCGGTTTTTCAAAATTCATCATATGCGTGTAAAGTTTAAAAAAAATTTGTGCATAATCTCAAACCGCATATGCTTGTTGAGTGAGCCTAGGTTCTGTGTGGTAAAATGAGAGAGATCTAGAAAGGTTTAGAGTCGAAGCGAAATGCTATCATAAGACTCTTGTGTTCGATGCTCTCGAAACTGAGTTCACTAAGAAGTATGGAATTGCAATCTCTCTTGTTGTAGCACCTTGGCATGCATTGTTCTAAACCTTGACTTAGTGGTCTTAGCATGCATTTGCCTCCATTTCGGTTCACCCATTGTTGCATCTCTGTCTATAGTTGGCTCAGCAGGAAAGACATTTGTGGGTATCGTTCTGTAAACCCTCACGAGAATTCACTCGTCCTCTAGGGATCGCCTAGGGGTTTAAAATGGCTTGTGGCACATGATAAGTGCCATCGTGTCACCCGCGAAAGTGGTGTTTTCTGGTTATTTTATTTTATTTTTTTTGGTTTTGCTCTAGGACGATCAAATGATAGGTTTGAGGGTATTTGACTGCTCTATTTCTAAATATAAATGTAGCCCCAAAATATATTCAATTTGTGCGCATCCCTCGGGTAAAACCACGTTTTTAACATTTAAATCAAGTTCTGCAGGTCAAGATAGGATTGGAGCGTAATTATGTTGGCCAGAGTCGAAGTGGACCAGAATGGACTCAAGAAGCTAGCACAGAGGCAAAAGCGACCTCAAGGCGACCTCAGGGCAACCTCAGCCAAGGTCGCCTCAAGGTCGCTATACAATCGGCCCAGAGACTCCTCCAGCAGAAAAGAAAGCGATCTCAGGGCGACCTCAGCCAAGGTCGCCCCAAGGTCGCTATTGCGTCGGGTTTAGAAGCTCCTCCAGCAGAGAAGAAAGCGACCTCAGCCAAGGTAGCCCCAAGGTCGCTATTGCGTCGGGTTTAGAAGCTCCATCAGCAAAGAAGAAAGCGACCTCAGGGCGACCTCAACCAAGGTCGCCCCAAGATCGCTATTGCTACGGAATGTTAGTCCAAGAAGAAAGCGACCTCAGGGTTACTTCAATCCAGCTCGCCCCAAGGTAGCCCATGTGCCGGAAAAAGGTTCAAGATCATGAAAATGACCCTTTTGCCCCTACCTTAATTCACTCTTCTATATATTCTTTTGCCATTTTCAGACCTAACCACCACTCTCTACCCAAAAACACTCTCTTGAAACCTCACCCTTTCATCTTCCTCACACACAACTCACACATTTTCCAAGAAAACTACCAAGACACCACATTTCCCTACAATCTAAAGCCTTCATCATTTCCATCCACCAAATCCATCTTTTCTTGACATTTTTAGGCAAAGGGGAGCTGAAGACAAGAAAAATGAGAAGAAGAACCAAGAAAAGGAGGAGACTTTCCATCTAGTTTTCTCTAAACCCTTTCTCTTTTACTTTTTGTGGAGAGTCATGTATTTATTTTCATATATGTTGTGTATGGCTCTAGTTTGTAATATGAACTAATTTTCTCTTGCTAAGACTTGATGAAACCAAACCCTTAAATTTATCTATAAAGACTACTCCTTTATTCATTTGTGCTTTGTGTTATGTATGAGTGTTTTTGAATACTTAATGCTTTCACTAGATTGATCACCTTGTGAATGATTTTTAGTGGTGTGTTATGGACCGACTGGTGACACCCACCACGTGTTTGATGAAATGTCCACTATATATGTCTAGTAAGGTAGAGATACGCGAGGCTAGCGTATAGGACCATTTTGTGTGTGCCAAGGTCCTTAGTGAACTCTTGCATATATTCTAGGGCTATCGAGGGATAGGCTTTGGGTAGGTTTGGGTGTAATTTTTATTACTCGATGGAGATTAGAGATTATTGTTGGATACACGGGTCTACAACACACACTTGCACTAATTGGGTAATTGAGTGAGTCTAAAGCTTCATTAGTTAGAGGGTGAGGTGGATTCTTTGTCTTAGTATCTATCATCATATATTTACATTCATTATTACTTTCGAATTCATCATTTAAATTGAAGTTGCTTGATAGTTTAATTTAGAGTAATTGTAGTTCAAGAAAATCACTCTTTTTAATCATTGTTTAAATAGTAATTGAGTCAATCATTTTCGGTAATCAACTCCTCAATCTTCGTGGGAACGAACTTTACTTATTATTGTACTACACTCTGGCCTCGTACACTTACGAGCGCCCACTTGGAGTGAGTCAGCCTCTTTCCCAAACCAAGTTCCGGGTCGCATTCGGGTCGGTTTTCGAGGCTCCGTTGGCTCGGGTTGGCATAGGCCAACCCCACAAACACTGCTATTGTGAAGAGAGAGTTGACATTAACAAGATCATCTAGGGCTTTTTGATGAACTTCTATGCAGGCATTAATTTTGTCATTATTTTTTTTACTTGAAAGCGCCTCAACAAGTTTTTCTAGTGTTTTTGGTTGCATTTCTGCTACCTTGTTTTGATGATCTTCATGAGGAGCTTCCTGCGTAGTTTTCTTTCTGTAACAATTAAAATAAACATTACAATAAAAAAATTAAAAACTTAATAAAAATAAAGTAACAAATTATATCATACAATTTAAGGAGCACACATCACTTAACAGTGGACAAAGAAAAAAGCAAAAGAGAAAAAAGGAAAAAGAAAATTACCCTGCGTCCATCACTGAGTAGCTTGATATTTAGCTGTGGATATGAAAGAGGGGCTGCATGTGCATCAGTGCATGTTTCTTATAAGAAGATCCTACAGAAATCGTGACCGTTCAATTTCTAGATATTGACTTAGAACAAGTCGTTCTAGCTATGGTAATAATTGTTGTCGATTTCATATATCTGTATTTTGATCATAATTAAATCAACAAAAATTATTCGGCATTGAAATCTCACGAACTCAAATTAGAACAAAAAAATGGTGTTACAATTTGTGTCTGATCAACCAGACATATCGACATTTAATTATTTTTTTTCAACTTTTTCTATAAATGTAGATACATATCCCAATTTGGTTGGTTAGACATAAATTGAAATATTATTTTTAGACAGCATATTTGAATCCGACTCTTGCTCACTTTTTTTATGGGATCATAATTTACACCAAATTAAAATGGAAAAGATCTCTCACATGTTTTTTGGTACATAATCACAATTAACATCGATTTAAAATGAATTTTTTTTATTATTATTTTACACCGGTATGTGCCAATTGGGATTCTTGTATGCAATGTCCTGAACCTGATGAATTATGCTTTTGCATAAATTGATAAGGTTGTGATCATATGATAATTAATAAGGGATTTGTGTTTTGGGTTTTTAGTATTTTTATTCATTGATTTTTATTTATGGAGCAAAGCAATTGAAGAAATAAAAGATATTTACATATGTCATGCCCTCGAAAAGGACAAGAGAAAATGTGAGAGAGTTAATTAGTCTGGAAAAAAGCCAGATATCTGAAGTATTTATATCAACTTCAAAGGATGGATCTCCCTTTAAAGTTGATATAAATAGAGTCGGTGGATAAAAATGTATTTATCTATTTAGATCTCATTATTCTTAAAGAGAGCTTCTTTTTATAATTTATTTTTTTTATTTTCATATCTTTTTTAAAAACATTTAATTTTAAAATTTTAAATTTAAAACAAATTCTAAAGACACTTTTCGCTATTCTAAAATTATCTATTTTATTTTTTAACATTTCTATTTTAAAGATACTCAATTTTTAAAAATAAAATTTTTAAAGGCATTTTTTTTAATATTATCCATTATTATTTTTAAATTTTAGTTTTAATTTTAACATATAGTAAAACCAAAAAAATAAATAAATAAAGCTTTTGAAAACTATACCTTTACCGTCTTATTAGAAAAACTTCTAAATTATAACCTATATTGCTATTTTTTATTGACCTGCATTGTTTATTTTAATATTATTATTAGGGTAATTACCAATTAGGTCAAAGATTTTTTTTTTAATTCCAAGTTGTTTACGACTTTTATAAAAGTGACCAAATTGGTCCTCACATTTTTTTCTAGTGTTAAATTAGTCCCTCTCTTTTTAAAAGTGACCAAATTGATCCCTCTAATGATTTAACGGTGTTAAATATAACAGTTGACTTTAATAATTTTAGTTAAAGTACGTAAATAACCTTTATTTGTCATATTAGAGTAAAGTTATTTTGTCTCTGTGCATTAAATTCTCCATTATAATTATAATAAAATCTAAAAATATTATTAATGAGACACCATTTGTACCTTTTTTTATTAAAATTCTCTAAAAAATTCTAAAAATATTTTAATAAGACAATGTCAATTACACTTTTATTTTTTTAAACAAAGTTACCGTTCATTTTCAGTTTAGTATTTTTATCACTTTTATATAATATTGTTTTTTTTTTGTTAATATTATACAAATGATGTTTTCAAAATTATTTAAAAATCAATACACACAAATAAAATAAACAAAAATATACATATGTTAAAAAAACGGGGCATGCGTCAATATTATATTGTTTAGGAATAAACTATAATTTTACCCCTACACAGTTAAAGTTGACGGATAGAACTTAGTTAGAGGGACTAATTTGGCACTTGAGAAAAATGTAAGGACCAATTTGGTCACTTTTGTAAAAGTCACAAACAACTTAAAATTTTAAATAAAGTCCATGACCCAATTGGTAATTGTCCTTATTATTATTTATGAAAGGTACATGTAATGTTTACTTGGATTATGTGGAAATGTATAGTGAACTTTAAGGATTTAGCGGTATGTAAATTTATAATATTTTCTCTCCTTTTGATTGCTGGATATTTAGCCCAAGATTTGAGACTGCCCTGACTATTTTGAGACCCAGGGCGAAAATCTAAAGTGGGCCCTTTGTTTTTATTAATACCAATATATCTCGACAATAACTTAAAACAATATTCAAACCATCAAGTAGTCCTACAAGAAAAAATAACAACACAGCAAAGAGTAAATATCATTGGAAATGTCTTCTTCTAGTATTTTGATAAGCAAATTCATGAATAATATTTTCAAATTCATTATTTTTCAAAATTTCTTTTTCAATAAGATTGTCAACCCATTTGATCTTTAGGTTTTAAGTACTGATATGTTTGAAGAAGAAAAAAATCAAAATTTCATGAAGACCTTTTTTTCCCGGCCTAATTTTCTTTTGTTTATTTTAATTTTTAAACTTTTTTAATATGAGTCTTTTACTAATATTCATAATAAATATCCGGACCCTTTATAATATGATATAAAAAAGGCATTAAACTATTGTTGAAATCACATACACATGATCCTTTAAAAAGGGGCACGGGGCGACCGCCCCTCTAGCAAAGAAACAGGGTCGGCCCTGTATCTCAGTGATGAACTTTGAATTATTGGAAAAAATATATATTTTAGGGTTTGTATCTCAATAAAGAGGAAAAAATAAACATAAAAGGAGGAAAAAAAACATTGTTTTCTATATAAAAAAAAAAACTAATTTATAGTGTGTTTTGAATTTTTTTTAATCTTGTTTGGTAATTTTAATTCTAATAAAAATTATTATTAACAAAAAAATTAAAATTAAAATTAAAATTAAGACTAAACAGATAATTTGTGACGTTAAAAGAAAAAAAAATTATTTTTTTAAATTAAACTAATAAAAAAAACAAATTAGCTTTAGTTATTAAAATTTAAAAAGTAAAATAATTGCTCTCTAGATAGCTGCAATTTATCCTTTTTGTTTTTCTCTGTGACATAAGCAGCCAAGTCATTTTATCTGACATAAGCAGCCAAGTCCATGGCTATGTCATATATCAATTAAAAATGATAATTGCTTCAATTTTGCATATGTTTTAATCTGCTTATTCAATAGCACAGCGCCACAGCCACCATTGTACTATTGCACTGGTCTAACATGTCAATCACAAGAAAAATAATCATTTAAGCAGTGCTTGTGAAGATGTGTACAAAGTAGGGACGGACGGGACGTTTTCCGATGGGCCCCATGGGGTTTTGAGGGTGGGGTGTAGACATGACGTCGGTTCGGTTCAAACCGAAAAATCGAATTGGAACCGTCAGTGAAAAATCGAAACCGAAACCGAATCGGAATTGGAATCGGGATGGTTTTGGTTCTAGTTCTCTTTTTAGAGGAACCGTTCGGTTCGAACTGGATCAGAACTGGCGGTTCTGTTTAGGTTCGAACCGGGCGGTTCCCACATTATCTTTTTTTAATTATTTTGAAAAAAATCAATTGAACAATAAAAAGCATTTATTTTTATTTTATTTTATTTTAAGGATGACCCAATAAAATACATTTACAAATTACAATTTTACATGGCTAATGTTTTTATGAAATAAGATTAAATTAAATTAAAAAAAAAAACCGAAACCTCCCTTGATTCTGGTTTTGGTTCCAGTCTCCTCGGAAATGGGACCGGAACCGAAACGAAATTGGAACCCACGTCTAGAGGTGCCCACTGTTCGGTTAAACCGTGGGTATCAAACCGAAACCGGACCCCAAAAATCGAAACCGTAACTGAAATTGAAACTGCCAGTTACGAAACCGGTTGGAAACCGGTTTCGAGCCTGTTCGGTTACGATTAGGGATGGCCAAAAACATGCCAAAACCGACTGTTAAACCGTCGGTTTAACCGCAAGTTTTGGTCGGTTTTCGACGGTTTATATAAATTTACCAACCAATAACAGAACGCCACGTGGACAAAAATTGAAAACAAAACAAAACAAAAACCGAAATCGGAACCTGCCCAAACCGAAACCGAAACCGAAACCGAAACCGAACAGCCTAACCAGTGGTTCGAAACCGAAAACCAAACCGGTTTCTCTCGGTTCGGTTACAATTTAGGTGGCCACGGAACCGAAACCGCCTCGAAACCGAACCGTGACCATCATTACCCACGTCATGTCTATTGGGGTGGGAGCAAATCCATTTTATAAATGCAGAGGTAGTGAGGGGACCCTCTCCGTCTCAATGGGCCCACGTCCATACCCTTTAATGGGACCATACAATGTGTGATGGGTTAGCGATGGCATTTTCCTCTACGGACCCAAATTCCCATCCCATTTGGGTAAAAATTTGTAAATTTCCCCTGATTTCTCTTTTTAACTTTTAACTATAGGTATAAATAGTAATAAATAAATTTCTAACTTAAATGGCATCAACTTGGTTTATCTTAAAACTTTTTCTAGGATGTTATAAACTTTAATTTATTATTATTATTGTATTTTTATTTTCATTTAAATAAGTAATTTTATTATATTGAGCGAGGGATATGGGCCTAGATAGCATTTATTTTTGCTGACTTTGTGGGCCAAAGTACTAAATTAGTTGAGTTTTAATAGCATGAAAATAATGAAATTTATCAAAATACCCTTATTTAACTTTTTTAAGGGTTATTTAACTTAAAAACATATTTACATATTGTATTTTAATTTTTTTTATATATATAAAAAAAAACATTTTTTGTGTATTTTGTGTCTTGTTTTTGTCAAAAATACAAGTTTGGTGCTATTAAAACCTATATTATTAAGTATGCGGTAGGTACACAAAACAAACTCTACCACGTTTGTTAACAATTCCATTAGATTATGACATTAACTTATATTATTAATTATTAATTAGCTACTAGAAAAACAATGATGTATTTGATTAATTAAGCAATTCGATGTACCAATTTTTCTTTCATAAGTATACGGTTAACAACTGTGAGTATATCTTGAATATATTAATACACATTACCACACTTTTACTACATAATATAAAAATTTGATGATGTATTAATATGTTCAAAATATGCTTACGGTGTGTGTTCATAAGAAAAAAATTGTTTGATATTTACTCAATTATCATATTCTAAGGCTTTAAACCAGATAGCTAGATCACCATCATCATGTATGTACGTAATTATTAACATATTATTAAGATTGAGTTTTTGGTTAGATATAAATATATATATATATATATATATATATATATATTTATAGTTCTATATATTAATTAGCTAATCATTTATTTTTTTAGTAACGAGGATCCCGAATTTTGTCCGGACATAAATCCGTCCGTCCCCCTTCAACTGCGTTACACACAGGGGCGGACCCACCTTTGGACCAGATGGGGCCTTTGCCCTACCTCAAATTCTTAAAAAAAAAATGATTTTGTATTTTTATATAAATATATACATACAAATAACGTTCTATACAACTCAATGTCTTCCAGCACAGCTGATATGTCACTTCCATTTCAATCTCATGTTTTGAGTTCAATTCCTAGTACTAGCATTTTTCAAGCAAAACAAATATTTTTTTTAATGTCTTTATATTTTACACTCTTTTCCACTTCCATATCAAATTATCTTATTCTTCAACAACAAAACAACTCACATATTTTTTTTAATGTCTTTTATATTTTACACTCTTTTCCAATTCCATCTCAAATTATCTTTTCCAATTCCATCTCAAATTATCTTATTCTTCAAGAACAAAACAACTCACTTTTTTTTTCTGTCATTGTCAACTACTTAACTGCACATTATTTGTGATTACCTGATTCAATTTTATTTTATAGCAAATTATCTATTATTTTTATTGAATTTATCTTATTTCTAATAATTTTAGTTTGATATACCTAACACATCCGATCAATAAACTCTAAAATCTCAAATTTTATTTTTTGTATTAAAATACTCAATCTATTATTATGATTCATTTTATTTGATCATAAGTATTTTCTTTATTTTATAATTTTAATTTATTTAGAATCAATAAATCAATAATTAGAAGAATAAAAAGTTCAAAAACATATCTAGTAATACTTATTAATTAATTATTTTTATATAAATTTAAAGTGAATTCACTATAAATACAAAAAAAAAATTATTATTATAAAATTAAATTGTAATTTATGTTTTTATGGATAAATATTATAATTTCCCATTGTTTATGTTGTTTCTCTTATTATTATTTATTTTTTAATATTACATTTCTTGTTTTTATTTCTTTTGAATGTTAGATTGTTTAGTTCATCTTAAGTAAAAGTATTCTATTTGTTTGATTTTATCTAAACTTCACTATACTGTCAATTTTTCTTTTTATATAAAAAACTCATTTTATTATGATCTTAAATTTTAAGTATTTTTTTATATAATTGTTATTTTGTTCAAGTGCCCTATCTCATTAAAATTTATGTATCCGCCACTGGTGACACACGTATGTCATGTATACCATACCAGTCCATATGTTGGATACATAGTAGGACAGATAAGAAACATCGGCCCGCACCACTTGCCCCACAACAATGCAAGTGGGTAAATCAGGATTCGCCCCCGTCTGGGTAGGATTCGAACCGCTAACATTAGCCTCATGTCCGTCCTTCCACCAGCAGGACTAAACGTCCTGAAGGCTGGTCTCAAAATAATTACCAATAGTAGAACCAGGGACTTGAGTTTCATCCCAAGCCTTGGACCAACCAGGCAACCACCTTTTAGTTTAATTAGCTAATCTTATTAACAATACAATGAGAAAAAAAAAAGAAAAAAAAAAAGGGTTCCTAAAATATTGACACGGATCGCTCAACAAATGCAACTCTTCGTTAAAATAATAAATTGATAACGATACTTAATAGCATATTATACTAATGGATCAATCATGAATATTCATCAACATATTTCAGCAGACACTCATTATCACATTACTTTTTGACTAAATTATTTGCATAAATATCTGTGCCTCTCTGTCTCTCCCTCCCTCCTGTTTTGCTTTTTTTTTTTTGGTACTACACAGCAATTTTAATTTGCACTTTTATATTATTTTATGTCTTTGTATTTTATATGTCTTTGTATTTTATTTTCCACTTTAAAAAAGTTGTAAAAGCAAATGAATTATTGGCAAGCTTTATCATTTATTACTGTACTTATCTTATGTCAGTGTCTTTATTCTATGCCCATCTCTATGTGATGTGATCTACCTTATCAATTTAAAATTGACATGTAAAGTTTTTAAATATATTTTTGTTAAAATATCTACATTTTTTTTTCCAAAACCGACATAATCAGATAAAGAACATAACATGAGATGATAATTACTGACAGAAATAGTCCCGACTCCTATCTTGAATATCTTGAATAAGAGAAAATTCTGTGAAATTTTTATATTTTTAACTGAAAGTTGAATTTTCTTAAAAAACCTTACAGAAAAAGCTTATGAGATATAATTCGAACATTATAATCACCAAGGAAAAATAATTTAAAATAAAAGAGTGAATGTTAACATCCAGCAAAATGATTACAAACTTTAATATGGAACTGTATTATGACGTATGAGCTGTAAAGCTAATTTAATATATTTTCTATGAATGAATCATGTTTTTCTATAAATACTTTACAGTAAAACACTTTCTGCTTTTATAAAATATAAAGTATCTTATTTAAATTAGTAAAATATATAAATAATCTAAAATTCATTACTAAATTGGTACCCAGATAAATATCTCACGTATGTGACAAAAAAATTTAATGTATATACAGAGTAGGGGGAAAACAGCTCACTTATACAGTGATATCTGATCACCCGTACAGAATAATAATTTCACATACATACCAATATCTGATCGAACGTACATAGTAATATCACATAAACATATAGAGAAACCCAAAGGTCACATACATGTGTAGAAAAGCAACAAAGGCCAAGAATTTGAATATGATTTTACTGGGATGAGTACGTATCTGAAATCTTTTAATCTTAATAATCTTTCTCGAAATATGTTTGAAGATACTATACTTATAGTTCTAAATAAAACTAGTCTCAAACTGAAATAATGGTTTTCTTTCTTTTTCTGAATTATAATTCGAAATTTCTAGTTGTTTTAGTAAGTAAATATATTTTTCATTATCCAATACTTTTTAACTAAATTCTCAAATGTTATTAATCGGTGAACTGTTCTTAAAAGAATAACTCAGAGCATCTCTATTGCAAGTGTGACTTGTGAAAAAAAAGATGTTATGTAAGATAAATAGATATTCTGATAATAATTGTGTCTCCAATGTAATCGTGCATATTCAACACCAAACTGACGTGGTAAAAAAAATAATAGACATTGTCAACATGATCGTCCACTTTCAAACGGCTTGTTACATATCCTTTTTTTATATTGACTCAGTAAACATTTGAAATTGACATTAACTTTTCATATATTTTTGGTTAGGGAAATAAAATAAAAAAGAAAATATGAAATAAAATTGGACATATCATTAAAACAAAATGTGTTTTAAACGGAAGCATTGAAGACCAAATTTTAAGTTAATTGTCTATCAAATCCATATTTATACCATATAGGAAGTAGTCTCCTAACATTATTACCATATCAACAATTATTTATATGCGAGTCATGAAAATACTCTCGGTTTGCTTGACTCACTAATACTTTTGGAAATCTGAATTTCTTTCATCTTCTATCAAGATACTCAATTTCATCGAATATCTGAAATTACTATAATAGCAACTTTAATCTCGCTCAATAATTAAAATCGTAAACTATTTACTCAATTTCTTTTATGTAATTAAACTTTAATAACTGAATTTATAAAATAGTATTATTCCGGCCACGTACTAGTCTGTACTCCTTGCTGTACTAATTCTTGGGTTTCCATCTCATTTGTTTTCCTTCTGGATTCACCCTGATCACGCAGTAAATATTTCCACAGCCACTGTTTTCTTCTTGTTCTCACTCTCTTTTTTCCCGTAAATCTCTATTTATATTATTCTCTGTTTTTTTTTTTCTAATTTTATTTTCTCTTATCTCCTTTCTTTTTTATCTTTTTTTTATATATAAAATATATAAACATATGACAGCAGTCAGCAGTTGCACCGCTTAGCATATGCTGAAGCAGGCAGCTGCTTGTCATAACCACAAATGAGAGCAGTGACATCGATAGTAAATATATTTTATTCTTTAAACTTATCTGATAGTAAAGTGAGAGTCTTACTTGGCCTTAGATTATGGACAGGATATATATATATATATATATATATATTTTGGGGGCTGGACTTTACAGTTACTATTATTATACAATAGCTCTGTATGTGAAAAGTAATACAGTATTGTAAAAATCAAGTTTGGGATTCTTTATTTTTGAAGATATAGAAAACTTTATATTAATCTTCCAAAGCTATGTTATGATACAAATAAGTTGAATTATTTATTCATTTTAATTTACAATCTCAATTATATTATTACAACAACAAAAAATATGCAAAATCTGAGCTAAAGATCTGATCAAACTCATCTAATTTCATAAAAAAAAAAAAAATAGCTTTCCTGGCCTGATTTGAATCCATGGATGCTAAAGTTTCTGTTTTCATTTTGATGAAGAAGTTACCACTAATGTTTCCCACAATTGGAGATTCAAGTTTCGGAGAACAGATCAAGAACAATCTCCAGTCACTGAATCAGCTGCTGAGATATGCAGAAGACAGTGAAGTTTCATGTGTTGGTGGTGGTGGTGGTGACTCAATGGATGATGCTGATGATCAGAAAACTGCCCGGACTCTTCAAGCTCTCTACTCTGCTGTCTGTGCCATTGACAGCTTCCGTGTATTGCATTGGATGAGCAAGAGTTTGAATAGTTCTAGTCTCTCCATGTGGTTCAAGTCCTTGCGTAACAAGAAACATTTCATCATTGAAATGAAAGGATTCAATGAGTCCTGATCTAGTCCTTTTTTAATCAATTTCAGGATGAATTATATCTTCTTCTCTCTTTCTTGGTTTCTCATTTTATTTTCAGGATTTTTTCTAACAATATAAATCAAATTCAGTTGTTAGCAGTTTGTTATATACAACGAATAGGAAGGTAGCATTAGAGCTGATTCCTCCGGGAGTAAGGAAACCATGGAAGGACTGAGATCTGAGATTGACAATACTGCTTAGTCTCATCATCTAAATTCTAATATACTACTCAGCTTTTTCGGCAACCGAAGAAAGAATAATCAGAAGCCTTGGATCAGACGCCTAGCTTGGTCTGCCTACACAGCTGCAGACTCCATAGCAACATTTGCACTTGGCATACTCTCAAGTAACATAGATCGACTAAATAGGTGTAGGCGTGTAGCCATTCTGTTAGAGATATATGCAACACTAGTACAACTTTGGATAGATTTGAGTACTATTGTCCGTAGTACCTAAAATTAAGATACAGAGGTGGTCTAATAGCATCTCTCAATTCTCTCTCCTGGAATTCAACAATAAAGAAAAGCCTTGGCTGTCCTGCCGCGGGTTCTTAAACATCAGTACAAGGAGATGCAATCGATGGAATGTTCAAGTGGATGAAGATGTAAAAAAATATATTGATCTTCAGGTATTTCAAAGACAAAGCTGTGAATATGTTTATGCGTTCTAATAGACGTTTTATTGTGATGAATTTTGTTCATTTCAAAAAGTTTCGTCCCTGTAGCCTAATTTTGTTGTAATGTTTGTTTTTAGTTTTTTAGATCTTAAATTTTTTTAATAGGTATAGAATATAATATTATTGTCTTTTAATATAAAAAATGATCAAGGACTTTATAAATATTTCGTGAGTTTTGAAATAGTTATCTTATAATCAAATTTGAAAACAAACCCAAACCAATTTCTCGAAATATGTTTATAGGAGAAGTATATTGCGAAATAAGCGAATTTTAATATGTTTATACAACTTATAGAGTAAATTATTATTTTTAAAGCTACACCAATACTGCCTACCAATAATCACATAAAATTCACCATAGCTACCAACTATTTAAAACCAATCCAACAACAAAACCCTGAGAATCCTGACAACTCAACACTGGAGACATGTCCTAAACATCTGAGGAGCTTTTGGGGTTACTGAACCATTTGAATCCATTTTCGTATCCTCTTTCGTATCCTCTTTCGTATCCTCACAAGCAGATGCAGTAACAACCACGGCATAAGCCATTGATGGTACATAAAAGAGCAGAGCAGCAAACACAATCACACACAGTGGTGCCACCGCTATAATTGCATGACCGCTTCCACAAGTCAGCTTCCCTACTCTTATCTGTATCACATACACCATGGACAGAGTCATTAGAACAATCCCAGCAAACGATGCAACAACCGATAACCCCAACGAAATTCTTTTCCATGACTCTGAGAGAAGAATTTTCTTGCCGAACTCCGGTAGTTTGTCCTCTCGGCGATTCCTTGTTAGTTCTTTTATGCGAATGTTTAGAAGAACCTGTGTTGAAAATCACGAATGAGATATACCAAGAGGAAAAAAAAAAGTAACAAATTTCGAATCTAGCTAGTAGGCCAATGGAAAAGAAAATTTTTTATATATCACTTACAGGAATTTTACACTTTTTTTTCATATAGAATCCCGATTTGCAACTAATCTCAAAAGTTTAAGGGTGATAAAATTTTAATATGATATTAGAGTAAAGCGACTTTATTGGTGACGGAGCTTTGGTCAACAACCAACTCCAAGAGAAAAATTAGAGATAATTAATAATAAAATCCAAGACTAGCGAAGCTCACATGTGAGAAAAAATGTCGAATTCACAACCTAATAAACTAGCTTTTCAGGTTATATAATGATCTAACTAGTAAATATTAATCTTTAAAAGGATAAATAATTAAAAGTTTGAACACAACCTTGATTGACTTGGCTACTAAGCTGGAGAAAAGGAAGCAAGCAAATGAATTAACTTCGTAGATGATGAGCCTCTTTCCCAAACCAGGGTCCGGATCGCATTCGGGTCGGTTTTCAAGGCTCGGTTGCGTCGGGTTGGCGTAGGCCAACCCCACAAACACTGCTAATGTGAAGAGACAGTTGACATTAACAAGATCATCTAGGGCTTTTTGATGAACATCTATGCAGGCAATAATCTTTGCATTAATATCTTTTTCTGCTGCCTTGTTTTGATGATCTTCATGATGAGCTTCCTGATTAGTTTTCTTTCTATGACAATTACAATAAACATTACAAGAAAAAAATTAATAAAAATAAAGTATCTAATTATATCATACAATTTAAGGAGCACACATCACTTAACAGTGGAAAAAGAAAGAAGCAAAAGAGAATAAAGGAAAAAGAAAATTACCCTGCATCCATGTGATCCATCGCTGAGTAGCTTGATACTTAGCAGTGGATATGAAAGAGTGGCTGCATCTGCATGTTTCTTTTAAGAAGATCCTAAAGAAATCGTGACCGTTCAATTTCTAGATATTGATCGACTTATAACAAGTCGTTCTAGCTGTGGTAATAATTGTTGTCTATTTCTTATATATGTATTTTGATCATAATTAAATCACCGACAATTATTCAGTGTTAAATCTCACACGTATTTTTTACTGAATTATAATTGACACCGTTTAAAATGAAAAAGATCTCTCACACCTTTTTTTTTCACCGAATCACAATTGACACCAGTTTAAAATATAAAAAATTTATATTTTACACAGGTATATACCAAACACCTGTAGAGAATAATTCTTCTTATTATTTCTCATCAGAGTTTGCAAATTATATACATAAGTAGCAGTAGAAGTAGACTAATGTATCCTAATACAAAACTAACCACTGCATAGATAACTACAAAACTAACTACTGCATAGATAAGTACATGATTAAATAAATACAAAATGTAATTGATAAGTGCATGTCAGAGACACCAATCTTGGACCGAAGTAGAGTGAAACGTGATCTGGACAGGGGTTTGGTAAGAGAGTCGGCCAGCTGGTTTGAAGAGGAAACATGCGACACCCGGAGTTGTCCTCGCTGAACCCTTTCACGGACAAAGTGAAAATCAATAGCTATATGCTTCATGCGCGAGTGAAAGGCTGGATTAGAGCACAGATAGGTAGCAACAACATTGTCACAATAAATTGTCGGTGGATTAGCATCAACAATAGACAGCTCACGTAGAAGATTGGAGAGCCAAAGGACTTCAGAGGCAGCAAGAGCAACAGCTTTGTATTCCGCTTCAGTCGAGGATCGAGAGACTGATCTCTGCTTGCGGGAACACCACGAGATAGCATTCGTTCCAAGAAAAACAACATAGGCACTTGTAGAGGTGCGATCATCCTGGTTTCCAGCCCAGTCCGCATCAGAAAATGCATGCAACGAGACTGGGGAATCACAACTCAAGAGCAGGCCGTGACCGAGTGTTCCACGGAGGTAACGGAGAGGTCGCTTAGCAAGAGACCAATGACCAGTCGTTGGACGATGCATAAACTGAGCAAGCTTGTTCACGGCAAACGCAATATCCGGTCGAGTAAATGATAGGTATTGTAACGCACCAATTACTTGACGAAACTCAGTGGCATCTATAAGAGATGTGCCGTCAAGAAGCTTGAGAGAGTGGTCCGGTGGAAGCGGAATCGAAACAGGTTTGGAGTCAAACATTTTAGTACGAACCAGGAGATCAGTCACATATTTCTGTTGAGAGAGAAACATGCCATGCGAAAGATGAAGAGCCTCAACCCCAAGAAAATATGACAGTGAGCCAAGATCTTTGATTGAGAAATGTTGAGCAAGTTTAGCAACAAAGTTTTCAACCAATACCCCGTTGTTTCCAGTGATGACTATGTCGTCAACATAGACCAACAAAAAAAGAATACAACCATTAGTATTAAAAATGAATAAAGAAGAGTCGGATGTAGAGTTGACGAACCCGGTTTGAAGAGCTTGCTTAAGGCCGTAAATGGCTTTCTTGAGGAGACATATGTGCCCGGGATAGATAGGGTCTATGAATCTCGGCGGTTGTGCCATAAAAACATCCTCAGATAAATGCCCTTGGAGAAAGGCATTATTCACGTCCAGTTGACGAAGGGGCCAACCACGAGAAACAGTGATACTTAACAAAACCCAAATCGTGGTGGTTTTAACCACCGGACTGAAGGTCTCAGTGTAGTCAAGACCCGACCGCTGATGAAAACCCTTTGCTACCAAGCGAGCCTTATATCTGGAAATAGAGCCATCTGGAGACCTTTTTATACGGAATACCCATTTGCACCCCACAACATTGGGACCCGAGTGTGAGGGAACCAAGTCCCACGTGCCATTCACAATAAGTGCATTGAATTCATCCGACATTGCTCTCCGCCATTCAGGAACTTTTAGAGCTTGGGAAGCACAAGTTGGTTCAGTTTGCACCGGTGATGACAACACACTGGTAAGAGAAAGTTTTGTGAGTGGTTTGTGAATATTGTTCTTTGATCTTGTAACCATAGGGTGACTAGTGTGAGTCACGGTGTTGAGTTGTTGTGCAGGTGGAGGCCGATTTGGGTCTGGTAAGTTGATGTAGGTTGCAGCTATAAGTATTGGTCCAGGTGAGAGCTAAGTTGTTACTGGTTTAGGTGGAGGTTGATCTTGTGATGGTAAGCTGATAGGGGTTGTGGTTGTATGTGCTGGTGTAGGTGCTGGTTGGACAATGGGGAGCCGAGAAGGAACGGAGGCCGTGGCTCGAGCTCGAAAGCTTGACAGCGGCACCGAATGTGGAGTCTCATGCAAAGCAAAATCAGGTAACGTGTGTGCATGAGTGACAGGAACTGGAACAACTGGTGTGAGTTGGAACAGCCAGGACGTTTGTGTGTCATTGTTGGAAGGAGGGACTTGACATTGGAGATTGGTGTAGGGGAATATAGACTCAACGAAGGTAACATGTCGAGAGACAAATATACGGTCGTTTTCTAGGTCCAAACAATGATAAGCACTTTGGGAAAGAGAGTATCCTATAAAGAGACATGCTCTAGACCGAGACTCTAGTTTGTGATTATTATACGGTCTAATCCATGGGTAACAAAGACACCCAAACTAATTTATCATACGAAGGACGCACAGAGAATATTTTCTCAAAAGGCGATGTCATGTTAAGCAAAGGTGTAGGCATCCTATTTATCAAGTACACAACTGTGGTGAATGCATGTGACCAGAATGTAAGTGGCATAGATGCATGAGTGAGAAGTGATAGGCTTGTTTCTACAATGTGACGATGAAGGCGCTCGGAGACGCCGTTGTGTTCTGGTGTGTGTGGTGGTGTAGTGAAGTGTGATATGCCATGACTAGCAAGTGTTTGTTTTAAAGCAATATATTCACCACCATTGTCACTGTAGAGAGACACTATGGAGTGACCAAAAAATTTCTCAACCAATAGCTTAAAACGTTTGAACACATCATGAACATCAGATTTGTTTTTCAAAGGATAAAGCCATATATATTTTGTAAAGTGATCAACAAAAAGCACATAATATTTATAGCCATCTTTGGAAATAATTGGAGAACTCCAGACATCTGAATAAATAACCTCAAGCGGATGGCTTTGCTGCGTAGTTGACAGTAATGGGTAGCCGTTGGCCTTTCGCAGCATCTTGTTTCAGTACAGCTTCAAAATTGATGAGTTTCTCATGGAGTTCCTCGAAAGATATTGCTGAATCATGAGCACATACAGCGGAAGAGATATCTTTGAATTCATCACCTAGACCATTCAAAATTTTGACAGTCAAATCTTTAGAATTTTCCGGAGCATCTAGCATGGCTAGCTCATCGGCAATGCTTTTAACATGTTGCATGTATTCAGTTACGGTTTGAGTTCCTTTGATGACATTTGTAAGGACACCTTTGAGATGCATAATATGGCCTCTGGAAGGCTTCGCATAAGTATTAGCAAGTGCAATCCACTCATCACGGGCAGTTTGAGTGGAAGCAATAAAGGGAATAATGGATGGAGATATAGATCCAAGGATTGCATTCAAGAGCAGTTAGTCTTGTCTGGTCCATATATAGTGGGCGGGATTAGGTTCTTCAATATTGTTTGTTGTGATGGTTGTCGGTGGACATGGTTTTTGGCCATCAACGAAGCCCATGAGATCGAATCCAACAAGGAGGGTATGAAATTGAAGTTTCCACGAACGATAGTTTGTTGCTATGAGTTTTAATGGAGCTTGAGCAGCCACATTTATAGAAACAATAGTGTTTGAAGAAGAACTAATTTCATGAGAGGAGGATAAAGAGGAAATCACAGTTACTGAGTGTAAGGAAGAAGACGAAGTGGTATTAGTCATAATGGATCAAGAACTCGTTTGAGTTAATGAAGCTTTGATACCATGTAGAGAATAATTCTTCTTATTATTTCTCATCAGAGTTTGCAAATTATATACATAAATAGCAGTAGACGTAGACTAATGTATCCTAATACAAAACTAACTACTGCATAGATAAGTACATGATTAAATAAATATAAAATGTAATTGATAACTATCAATCTGTCTATCTGTTGTTAATCTGGATTAGCTTCAATAACACCAATTGGGATTCTTGAATGCGATGCCCTGATTCATGAACTTGGAGAAAAACTTGTATGGGACGGTTTCATTGACATGAAACCATCCAATGAAATTATACCATGTGTTATTTTAAAGTATATTTATATGTTTCCAATATAAATGATATACTTTTATTAAACAGTCTCATCATATGGCAATGAGTCTGTCCCATACAAGTTTTTCTCCCTAAATTTGATGAATGATGCTTTTGGATAAATGGAAAAAAGATAAGGTTGTGAATTGTGATCTTATGATAATAATGGATTTGTGTTTTGGGTTTTTAGTATTTTTATTCATTGATTTTTCTTTATGGAGGAAAGCGATTGAAGACCTAAAATATCTTTACATATGTGTCTTGTCCTCTTCCGACATGAGAAAATGCGGGAGAATTAGTTATTTCTGGAAAAAGCCAGCTAGCTAAAGTATTTATGACCTCTATTAGGTTGTTTTTTGTTTTTTGTTTTAAGGTAAATTAGTAAGGGCAATGTTAAATTGTTAACTGAGCACATGATAAGACACGTATTAATTGTTTTGTTTATCGGGTAAGAAGGAAAGATATTTATTATAAAAATATATTTATTATATTAATTAAGACAATAAATATAATAAATATTTATCTTTTTTAATATTTTTGTAATTGTTAACATGTGTCTTTAGACACAGGTTAACAATACATAATTAGTAATTGCATGATTGACCTACCTTTAAAGTTGATATAAATACGTTATAGGGACGTAGCTTTACTGGTAGATTGACGAGTTTAGGGTTTGAGTAAATAACTCTCAAATCAGTGGCTCGAATCTCGAATCTCGAATTCTACCACTAACAAAAAAATTTTAAAAAATATCTGGTTTAGATAGATGGATATATAGATAGTGTTAAAAAAATAATAATAAAAAAATAAAATTAGCATAAATCCAGATAGAGGGTAAGGATGTATTTATTTATTTACCGGATAATTTGTGAAGTGTAAATAGAAGCTCTCATCCTTAAAATTGAATTAATAAAAAAACCAAATTACTATTAATTATTAAAATTTAAAAAGCAAAATAATTGCTCTTCAGATATTTGCAATTAACTGTTTTTTTTCTCTGTGACATAAGCAGCCAAGTCGTTTTATCTGACAAAAGCAGCCAAGTCCATGGCTATGTCATATATCAATTAAAAATGATAATTGCTTCAATTTGGTATATGTTTTAGGGCAAATTACACTGAACCCCTTGAAGTTTAGACACGTTACATTTAGATGGATAAGTTTCTTTATTATACACTAACACCCCTAAAATTTAACTATGACTTTGAAAATACCTAAAATGCCCTTAGTTATATTATTTTACACTTTATTTTTTTTTACTTTTTAATCAAACACTTTATAAACTTTAATAAAATAAAAAAATTTAAATAAAAGATATAATTTATTAAATAAATAAATAGTTTTTTTAATTAAATAAATAAATATTTTGAATAAATAAATAATTTTAAAATAAATAAATAGTTTTTAAAAATAAAATAAATAAATAGTTTTAAAAAAATAAATAAATAAATTTAAAATATAAATAAATAAGTGAAAAACTTAAAAACATTAAATTTAGATATCTAAACTTTTACTGTAAAGATAATTGTGAGAGAAGCTTCAAGGTTTCCAACACTCCTTAGATATTTAGAGCTTATATTGTCCCTATTAATAGATATTCTTAAAAAAAATTAATTGTTTTAATTTTTTCACTCGTTTTTTAAACTATTTATTTATTTGATTTTTTAAAAACTTTTTTTATTTAATGTTTTAAATTATTTATTTACTTAATTTTTTTAAAAATATTTATATATTTAATTTTTTCAAACTATTTATTTATTTAATTTTTAAAACTATTTATTTTTTTAAAGCTATTTATTTATTTAATGAATCATATCTTTTATTTAATTTTTTTATTTTATTAAAGTTTATAAAGTGTTTGATTAAAAGGTAAAAAAAAATAAAGTGTAAAATAATATAACTAGGGGCATTTTAGGTATTTTTAAAGTCAAATTTAAATTTTGGGGTGTTAGTGTATAATAAAAACACTTATCTATCTAAGTGTAACTTGTCCAAATCTCAAGGAGTTCAGTGTAATTTGCCCTATATTTTAATTTGCTTATTCAATAGCACAACTACCTTTGTACTAGTGCACCGGTCTAACAGTGATTCACAATAATAATAATCTTATAGCTAACCTGTAAAGATGTGTACCAAGACCAAAATTATTTTTGAAAAGACTTAATGGGACCCACAATGTGTCATGGTTATGGCATTTTCCTCTGCAGCCCCCAAAATCCCCATCCCATTTGGGGTAAAACATCGTAAATTTTCGCCGATCATCCATTTTAACCATAGGTATAAATAGATATAAAAAAATTTCTAACATAAATTTTTTTTTTTTGAGATGATTTTATAAACTTTAATTTATTATTATTGTTATTATTATTATTTGTATTTGTATTTTCATTTAAACTTTCTAACTAAATAATTAAGGGATTTCTATTTTTACTTAAAATTAATGTATTCATTGTTTTTATTAAACAATCCATTGAAAAGATAAATTTATCCATATCTTTACCATTTATTTTTATTTTTTAAAACTAATTTTCTTTAAGTAAAAAACTTTTTTAAAATTTTGTTTTTAATTATTGGAGATCAAGACCTCCGATGGAGGTCTGCATGATCTCCATGGAGGTCGGTGGCCACAAAAAAAAAATTGGGAAGAGGGAAAAGAATCCATAAAAAAAGAGAAGATTAAACAAGCTAGATTACACACAATGAGAATTAAACACACTAAATATATTAGGAATTAAACACGTATAGATTAAACATGTTTGGAATTAAACACACGTTGATTAAACACACTAGCAATTAATACGCTAAAAATTAAACATACAGATTAAACACACCACCGAAAAAAAAAATTCTTTCATTCTTCTTCTTCTTCATTTTTTTGGACCGGAGGCCCAACCTCCATTAGAGGCCGGAAAGGCCTCCAATAAAAAAAAGTATTTCTTTTTTAAAAGAATAATTTTATTTCAAAAACTATTAAGGGTATTCTTGTCCAAATCGTGGATTGTTTGGTAAAAACAATTAAAACACTAATGCATGATAAAAATAAAAAGGGGGAATTACACAAACATTCTTCAAGGTTTGATGAAATTGTACAGATATGGTAGTTTTGGCTATATACACAGAAACTTCTCTTAACATTTAAAAATTGCTGTACAAACATCAACTGTCGTTAGATGGATCCGTTAGTCAATAGTTAAAAGTGTAAAAATTATAAAATGCCTTTTATTTTTATTTTAAATAAACTAAAAATTTAAAAATAACACAAAAAAAAATATAAAAAATATTTTAGATAACATGAATGTATCTTAAATTTGAAACTTGGAAAAAAATTCATCTTTACAAATAAAAAAAACAGTGTTTAAAACTATTTAATAATAAATAAATTTTAAATTTTAAATTTAGTGTATAATAAAGAAACTTACTCATCTAAGTGTAACTTGTCCAAATCTCAAAGTTCAGTGTAATTTACGCTATGTTTTAATTTGCTTATTCAATAGCACAACTACCTTTGTACTAGTGCACCGGTCTAACAGTGATTCACAATAATAATAATCTTATAGCTAACCTGTAAAGATGTGTACCAAGACCAAAATTATTTTTGAAAAGACTTAATGGGACCCACAATGTGTCATGGTTATGGCATTTTCCTCTGCAGCCCCCAAAATCCCCATCCCATTTGGGGTAAAACATCGTAAATTTTCGCCGATCATCCATTTTAACCATAGGTATAAATAGATATAAAAAAATTTCTAACATAATTTTTTTTTTTTGGAGATGATTTTATAAACTTTAATTTATTATTATTGTTATTATTATTATTTGTATTTGTATTTTCATTTAAACTTTCTAACTAAATAATTAAGGGATTTCTATTTTTACTTAAAATTAATGTATTCATTGTTTTTATTAAACAATCCATTGAAAAGATAAATTTATCCATATCTTTTCCATTTATTTTTATTTTTTAAAACTAACTTTCTTTAAGTAAAAAACTTTTTTAAAATTTTGTTTTTAATTATTGGAGATCAAGACCTCCGATGGAGGTCTGCATGATCTCCATGGAGGTCAGTGGCCATAAAAAAAAATTAGGAAGAGGGAAAAGAATCCATAAAAAAGGAGAAGATTAAACAAGCTAGATTACATACAATGAGAATTAAACACGTTAAGAATTAAACACACTAAATATGTTAGGAATTAAATACATATAGATTAAACATGTTTGGAATTAAATACACGTTGATTAAACACACTAGCAATTAACACGCTAAAAATTAAACACACAGATTAAACACACCACCGAAAAAAAAATTCTTTCTTTCTTCTTCTTCTTCATTTTTTTGGACCGGAGGCCCAACCTCCATTAGAGGCCGGAAAGGCCTCCAATAAAAAAAATATTTCTTTTTTAAAAGAGTAATTTTATTTCAAAAACTATTAAGGGTATTCTTGTCCAAATCGTGGATTGTTTGGTAAAAACAATTAAAACACTAATGCATGATAAAAATAAAAAGGGGGAATTACACAAACATCCTTCAAGGTTTGATGAAATTGTACAGATATGGTAGTTTTGGCTATATACACAGAAACTTCTCTTAACATTTAAAAATTGCCGTACAAACATCCACTGTCGTTAGATGGATCCGTTAGTCAATAGTTAAAAGTGTAAAAATTATAAAATGCCTTTTATTTTTATTTTAAATAAACTAAAAATTTAAAAATAACACAAAAAAAAATATAAAAAATATTTTAGATAACATGAATGTATCTTAAATTTGAAACTTGGAAAAAAATTCATCTTTACAAATAAAAAAGAAACAGTGTTTAAAACTATTTAATAATAAATAAATTTTAAATTTTAAATTTATTTATAATCAAGGGAGAATTGCACAAACTAAATTTTTTATTTTACTTTTGAAGATGAATTTTTTTCTAGCTTTCAAATTAAGATACATTCATATTTTCTTAGAGATTTTTAAGTTTTTTTAATCTTATTTTTAATTTTTAATTTTATTTAAAATAAAAATATACGGTATTTTAGACTTTTTACATGTTTGACTGTTGACTAACGGATCCATCTAACGGTATGTGATGTTTGTGCAACAATTTTCAAATGTTGAGAGAAGTTTGTGTGTATAAAGCCAAAATTTCCATATTGGTGCAATTTTATTAAACCTCGGAGATGTTTATGCAATTTCCCTAAATAAAAACTCCTCTAATTTTATGGGTAGTTACAATTTTAACCTATGGGCCTAGATAGCATTTATTTACGCTAACTTTGTTGGCCAAAATGTTAAATAAATTGAGTTTTAATAACAAAAAAATATGAAATTTAACAAAATTCCCTTTTTTTGGTGCGTTTTGTGTCTTATTTTTTACTATTTTTGTCAAAAATTCAAGTTTGGTGCTATTAAAACCTATGTTAATAAGTAGGTGATAGTTACACAAAACAAACTCTACCACGTTTGTTAATAATTCCATTGGATTATGACATTAACTTATATTATTAATTATTAATTAGCTACTAGAAAAACAATGATGTACTTGATTAATTACTAAGCAACTTGATATACACTTAATTATCATATTCTAAGTCTCAAAGCTAGACAGCACGATCAATATCAACATGTATGTAATTATTAACATATTATCAAGACTGAGTTTTTGGTTGGACACAAATATATATATATATATATATATATATATATATATATATATATATATATATACACAAAAATTTTTGGTATATATATATATATATATATAGAGTTCTATATAGTAGCTAATCTTATTTTTATTTTTTGATAATATTTATTAATTCGGGACCAGATATTTTTTTTGAAAGCTTTCGTCATAAGTATGATTCGAGCCGCTGACCTGTGAGTCATTTGTTCAAATCCTAAACTCATCCATCTACCGACTGAGCTACGCATCTATCGGCAGCTAGCTAATCTTATTGACTATACAATGAGAACAAAAAAAGTACTAAAATATTGCCACTGATCTCTCAACAAATGCAACTCTTCATTAAAATATTCCATGTTTGTTAACGATTCCATTGGATATTTGGATGATGACATTAACTTATATTATTAATTATTAATTAACTATTAGAAAAACAATGATGTACTTGATTAATTAATAAGCAACTTGATATACACTTAATTACCGTATTCTAAGGCTCTAAGCCAGCTAGATCAACATCAACATATATGTAATTATTAACATATTATCAAGACTGAGTTTTTGGTCAGACACAAATATATATATATATATATATATATATATATAGTCATTTTCTTCTCGGTGCGTACTGATTTGAAATTTTTGGTATATATATATATATATAGAGTTCTATATAGTAGCTAATCTTATTTTTATTTTTTGATAATATTTATTAATTCGAAACCAGATATTTTTTTTGAAAACTTTCGTCATTAGTATGATTCGAGCCGCTGATATGTGAGTCATTTGCCCAAACCCTAAACTCATCCATCTACCGGCTGAGCTACGCATCTATCGGCAGCTAGCTAATCTTATTGACTATACAATGAGAACAAAAAAAAGTACTAAAATATTGTCACTGATCTCTCAACAAATGCAACTCTTCATTAAAATATTCCATGTTTGTTAACGATTCCATTGGATGATGACATTAACTTATATTATTAATTATTAATTAACTATTAGAAAAACAATGATGTACTTGATTAATTAATAAGCAACTTGATATACACTTAATTACCGTATTCTAAGGCTCTAAGCCAGCTAGATCAACATCAACATATATGTAATTATTAACATATTATCAAGACTGAGTTTTTGGTTAGACATAAATATATATGTATATATTTTCTAGATATATTAGTTTTTTACTCGTAGATTATTGGGTTTAAAAGATGTTTTAACATGTGTATGTAGTTAATTTAAAACATTTAAATTCAATAATTTATATACAATAAATTGATATATCTTATATCATGTCCAATTAACAATAAAAAAATTACATGTATATATATAGTAATTAGCTAATCTTATCGACTAAACAGTGAGAAAAAAAAGGTGTTCAACAAATGCAACTCTTCAATAAAATAATAAATTGTTGATAACGTATGAATAGCTTATTATTTTTCAGCAGACACTCATTATCACATTACTTTTTGACTAAATGATTAGCATGATAATCTGTTACTCTCTGTCTCTCTCTCCTCCTTCTGTTTTGCTGTTGACTACACAACAATATTAATTTGCACTTATATATTATTTCATGTCTTTCTATTTTATTTTCCACTATGAAAAAGTTGCAAAAGCAAATGAATTATTGGCAAGCTTTACCATTTATGTAATATACTTATCTTTATGTCGATTGTCTTTATTCTATGCCCATGTGATGCCCATGTGATGTGATGTGATATACGTCATATACCTTGTCAATTTGACAATTTAAAATAAATTGTCATATAAAGGTTTTTAATATATTTTTTTCCCTAGATCTAATTTCGTAATTTTATTTTTTGGGAACCTATCTAACAAGGAAAAGAACATGACAGGATATGATAGTTACTTTTATTCTACAATAGCTTTGTAAAAAGTAATACAATATTGTAAAAATCAAATTTGGAATTCTTTATTTTTGAAGATATAGAAAACTTTATATTAATCTTTCAAAGCTATGTTATGATACAAATAAGTTGACTTATTTATTTATTTTAATTTACAGTCTCAATTATTACAACAACAAAAATATGCAAAATCTGAGCTAAAGTTCTGATCAAACTCATCTAATTTCAAAAAAAAATTTAGCTCTCTTGGCCCGATTTGAATCCATGGATGCTAAAGTTTCTGTTTTCATTTTGATGAAGAAGTTACCACTAATGTTTCCCACAATTGGAGATTCAAGTTTCGGAGAACAGATCAAGAACAATCTCCAGTCACTGAATCAGCTGCTGAGATATGCAGAAGACTCTGAAGTTTCATGTGTTGGTGGTGGTGGTGGTGGTGGTGATTCAATGGATGATGATGATGATCAGAAAACTGCTCGGATTCTTCAAGCTCTCTACTCTGCGGTCTGCGCTATTGACAGCTTCCGTGTATTGCATTGGATGAGCAAGAGTTCGAATCGTTTTAGTCTCTCCATGTGGTTTAAGTCTTTGCGTAGCAAGAAACATTTCATCATTGAAATGAAAGGATTCAATGAGAAGTTGATCAGATGCTTGTCTTCGGATGATCATTTTGATGCGAAAAATGAGGCTGCTAGTAGTGTGAATGATACTGAAGATGTTTTGAATTGTGTTGGCCAGCAACAGCAACAACGTTGGGGAAGAATTTCCGGGTTGTGTGAGGAAACTGATGTTATCTGCATTCGACAAGAAACTACGATCAAGTTGCGTGTTCGATTAACTGACCAACGTGAACTCAATGAAATCGTTGAAGAGGTTCACGTTAATGGTGATCAGCTAGATCATTCTAGTGTCAAGGTGATTGCAGTGACTGGTGAGGGAGGCTCAGGGAAGACAACACTGGCAAGAAGTGTGTACAATAGAGTTGATGTGAGGAGGCATTTCACCAACCGTGCTTGGGTTCGTGTTCCTGCTGTGTTCAAAGCAAGAGATGTTTTGGCTGAGATAGTGAAGCAGATTGATCAAGCAGAGTTTGCGGGGGTAGAAACACTTTCCGCGGAGGATTTGGTGTGGAAGATCACTAAACTCTTAGATGGGACTAGGTTTCTCATTGTTCTTGACGATGTGAATACGTCTGAAGTTTGGGAAACTCTGCTAGTTCCAATTTGTTCCTCCTCGTCTCAATCTGGTGGCAGGATCATTGTAACTACTCGTGATTCGGGTAGCTTTCCAGGACAGGCTACTTATTTAGCCCTGCATTTAGGTAGATTGAACGAAGAGGAAAGCTGGAAATTGTTTTCGAACAAAGTTCGGATTACAGAAGATGAGTTAAATAATTCGGAGATGATCACACTCAAGGACCAAATCCTGAACATATGTGGTGGTTTGCCTTCAACAATTGCATTGCTGGGAGGTCTGTTGTCTACCAAAAGACAGAGTCACAGTGATTGGTCAAGTGTGATTGTGCGAGCGTATAAACCTGGAGGAGATATGTTGGCTTTAAGCTATCAAGACCTGCCTTTGCCGGTGAAGCCATGTTTTATTTATATGGGGATTTTCCCGAGAGGATTCGAGGTTCCTGTGAGGAGATTGTTTCATCTGTGGTGCGCAGAGGGATTCATGACACCTTCAATCACGGAGAAACTAGACCGCGAAGACCTGGAAGAAATTTACTTGGAAGAATTAGTCATTAGAAACATGGTTGAGGTGAGATGGAGACTAGATGGAACTCCTAAAACATGTTGTGTGCCTAATTTTCTTTACGAATTCTTCTCCCGAAAAGCAGCAAATGCAGGGTTCTTTTACCAGCATTTTCATCAGTCCTCTCCAGAGTCTTCAGGATTAACTAAACTTGCAGTTTGGAGACTCGCTGCATATTTGGGGATCAAGCATTTTCCGTATTCACAACTTGACATTCTCAACCTACGTAGCTATACAGCATTCGACACCCGCGTAAGAGGTACTCCTGCTAGAGAAATAGGTATGCTTCTTAACAAGATTGTCACTAGTAAAGGCTTCGGATTGCTGACAGTACTCGATCTTGAGGGCGTATACAAGCCTAAGTTATCTGATGATGTAATGAGTAAAATGTTACTCTTAAGTTACCTAGGCCTGAGATCAACTTTCATCGATGAACTTCCAGCTGCTGTGACTGATCTTGCATATTTAGAGACTCTAGATTTGAAGCATACAAACATAAGAACAAAATACCTGACATTCAAGTCGGAGAGACTGCGACACGTCTACTTGAATTCACATTTCAATTTTGAGTATTTGGGGATGAGAAGTAACTCAAACATGCAAACTCTGTGGGGAGTTTACTATATAATTCAGAGAAACTTTATACGAAAATGGGTTCAAAGTTTCACAAGGCTGCGAAAGCTGAAGCTGATAGGATGGCCAACACTTGCATCCAATGAAATAGCTGAATGGATTTCTAAACTGACCAGCCTTGAAACCTTGAAGTTGGTATCGATATCCGATGACTCCAAACTATCTTCAAGCATCACATTGTGTACAACATTGAAGGAGCATCACAAGCTACAGAATCTCTACTTAGTAGGAATTCTGCCAAAATCAGTATTTGATGTTGGCTTCCTTCCTCCTAACCTCAGCAAACTAACTTTGTCTTTGTCACAACTATGCTACGATCCGATGCTGCTCCTGGGGGGTCATCAGTTGCAGCACCTGAAGATCCTTAGGCTTTTCGGTTGCATAGACAAACTACAAGTACAAATGACTTGCCCGTCTAACGGATTTCCGAAACTACAACTATTGCAATTGTGGAATCTGCCCATCAAGAAGTTGATTGTAGAGGCAGGAGCCATGCCTTGTCTCAGAGAATTAGAAATCAGAAGCTGCCAACATTTGGGAGAGGTCACAGGGTTGCAAAATGTGAACACTTTGAAAGAATTGGTGTTGACAAATATGCCAAACGATTTCGGAGCCAAGGTTGAAAAATTCGTGAAGGGTGGAGATGCATATATCAGATACAATACTTGGAGTTGTTCTCCTCCTTTTATGGTGAGTCCTGATCTAATCTTTTTCATCAGTTTTCAGGCTCTTGTTACAACTTTTTGGACATTGAATTGTTAACAATAATCCTGTCATGCATAATCTTGACAGGGACCGAATTATCGAAACGAAAGATCTAAAGATTGGGCACCCTATGATGTTTGATATAGGAACAGGTCATATTCAGAGTTGCAGTATCTGGAGAGAAGACCAATCGTTCTATTCCTGCAATTGGAAGTGTTCTGTGTTTTTTTAGTTCAATTAGTGACCGGACCAAGAGCACCTTAAAACGTGTCCAAAGCAGACAACAACTATACTGAATTAAAGTGTTAAATAAATATTGGAGTAAAGACCAATCATTCTATTCCTGTAATCGGAAGTTTTCTGTTTTTTTTTGTAGTTCAATTAGTGACCCGACTAATTTATATACCATGTGAGCACCTTAAAATGTGTCCAAAACGGACAACATCTATACTAAATCAAAGTGTTATATAAATGCTACCGATCAATTAAGCCATATTATATCTGTGGGCTTCCGTTTGGTCCGTTGGTCTCTCGGCTTGGTTGTTCGCTTTGTTTTTGCTTTTCTTGGCTCTTGAATAAAGCTTGCTATTCAAAAAAGAAAAAAAAAATTTAAGCTATATTATCATCTAACTCAATTAATCAAAACTATTAAACTTGTCACTTTCCTAGGAAAGTATTCGAGAAAGTGAGAAGAAAAATCTCAGAGAGAAAAAGATAAAAACCTACTTTTCTTACTAATCTGAATATTAAGAAAATGATAACTCAACAAAAACATTTTCTAACTAACACTATATAGTTCATCAGATTCTGACTTGGCAGAACGTGATTGGAAGAGAAACAATCACATGGATTCTAACTTAATTGAATCTGATTGGTAGATGAGAAATGACACGGATCATACTGACGTGCCAATGACTAACACAACTAACACAATTCCCACTTCTTCTTGAGTTGTGATCGGCCATGGACTTTCAAGTTATTTACCTTATTGGTTGATAATAAAATATTAATAAATCACAACAATAACAACAAACTAGAAATTACAACATCAGTAGTTTTCTTCATGTGAGATGTCTCAAAACAAGCAAATCTAAGCACCATAAACCATATAGTTTCTTTGTTTGACTGTAGCCACCAATTTGATCAACAACTGTAGTGATGATCAGGTTCTTTTTCACCAAGAACAAACACTAGTGGATGGGGAATCTATGAGTTGGAGAGAGGTATAAACGAAATAAACAAACACATCCCATCTCTGTCTCTCTCTGCTCTATCTATCTATCTCTCTCAGAGTGCCAAAACTTGAAACGTTGCCACTTTTTTTTTGCTGTTGAATGGTCTCAGGAAGCAACATATATCAGCAATGATAACCCCAAGTATGTATCTTCTTCTTTCTTATTGGTTTGTCATTTTTTTTTCCTTTATTCAGGATTTTTTCTAACAATATATATGAATCAAATTAGTTGTTAGCAGTTTGTTATATTCAAAGAACAGGAGGGTAGCACTTGAGCTGATTCCTCCAGGAGTGAGGAAGCTATGGAAGGACTGGGATCTGAGATTGACTATACTAATTAGTCTCATCATCCAAATTCTACTCAGCTTTTTGGGCAACCGAAGAAAGAATAATCAGAAGCCTTGGATCAGGGGCCTAGTTTGGTCTGCCTACACAGCTGCAGACTCCATAGCAACATTTGCTCTTGGCATACTCTCAAGTAACATCACTGAGATATTCGACGATGATTGTGGCGGTAACGGGGGCTAGATCTCTGGATCCCAACATTGAATTGACAACATTTTGGGCACAGTTTCTGCTTTTGCATTTGGGTGGTGCTGATTCCATAACAGCTTATGCATTGGAAGATAACGCGCTGTGGATGAGGCACCTTCTTGGACTTGTTACGCAGACGTGTGGCATCATTTATATCTTTCTCTTGGCTTGGACAGACAAAGGTACACGTATTTCAATTCTTTCGATTCTGATATTCATCGCGGGTGTGATTAAATATGGAGAACGGACTTGGGTGCTCAGGGCGGCTAGTAATCAGATGCACAGGACAGCAGGTAATATGATGCAGAGGAAGTCTGTATTCCAGCTCGAGGAATTCATGAACGATGATATATTGTCCGATCAATATCTGATCAAGGGTGATGAAGGATACATTGTGGGAGTAGACAGGCTTCTTAAAGTAGAACTTCCTGTGGATCTCTCAGGATTTGATAAAAGTTCCATTTCTGATGAGGACAAATTACTCGCAGCCTATCGATTGTTAAATGTAACGAAACGTGTTTTCGGAGAAGTTGGAGTGAGCTCCACAGACAGAGATGTTAGCCAGACTATTTTCAGGAACATAACACCCGAAAATGCTTTTGAAATTGTTGAAATCCACCTTGGAATGATGTAACGATTTGCTTTACACCAAGGCGCCCTTATCGTATACTTGTGCAGGATTAGGCTTGCGAATTGTCACTATCGTTTTAACTTGGATTGCTTTTCTGTTGTTCGTTTTTATTGGTGACAAACACAAGTACTCGAAGATTGATCTTTCGATAACATTTCTGTTACTAGGCGTAGCCATTCTGTTAGAGATATATGCAGCACTAGTACTACTTTCGTCGGATAGATTTCTTACTTGGTTGATAAGGCATCAAAAAAATATTTCCAATTCGAGTACTATAACGAAAGCATTATCTATAGTACCAAAAATTGAGATACAGAGATGGTCTAATAGCATGTCTCAGTATGCTCTCCTGGAATCAACAACAAAGAAAAGCCCTGGCTGTCCGGCCACGGTTTCTTAAACATCAGTACAAGGAGATGCAATCGATGGAATGTTCAAGTCGACAAAGATGTAAAAAATTGATCTCAGGTATTTCAGACAAAGCTGTGGAATCAGCGACAACCGGGAAAATTCTTTCGCTGGCGTTGCCTACAACCCACTACCAACCCTCTCCAAGATACAGGAATTAGGACAGGAAGAGTTGGAATACAGAATCATAATCTGGAACATCGTTACAGAAGTTTCGTACACTTGGATCGCCAAGATATTCCAGAGGACATTTTACCGAAATGTAGAGCAATCAAACGGATTTCTAGATACATGTTGTATCTTCTAGTCGAGCAACCGTCCATGTTGTCAGCTGAGATAGGTATGCTTGGTTTTTCATTCCAGGACATAAATCGCGCCGCTTGCTTGGCCTACCACGGGAACTATGAATCCAATTTCACCGCCTGCAAGATGTTGCACAAGTATTTCACCAAGAGTGAATTCTCCGAAAAGACTGATGAGGAAGGCGGGCATGTTTTCGACAAGTCATTCAGGTATGGGTGGTTTATGGTAAAAAATGCAATCAAGCTAGTAGAAGAAATGGAAACTGCAATAGAGCCTGAGGTATGTAGTACATCTTCTGTAACTCTGTAACGTTACAAATTCACTAAAAGATATAAGTCTGTGTACTTAAATTGATCGGATTTTGATAGGTTTTAATGAAGAAATGGGATGTAATTGGGCAAACATGGATGGAAATGTTGGGATATGCAGCGGCAACAAAGTGTAGAGTAAACGAGCATGCAAAACAGCTGAGACGTGGTGGGGAATTTTTGACTCATGTGTGGCTGCTAATGACTCATCTTGGCTTGACCCCCATTTTCAGATTTCAGAACCACGTCCAATTACCAGGCTATTTGCCAAATAGCTAAACAGATGTAGTCAGGGGTGGGTACGATTCAGATTGATTCGATTATCGGTTAAAACCGTATATGACTCGAATAAATTTTCATTTTCATTTTTTTAAATCAGATTGATCAATTTGAATATTTTAGATTCAGTTTATCACCGATTATAAAACCATCACCACCCCTAATTGTAGTTCTAATAGGCAACAAAAATCTTGTATAGTTCATTTTATGATTAATTTTCAATTTTTATTTTGAAAATGTTTCTTTATGCATGATTACTTTTGGACAAAAAACTAATAATAAAAAATTAAAGAATTATTGGAAAGCATATGCATATATGATTGACTATACTTTTTTTTTCTTTTTCTTTTCTTTATGTCTTTGTCTGTCTGTCTTCATTGAGTCTGTATACTTTATGACATGCATTATCTTTCTTTAATTAGGATCCCATATCATGTAAGTGATATAACATGCTTATCTTGTATCTTTCAATAATTTTTAAAATTTAATATCTATATATTGAAAGTTAATAAGATAATTATAAAAATAACAAAATATATTCCAAAATATTCCCATTGATTGTGAATTTTTCCAATGAAGAAACTTATATAAATTCGATTTTTGAAATAATTTAATATAGAATGAGGACAAAATAATTCAATTCATTCACATGTGGCTTGTTTAGATCAAGAGAGTTGGAAGTGTTGGACTTTCGAAGTCAATGACAATTGGATTACCTAAGTAAAACTAATAAACTAATTTAATATAAGCTACTAATTAAGTGTTGTAAAAAAACACTAATTAAGTTACTTAAAGTTAAAAATAAATTTTAATAAACATAACATATAGCACATTGAGAAAAACTGTTTAGAGCTCTCTTGATGCATAATCTTTTTTGAACTAAATTCGAAAATTAAACAAGTGAATATATAGATCACTGTAGTTATGTGGTTGGATATTCTCCCTTTTACTTATGTGGTAGGGATTGAGTTCCACGTTTACCCATCCCTCTCCTATAGTGGCTTAATAGATGCTGCAGTTTGAGCCGCACAGGCTTCCGGTTGT